>CM072820.1:56807281-57344052 GCA_036937905.1 Salvia rosmarinus | reverse complement strand
GTTATCTGGACTCGGTTTCCAAGTGGCCGTGATAAGAATAAGTCACCTCGGACTATGTGTTTACCTTGTGAGGTGGGCCGTATCTGGCGGAGTGCAGCGGCGATGCGTTGCGGACTCTACCATGGGCCGAACATGTAGCCGCTTGAAGGCTACTAAGGAGGCGGTATGGTTCAAGAACTACCTCGAGGATCTAGAAGTGGTACAGGTTTGCTCGAAAGTATCATAGTTTCTTGTGATAACTCGGTGCGATAGCAAACTCGAAGGAACCACGGACCCGCAAAGCGACCTAACACATAGAGAGAAAGTACCATGTAATACGAGAAATCGTTAGGCGAGGGCGTCTTGATTGCAAGGTGATCTGAAGGATAACCTAGCGGATCCATTCACTAAACTGCCGCAATAAGTCTACGTCGGGGACGTTAGAGGACTTGGATTGCGCTTGATGGCGCCAACTTAGAAAGGAAACTTTTGTATAAGTGGGAGAAGCAAAGTGATGGTTGTTTGTAATTGCTAGTAAAAGACACATTGTATACTAAAGTTTGCTTTAGTATAAGTGGGAGATTGTTGGTTGTATCTTGGCAGTTTGGTTGAGCTTGTATACAATGTTTCTGATACCACTATTACAATCTCCTATCGATTTGAATACTTGATTGCATATATCGTGTCCCCTTATCTCATATATAAGTTAGATCATACGATTGTGTGAAGATCACGAAATGCGTATGATTGGTGAAGCAATGAGATATAAAAGTTTCACGGTGAGGGCGACTTAAGGGCGAGTTGTCGGTTTGAGGCTGCCGATATAGATAAGTGACTTGACTTAGTTGCTTGTCTATCTTGATGCGTCTCGGCGTATTGAAGGATCACGGTGAGATGAGTTCTTCTTCGACCGTCGTGAAGAACCAAGATCTCGGTGACTTCGATGATCTAAACCTCGATAAGGTATTAGGTGAGTATGAGTTCTTGACCATCACTTTGACTTGTTATGAGTGAGGGTTATATGTTCTAACCAATTCTCCGCATCTTGGGTGGTGGCGATCTTGTATGTCACGCTAGTTATCATGTCAGTCGCCGTATCCGTTTAGGATGATGGCGTCCCTAAAGCTCAAAGGTTTATTGTACTAAACCTGCGGGTTGAGTTAGCTCAAGTACAATAATAAGGTTGAGTGGTACTACTTAGGAAATAAGGATATGTCGTTTAAGCGGTCAGTTGCTAGAAATGATTAATGGACGTTCGATATCTTAAATACGGGGATTCGTAATGTCTAAGTGCAAGCCCGACTCAACCCGGTAATAAAGGGTAAGTCAACATTCTTTCTCTGAGTGGCATGATCGAATGTTTATAAATTAATTTATGTTACGGGCTGAACATAAGATAATTAATTTATTGAGGCCCGTCTTTATTCCTTGCATTTGATCCACAGGCTGGCCCATCAGACCCTTAACCTTTAACCAAATCGGCCCCTATAGCTCTCGAAGGCAAGATTTTATTCTCTTTATCCACAAGGATATAATTATATTTATGGAATATGCATAGATCCTTTCCATATAAGATTATGGTAATAATCTTGAGAGTATGGAAATAATCTGAAGTATGAAATAATCTAAGGTATGGAAATAATCCTAAGTGTATGGTAATATTCCATATGGGATTATGGTAATATTCCGTATAGGATTATGGTAACATTCCATATAGGATTAAGGTAGTGCATTATAAATATAAGGTATGAGATAATGTCTAGTACTCACTCTACAAATTACAAGCAAAATTTTGACCTCTCATGATCTTGAGAGAGTTTTCGAAAATTGTGAGAGCTCGGGTGATTTTCGGTGTATTCTCCATAGCTCGTCCTCGCTCGGCGTTGGAGTTTGGTGTATCAGGGATACGATCCGGGAAGGTCAAAGCAGTCTCGACCGTTCGATCGAGTTCGTCCGTTCGTTCCCCTCGGCGGATCGAAGGTAAACACGTGTAAACCCCAGCGTGTTGCGATTTAATTATATAGGCATGCTGGGTTTATAATCAATGTATGGTGAATTAAACACCCAAGATGGATCCTCGGGCGGTTAACATCGTTTTCTGATTGTTCATGCCCACCATATATCATCTCGATTGCCTATTATGAGCTCTCGCATGACGGTATATGGCCTGCACACCATACTACTCGTTGTAACTCGGCCATAATCGATCTCGGCAATGACTTCACCGCCCTCGCGTATTTTAACGCTATGTATGTTGCGATCACGGGCATTGACCTTGCGCGTTTCGGTATTCACGAGATCATCTACACGGTGTATGCGGCATCAAACTTAACGCAGCCAAAAACCACCACATTGCGATGCGGCGCGATAAAGCGGACGATCATCGATATACGCATTTGAGCGTGTCCGGGTGCGGTCCGATCGCGGAATAATAAATTACGCTCTTTGTTCCAAGTGCCACAACCGGTGATATCTTAAGGTCCACCTTGTTGTCGAAGATGGAACCTTCGCTCGGCTCGTGGGGTTCGGAATAGAGTCGAGAGGACTAGCAAAAAGATTGTTCGAGCCTCGCGAGGAATAACGGGGCGGCCAATTGCTCGTCTCTTCCATTTGTTCTACCTCGGGTCCCTCAATTACCCGCTTGCGTGTTACTCTGCATAATCATCCCAAGCAACTTTTCTATTCCACCTCTCGGCGTATCCACGCATCAAATTCTACAAGCGTGCGGAGATCACATTTGCAGCCGCTGCGGCTCCTCCTCCTCCTCGCTACCTTCTTCTTCTTGCTTCTTGAGACTCTGTTTGTTCTTCATTGTCGACGGCGTATTAAATCATCATCAGCATCGTCGATGATCGCGTCGACCAAACTTCCACGAGCATGTTGCGGCACTTCTTGAGGTGTATCTTGCTCGAACCAATCATATGCTCCAAATTGTTGTGTGAATGACTCATCGAGAGATGAGTTGTGAAATGTGAGTCATCTGTTGTATCACGTGGTTGCTCGGTTGTGGCATATATGCTTGAGTTCGGTTGGGGCGGCAGCCTCCAGTATGTCACATACATCTCTGGTTGGGCATAAACCTCGCTGTCGAGCTAGGCTGATCATCGGTGGTCAAAAGTGATTTGATAAGTCTACGCCGAGATCTCGATATATAATGTATTTGGTAGTGAAAGAATTTGCTCACTATAAGAAATTAATGCTTTCTCTTAGCTCCCGAATAAGTACATTATCGGTCCGAACATATGTATATGATGATGCACCATGCGATGGTTGAACAATCATCGAACATCCTCCATATATAATGATAATATTCTTCCCTCCGTCGTCTAATTAAATCATCTACAAATACACAATAATTAATTAAAAATTCATCTAGCATTAATTATAAAACAAACATCTAAACTAAATAATACAAATTAAATATAAAAACAATAACATTGATCACGGATGTTTAATAATAAGAACAATAAATTATAATTCATCGTCTCAATTCACCTAAACCACTAAACTTTGAAGGAATGGACAAAAATATTATAAACTAAACTAAACTAAACTAAATGAAAAATTGATAATGAGCGTGTATAAATCATGATTCGCCTAAACTAAATCAAATAATAATTCACATAAACTAAATAAATAATACAAATACACAATAATGAGCGTGTATAAATCATCTAACATTAAGTATAAAACAAATCTCTAAACTAAATAATAATTAAATATTATAATTCATCGAGGGCAGTTTAAACCATAATTCACCTAAACTAACTAAATATTATAAACTAAACTAAACTAAACTAAATAAAAAATTCAACTGCATTTGTACGTATTTATAATAATTAAATTAAACTAAACTGCAAAACTATAATTTAATTCAACTAAACTAAACTAAATAATAATTAAATATTATAATTTAATTCAAGCGCATTGGACGTATTTAATTCATCTAATAATTCATAATACACAATAAATCATACAAATGCACAATGGTTAATTAATTATTTATCTAACAATAATTAACGATGCCCCTAAATAATTATTGATTGAAATTAATTAAAAATTCACCTAAATTCATTTAACAATAATTAAGGAATCATATATATAACAAATACACCAAAATATTGAAATTACCTTTTATGATCCATTTGAGTGAGGCGGCGATATTTGATAGAGAAAAGCGATTGCAAATATAAATATCATAAGATGAAAGTGAATGCTTGATGAGCGAAATGAAAGAATAAATTATATAGGTAGAAGTCGATCAAAATTTTCTTGCACAAATTCATGTCATTAATGGTGAAGTAAATTCATTTACAAAAATTCATGTCTATTAAATATGAAGTTGTTGGTTTATTAAATATGAAGTTGTTGGTTTATTTAATTTTGATCGATATTCAAATTCACGAGCGATAATTTATTTCAATGGTCTTACGTCTTACGTTGAATTTTAATTACAAGGTAACTCACGAAAAAAATTACAAAATCAAATATTATAGGATTGCAATTTATAATTAATTAATAATAAATCGTATATTCACAAGCGGAAGATCAAAAACCACAAACACGCGTAAAATAATGGCGAACTTCGAGAAAAATAGGTTGGCGCCGACGAAGTCCGCTTGAGCGGTTTCTACAATTTCATGGCAGGACACGTGCAAGCCTTAAATCTTGCCGGCGATGTCGGTAACAACCGTGCGGAGGGCGATCGGTAGTCACTGGCAGGGAAAGAGGATCGCGGACGCTACCGGCGATCATACACACGAGGCTACATGGAGAATGCTTCCATACACCCTCGGGATGAGTCATGCGAGGAGGAAGATGCCGACCTCGGTCTGGTGAGCAGGAGGTTCGCGCTCCCAGAGTCCTCGATCGGCGGTGTCCGAATTCCTCAATGCCAACTTCAATCAATTCGAGTTTCCTCAACGGAGGACAAGCGGGCGGGCCTCAAGAGTGCCGAAGTGGTGATTCTGACGGCCAGGGTGGTTCACCTCTTGAAACAATCAACGTTCATCGTGGCGCGATGACCGCCCCAATACCGGGTTCATTCGCCCTCGTACCCTCCGCGGGCAGTTCTCCCGCCTCGGCGTGATACCCATGTGAATGGGCGGGAAAGAAGGAGTAAAGGCAGTCGAACTCCCTCGAAGAAGACGACGGGCGCGCTGCTCGATCTCCCGCTCCTCAGGAGAGGGATGATAACGAGCTCCCAGTTCGACCGACACAGGGCGATTATCTCTCCTTTTCAGGAGATTACGGATACACCCCCGCCACGGCGATCTGAGGCTCCGAATATCGCTGCATCACGATGTTTGGAGATCCCGACTTCCTATTGCTATACCACCAACATGGTAAACGAGAATGGAAGATTTCCATATGTGTAAGGTCTTTCAGGGGTCTTGATCTCCAGCCTCGGCGTTGGTTCTTTCCTCGCCCGCCGAGCGGCATCCATTCTTCAAAGACCTCATGGATCGGTTCGAATGGCGTTTTACCAAAAGATGCCGCCTCGACAACCTTCATCCGATCGCTTACAATCCGCGAGGGCGAGGATGAGACGATAATAAATTTAGTCTCAAGATTCATCATGGAATCACTTAAAATAGATGAGAGTAGCGATCTCACATCATCAGCGCATTCGAGAATGAGATCCGACCGGTGCTCACGAATAAAGAGATCACCCATGAGCGACCCGAAGGCGGCTAGTCGTCTTTGGACCTTGGTTGACAAATTTGTCGAAGGGGACGAGTCGGACGGGAAGAAGAGATGGGATGAGCGGTGGTGAAGAAGGAAGCGGGAGGATCGGGGCGGGTCTTTGAGCAGTGCGTTCGAAAGAATCAAAAGGCCCGGTGGAATCGAGGTGGGACCTCGGCGAACCACAGTAATAGCGGCGCCTCTGTTCAAGTCCGAGTGAAATATTTGAGCTTCTGCGAGCTCTTTCAAAACCTCCTCCCTGAAGGAGGATCGAAAAAAAGTCAGCGGAAAGTATTGTGACTACCACCGAGTGCGGTCACGTCTGAAGATTACAAGTCCTTGAGCTCCGCAGTTGGCGAGCTCGTCAAGGAAGGGCCGAAGAAGTACATCGGCCGACTGGGCGGGTAATAAAAAGCGAGAGGGGAAAAATGGAGGTGGTAACAGCTGCGGACCGACCAGCAGCGGCCCGACACGAAGATGGCGAGGCGAAGGTCCCAATGCAATGGGCGGTCTATGCTATAACGGATTGCCGGTTGATGCAGCGGTCGTCACTTAGAAATGAGCTCGGGAGGCCGACCCAGAGCAAAAACAGCGACTCGGGATGGAGAGAACATCGTGTTCTCCAAGGCGACCCGTACCCAGATCATGCCTCGCGGTGCCATTACTATACAAGCCGTGGTAAACAAGAATGTACATCGGTCTACATTGACGCCGAGCCTCCGTTAACATCATATTCGAGGCTGCTGGATAAACTTGATGTTGGAGGAATTGGTACCGCGCGCTTCGATTGCGGAGCTTTACTCGAGGTTCGGTTCGACGAAGGTGTCATTACCCTTCCGGTTCTGTGGGGCGTGCTCGGTTCGGTTACAAGGCCATTCAATTTTCACGGTCCGAGCTCCTCTCCATACAACATTATCCGGGAAGAGATTGGTATGTATGCAGCCGGGGCCGTCTGCTCAGTGTACCGCCGCGCGTTAAGATACCCACCCGGTGGGAGTGTTAACATTGGGGTGACCAAGCGGCTAAAGAATGCTACGAGTCTCAACCAGATGCGGCCTTACCTCGGGCCTAGCAATTCTGAAACCTCGAAGTTGCCACCTCGGGATGACTGGCGAGAATCTTCATTATCTGACGACGACCTTCCAAAGTTGTCAAGGTTGGCACCGAGTTGATCGATATTAACCAATTAAATGCGACTTCTAAGGAATATAGAGATGTATTGCATGGTCTCCATTGGATATATTTGGGGTCTCGCCGAGCTCATAACTCATCGTCTCAACATCGATCCGGCTACTAAACAGTTCGTGAGAAGAAGAAGTTTTGCCGCGGGCCTGACCGGTCATAAGAGATGAGGTAACTTGACTCGAGGCTAAAATCTGTGCGAGGTTAAATACCCAACATGGATGGCTAATCCGTTGTAGTTGAAAGCCGAGGAGGGATGGCGCGTGTGTGACTATACCGACCTCGATAAACAACTTGCCAAATATTTGTTACCCCCCCAGACATTGACAGAAGGTGGAGGCATTGGTGGGGCATGAGATCTTGATTTCTGGTTATACAAGGATACCACCAAGTCTGATGAGCCGGAGGGCCCCCAAACAGCGTTCATCAGCGACTTGGTGTCTTTGCTACGGAATATGCCTTCGATGCAGCAGCTGGAGCTACCTACCAAAGGATGGTGGGCGCGATCTTCAAAGATCACATAGGGAAATTGTTGAGGTCTCGTCGGCGATATAGTAGTCAAAAGCAAAAAGGCGAAAGCTGCGCGTCGACCTCGAAACTATTCTTGACTCCTCGGGTCGGCCAACCTCGAGCTTAATCCCGAGTGCACATTTGTGGTGAAGGCGGGTAAATTTACGGGATCTTGGGTTTCTCAAGAAGGCTTAGCCAATCCTACCAAGGTGAAGGCGATTGCTCGACATGCGGGTCCAAGAACCATCCGTGAAATACACAAACTCACGGGATGCTGGCAGCCTCGTGATTCCTATCTCGAGCCGTAGAAGCGACTTCCCTTCTTCAAGATCTGAGGGAGGCTCCAGTTTCACTGGCGGGAAGAACACCAGTCGCCTTGGCGGTGAAGGAATACCTCGCCGATCTACCGACTTTATCCGCCCGAATCGAGGTGAAACTCTATCGTTGTATCACGGGCGCCTCGGGCGAGGCAATCGAGTCGATCTTGGTGCGAGATGAGATGGGACGGCAACTCCCATCTACTTCATCGGTCGGACTCTCAAAGGACCGGAGGCAGTACACCAACCTCGAGAAGGTAGCTCTGGCCTGGTGAGCATGGCGATGCCTCGGCCTTACTTTCAAGCTCACTCGTCCGGTACTAACGGACTTACCTTTAAGACAAGTCTTATCAAAACCGGGTCATCGGACGTATAGCTAAGTGAGCCTTTGGAGCTCGGCGAGCACGACATCTCATACTCCCAGGCCGACCATAAAGGCAAGCCACTTGCAGATTTCTGGTGGAGGTCAAATTCATCGAGTCGTCTCTACCGGCGAGGTCACTCCCGCCCTCACGGCGGAGGAACTATCCTTGCATCACGTTGGTTGTTGGCGAGATGTATGTGGGCGGAGCTTCATGCAAGGCAGGCGGTGGGCGGGCATCCTCCTCCTCGGCCCGAGATAAGCAAGAAGTGGCGTCGCCCTCGGTTTACCTTCCAGGCCACCAATAGCGAGTGGATCTGACCGATCTCGGGACTCCGCCTTGCAAAGGAATTGAAAGTGGACAAAGTCCGGATATTTGGAGATTCAGGTCGTAGTAAACCGGTCTTAGGCACATCTGAGGCGAGGAGGATCGAATGAAGCAATACCTTGAGAAGCGAAAGAGATCTTGGCCTCGTTCGGTACTTGAATGTTAATCAAATCCGAGGGAAAAACGGCCGGTGACATCCTTAGTAAATTGGCTTCGTCGTGGCAAATCCGCTGTGGAGGAAGTTCATTCGAAGCATTGAGGCGACCCGCGTCGACTTTATCTCGGTGAGCAAAGCGGATGGCGCCCAAAGCGTACACGGAAGTTGACACACTACCTCGGGATCGACTTGAGGCCAAAAAGATGATGGTGAAATCCAGTATCTCATGTATGAGGGCTCTCTCTAGGAGTCTTACCTTCAACCCCTCACGAGGTGCCTTGGGCGGAAGAAGCGACTACGTGCTTAATGAGATTCCAGAGGATCTTGCGGAAGCCGTATCGGTCACGGGCTCTTTCAAAGAAGGCGTTGAGGTCGGGATATTATTGGCCCCCTTATTCAAGTCGGCCAAGCTCGTCAAAAGTGTCGGCGTGCCGGCTTCACTCCACGGTCAAAAAGCTACGGACCGATCGGCGACTGCGAGCCCGGGCCTTTCATGCGATGGGGATCGACATCGTTGGTCCGTTCGGCCGAGTACCGGTCGGCCGATATTTAGTCGTAGCCATAGACTACTTCACAAAATGGGTGGTGAGCCACTTTCGAACCTCACGAGCAAAGGATTCGAGACCTTCGTGTGGAAGAATATAGTGCGCGCTTGGCATACCGCGATCGGTCTCGGACAACGGCACCCGGTTAAATGCGACAAAAATTTCAAGGTGGTGCGAAGAGCTCCGGATCGATCAACGCTTCACCTCGGTCGCACGCCATGCAGCGAATGGTCGGGGCCGGTGACGAACCTACGATTATACAAGGATTAAAGAAGAGGCTAGACCGAGCTAAAAGCGATTGGTGAAAACCTCCCAAGTCCTCGGTCTGAGCGACACCTCGGACTTGCGGAGAAACGCCTTTTAGCTTGGTCTATGGGCCGGGCCGTCATACCGGTGAAATCGGCGCACAAGCCCACGCACTCTTCACTTTGACCCGGATGGGAGCGAGGGGCGACTGCGGGCCAACCTTGATGCCCTCGAGAGAGAAGCGTGAACTCGCCTTCATAAAGCGAAGCTAAGTCTGAGGGCGGGTCGCACGATATTACAACAAAAGGTCAAAGCCTCACGCATTGCAAGTAGTGTAGGAAAAGCGTATGTTAACCCTGCCCGAGGATCCATCTTGGGTGTTTAATTCACCATACATTGATTATAAACCTAGCATGCGTCTATATAATTAAATCGCAACACGTTGGGGTTTTCACGTGTTTACCTTTGGATGCGTCGAGGTGGATCGAGCGGGATGAGCGGATCGAGCGGATCGAGACTGGTGCTTTGACCTTACGGGCGTATCCGTTGCCCAATCTCCAGCGTCGGTGAGGGCGATCTATGGAGAATGCTTGGGAAAATCACCAATGCTCTCTCACAATTAAAACTCTCGAAAATTTTCCTCTCTACGATTAGAGATGGCCGAAAATTGTCTTGTTAATATGTGAGCATATACGGACTTTATCTCATACCTTATATTTATAATGCTACCTTAATCCTATATGGAATATTACCATAATCTATATGGAATATTACCATAATCTATATGGAATATTACCATACTCTTGGGATTATTTCCATACTCTTAGGATTATTTCCATACTCTTGGGATTATTTCCATACTCTCAAGATTATTTCCATAACCTTATATGGAAAGGATCTATGCATATACCATAAATATAATTATATCCTTGTGGGATAAAGAGAATAAAATCTTTCCTTTGAGAGCACATGGGGACCGATTTTCTTGTAGCTATGGGCTGGATGGGCCGACCGAGGATCAAATGCAAGGAATAAAGGCAGACCTCAAATAAATTAATTATCTTATGTTCAGCCCGAACATAAATTAATTTATAAACATTCGATCATGCCACTAGAGAAAGAATCTTGACTTACCCTTTATTACCAGAAGTTGAGTCGGGCTTGCACTTAGACATTACGAATCCCGTATTTAAGATATCGAGCGTCCATTAATCATTTATAGCAATCATTGCTTAAAAGCGATTAATAACTTCATTTCCTTAAGTAGTACCACTCGACCTTATTATTGTGCTTGAGCTAACTCAACTGCGGGGTTTAGTACAATAAACCTTTTGAGCTCATTAAGGGGCGTCATCATCCTTAGCGGATACGGTGACTCGTCTGAGATAACTAGCGTGACATACAAAACCTTGCCACTACCCAAGATGCGGAGAATCTTGGGTTAGAACATCTAACCCTCACCCATAACAAGTCAAAGTGATGGTCGACAACTCATACTCACCTAATACCTTATCGAGGTTTAGATCATCGTAAGTCACCGAGATCTTGGTTCTTCACGGCGGTCGGAAAGAAGAACACATCTCCTTTGTGATCGTGATACGTCGAGACGCGTGCCGGCATAGACAAGCAACTAAGTCAAGTCACTTCTTATCTATCTGCGGCCTTAAGCCGACAACTCGTCCTTAAGTCGCGTCTCGGTGTGAAACTTTTATATCTCGTTAAACGACCAATCATACGAACTTACGTGATCTTCTACACCTGTGTATGATCTAACTTATATATGAGATAAGGGGACACGAATATATGCAATCAAGTATTCATTTCGAGATAGGAGATTGTAATAGTGGTAACGAAACATTGTATACAAGCTCAACCATACGCTTTCGATTATCTGAATCAACAATCTCCCACATACTAAAGCAAACTTTTAGTATCTGATGTGTCTTTCTACTAGCTATTACAAACAACCATATCCTTTGCTTCTCCCACTTATACAAAAGTTTCCTTTCTAAGTGGGTGCCGTCTAGCGCAATTCAGTCCTCTAACGTCCACAGCGTAGACTTATTCGGCGGGATTTAGCGGGTGCCATCTAGCGCAATTCAAGTCCTCTAACGTCCTTGGCGTAGACTTATTCGGCGGGCTTTAGTGAATGGATCGGCTAGGTTATCCGTATCAATCTTTGCTATCAGTACGTCCCTCGTCTAACGATTTCTCGTATGACATGGTACTTTCTCTCTATGTGTTTGCTTGCGCTTGGGATCCGTGATTCCTTCCGATTTTGCCATTGCACGAGTTATCACGATAAACCATGATACTCATGGGCAAACGGTACCACATCTAGATCCATGAGGTAGTTCTTGAACCATACAACCTCCTTAGCAGACCTCGAAGTGGCTACATATTCGACTTCCTTGGTAGAGTCCGCAATGCATATTGCTTTGCACTCATGCCAGGATCGGTTCCACCTCCCAAGGTAAACACATAGTGCGAGGTAGACTTATTCTTATCACGGTCGGCTTGGAAATCCAGTCAGATAACCCAAAGGCATTAGACTATCTGCATGGTAAACTAGCCCATAATCTCGAGTCCTTTTCGGTGCCAGGTATATGCTTCTTCGCGATCCAAGTGCTTGTCGAGGTTAGGCGATATCTAGCTACTATGCATCTTGCACGGCGGATATCGGGCCTCGTGCGTAGCATTGCATACATGAGACTTCCTGCGGCGGAAGCGTGGGAACTTGTCTCATTTCCTCGATCTCCTTTGCGGTCATGGGTGATCGCCGCTTAGAATAAAGGAACGCCATGTACGAAGGTAGCAATCCTTTCTTGGCGGTGCATACTAAAGCGAGTAATCACGGTATCGATGTAAGGCGCTGAGATAAGCTCAACATTTTCCTCTTGCGATCTCGGTAAACCTTGATCCCAGAATGTACGCTTCATCTCCTAAGTCTTTCATTTGGGCGATCGGATAAACAACTCTTTCGTGCGATAACAACTTCACATTGTTGCGAATAGAAGAATGTCATCTCTACGTAAAGTGCAAGAAATACCATATTACCGTTGACATCTAACCGATACACACAACTCTCGCTAGGCAACTGGGTAAATCCATGGGACTTTACCACCGTCCAAACGTAAGTTTCATGATCTTGCATCATTGTCTTGTCATCGCCTCATTGTGCGTCCATGGGTCGATTATTGCTGTTCGTTTTACGGGACTAAATCCGACGATTCACCCACGAACATAAATCGCTCGGGTTGACGAACCACCCTCCCACTACTGACGGTGCTATAGACATAATGACAACGGTGGGTGCGATAACTTGTGGTTCTCTATCTTGCACAACTTCTTTGGTAGGTACCAACATGCGGTCGATATCTCGGTGAAACTCGACCACTTCAATTTCTTGAAGTATCGGTGTCGATCCTCCCACTGAACCGACATCTCGTACCTTTGGTCTAATCGGTTGTGGAATCGATCATCTTCTAATTCTTGAAGAATGATTTCAACTTTGGTTTTATGATTTTCATGTAGTCTCTTCTAAGAATCGAGCATTAGTCTTAATAATGACCTTCGATCCTTGGGACTATTGAATAAACCACCTTCGTTCCTCTAGGATAGCCATAAACAGCCTTGCGTCGGATCTAGCCTCCAACTTGTCGGCCTTCTTGTTCAACACGTGTCTTTGGGCCCCATATCCTTATGTGGCTTAAAGCGGGCTTCGCGCCCAAACCACAACTCGAAAGGGGTCTTTTCGGTGACTTGGGCAGTACTAGATTTAGCAAGTATGCCGCGTCTCTAAGGCATACCCCGAAGCGAAATAGGCAATGTAGCATAACTCGTCATAGATCTAACCATTTCAAAAGAGTCCTGTTTCTTCGCCTCGACACACCATTTTCTTGTGGTGTGCCCGGTGAAATCTTGTTGGGATGTAATCCCACACTTCACTAGATAGTCCATAAACTTCGTTCTTGAGGTATTCGCCACCGCGATCAGACCGCGATGACTTGATACTCTTACCTAGCTTAAATCTCACTTCCACCTAAACTCTTTGAATTTCTCAAAGCATTGGGACTTCGCGGTGAAGCGGTATATGTATCCGTACCTTAGTGTCGTCGATGAAAGTGACAAAATACTCGTGCCCTCCACGAGCTTGTGTGGACATCGGTCCACAGGTCGAAATGGACTAACTCCAACATTTACGTGGCTCTATAACCCTTCGCTTTGAAGATGCAGTCGACATCTTACCTTCTATACAGGATTCGCGGTGGGAGCAGATAACAGTGAGATTACCAACGCTCCATTCTTAGCGGTCTTTGGATCCTATTTAGATTGATGTGACCTAATCTAAGATGCCGAGAGAAAAGTAGAGTCATCTTCTGAAAACTTTCTCTTTTTAGGGTTTGATGAAGATGCAACATAGTTATAGGTATTATGTTTTGCGAGAAATAGTATAAAGCGAATTATATAAGGTGCCAACCACGAGATAACCGTCATTTCTTATGATAGAAACACCACTATCAAAAATAACGAGAATATCCATGAGTAAATAATTTGAAAGCGAAACAAGGTTCCGTCGAAAATCCGGCACATATAAAGCGTCTTTCAAAACTAAAAGCTGTTGTCCCAAAACATAAAGAAACATCTCCAAGCTGCAACGACCGACTTTCGCGCGTTGCCCATGGAGATCGTTATCTCGCCATCAAACGACTCCCTTGTCGCGGGAACCCACGCAGGTGTAACAAACATGATCGATTCGCCCGTATCTACTACCCAAGAATGGGTAGAACAAGTCGCTAAACATGTTTCCGTTACTAAAGCAAGCAGCGTACCTTGAGCATGAGCATAGGGCACTTGGCTTTCAATGCCCGTCTTGCCGCACTTGAAGCACTTGCCCTTCTCGCTGGCTTCTTCAAGCCTCCGGTGGCAACCATGTTCTTGCTCCCATTACTCCCACTATTTCCTTGCCTTTACCACCTTTGGCACCCTTTTTCTATTTCCATTTTGCAGCGGAAATTTTGGGCCCTTAGATGTGCTAGCTAGAGCATGTGCTCCTTTTCCCATAACTCCTTCCGCATGACAACGAGATCATTAAACAACCGACTAAGTGTAAACTCGGTCTTGCTCATGATCGCATTCACGCCGAAAGTTCTCAAAAGACTTGGGCGGTGTATTGAGGATGATATCGACCTTGGCCGCCGTCATACCTCCTCCCAGTGATCAAGACTATCCATGAGATGAGTCGTGTGGGAGACATGTTCATGGATTGAACTTCCTTCTTCCATCTTACACGAAGATCTCTCTCATTGTGTGGGCGGTTGTCGATCCATTGCCCAAACTTACTCTCGAGACTTGACCAAATATCGATCGCGTCTACCATCGGTGATCTTTGCATTTCTGCAAGCCTTTGGACATCGTAGTCATCATATAGCATTTAGCCATATTGTTTGACTTATTCCAAAGTGCCTTGACTCTCATTGCTCATTAGTCGATCGTCGATAAGGCATCGGGTTTAGAGTAGTGAGAACAAACATGTGTTCTTCGATAAGAACATATTCCATGTTTCGTTTCCACTCGATAAAATTTGGACCGGATAGCAGTTTTGTGCGAGCATATTGATAATCGGCGTAAGAGACATATACGAAGCGATAATGTAAAACACATAAGCATACGATCGCAAATAATTAGTAACAATAATATTGTAACCTTTTGATAAAACAATATTAATTGAAACCTCCAATCGCCCAGGAATCCCACATGCAAGCCACGCGTGTGGGCGTTTACATGAACCCCCGACCCGGACTAAAATATACCTTTTAGTCGTTTAATTTCAATCCATGTCAACTTATCCTTATGACAAATGAAATTAATGATTGGACCTTACTAGACCACATCACTATCACGAAGGGACTTGGGAAGTTGTACTTGAGGTGATGTCTAAGCATTGACCACAATTTTAACGGAGAAGATGAATTCTTAGAATTGGTATACTCACTCGGACCATACCGCTTCCAATTCAAATTCTTTTGTTATCTCATTTTATATCTATCACTAGAGAACTTATGAAAATTGCACATACAAGCCACGCGTGTGGGCGTTTACATGAAACTCCCACTTCTCGATAGATTTAAAATGTTTTATTTAGAAATCTCATCTAACAAACTTATGATAAGCAGTGCAAGCAAGCCACGCGTGTGGGACGTTTACTCAGGTCGTCTCACTTTGTTTAGAGATCAAAAAGTGGAGGTCTTGACATTTTAATTTGAAAAATTAATTTGTCGGGTTGCTTGCTTAGTCTTTTTATTCAAAAGGTTTGTCCATGCGGATCACGTAATCCTAGCATGCTTTTCTATAGAACTCAACATGTAAAACATGCTCGCAGAATTCTAAAAATATGCTGATAAGCGCGATAAACCTAGCATGCTTACTATGCGCATCCAATTACGTAAAACACTTAAGGTTTGTCGGCGTAATATAAACATACATAGCATACTACTGCATTATTTAAACATCCACGACATGCATATGAGCGATAAAAATAAAATAAAGCGTTCATCGCGGCCCAATCGTGAAACACATACATTTAAATCTAATCTATTACATAGATTTACAAAGTGCAATTAAACTTGACAGGCCTCGCGTGCACGCGCGGACGGATTCAACAATTGGGCCTCGCGTGCCCGGAGCGCGGACGGATTCAACAATTGGGCCTCGCGTGCAGGCACGGGCGGAAAATCTGAAAACGCGAATGCGGGCTGGGTCGGCCCAAAATGTCTTGGGCGGCTAGCGCTGAAAGCCCAGCCAGCGTGCCGGCCTCGCCCGCCTGCCAGCCCGCTCGCCATGGCTGCCTCGCGGTCGCTAACTTAGCGACCGCGACCCGTCGGCTGCAGCGTCGCGACCACGCCCAAGCGCCGAACGTCCGCCGAGAGACATCGTCGCCCGGCCATACCTCGCGACCGCGAGTGCGCTCATGGCCGGGTTTCGCGCGAGCGCGCGCCGTCGCCCGCTTCTCGCCGGCGCGCCTCCGGGTAATCCTCGCGACCGCGAGTTCGCTCGCTAAGCGCCCGAGGATCTCGCGCGAGCAGCGCTCCCGTCGCCGCAGACCCTCGCGATCGCCCTAGCGACCGCGAGACTCGCCATGAAACCACCCGAAGACAGTAGAGAACCTGTTTTTCCGTCGTTTCGTTCTTCGTTCGTTCGTCTTACGTTCTTCTTTTACGGATAAGATTTACATAATAAAATCTAATCTAACCACGGATTTTCTCGTGGTGTAAAACAAAACCAACAAAACAAGCGAGCCACGATGAGCGACAAATCCACAATTATAATAGCAGCGAAATAATCAGCGTGAATTAATCCAGCGAGGCGAGATTACGAACACGGCTCGATACCAGTGTAGGGAAAAGCGTATGTTAACCCTCGCGAGGATCCATCTTGGGTGTTTAATTCACCATACATTGATTATAAACCTAGCATGCGTCTATATAATTAAATCGCAACACGTTGGGGTTTTCACGTGTTTACCTTTGGATGCGTCGAGGTGGATCGAGCGGGATGAGCGGATCGAGCGGATCGAGACTGCGTGCTTTGACCTTACGGACTGTATCCGATTGCCCAATCTCCAGCGTCGGTGAGGGCGATCTATGGAGAATGCTTGGGAAAATCACCCAATGCTCTCTCACAATTAAAACTCTCGAAAATTTTCCTCTCTCACAATTAAGAGATGACCGAAAATTGTCTTGTTAATATGTGAGCATATACTAGACTTTATCTCATACCTTATATTTATAATGCACTACCTTAATCCTATATGGAATATTACCATAATCCTATATGGAATATTACCATAATCCTATATGGAATATTACCATACTCTTAGGATTATTTCCATACTCTTAGGATTATTTCCATACTCTTAGGATTATTTCCATACTCTCAAGATTATTTCCATAACCTTATATGGAAAGGATCTATGCATATACCATAAATATAATTATATCCTTGTGGGATAAAGAGAATAAAATCTTTCCTTTGAGAGCACATAGGGGACCGATTTTCTTGTAGCTATGGGCTGGATGGGCGGCCAGGATCAATCACAAGGAATAAAGGCGGGCCTCAAATAAATTAATTATCTTATGTTGACCCGAACATAAATTAATTTATAAACATTCGATCATGCCACTAGAGAAAGAATCTTGACTTACCCTTTATTACGAAGTTGAGTCGGGCTTGCACTTAGACATTACGAATCCCGTATTTAAGATATCGAGCGTCCATTAATCATTTATAGCAATCATTGCTTAAAGCGATTAATAACTTCATTTCCTTAAGTAGTACCACTCGACCTTATTATTGTACTTGAGCTAACTCAACTGCGGGGTTTAGTACAATAAACCTTTTGAGCTCCTTAAGGGGCGTCATCATCCTTAACGGATACGGTGACTCGTCTGAGATAACTAGCGTGACATACAACCTTGCCACCACCCAAGATGCGGAGAATCTTGGGTTAGAACATATAACCCTCACCCATAACAAGTCAAAGTGATGGTCGACCTCATACTCACCTAATACCTTATCGAGGTTTAGATCATCGTAAGTCACCGAGATCTTGGTTCTTCACGACGGTCGAGGAAAGAAGAACACATCTCACTGTGATCCTTGATACGTCGAGGCGTACCAGCATAGACAAGCAACTAAGTCAAGTCACTTCTTATCTATCTGCGCTGGCTTAAACCGACAACTCGTCCTTAAGTCGTCTCATTTGTGAAACTTTTATATCTCATTAAGCTTGACCAATCATACGGACTTACGTGATCTTCTACACCTTGTATGATCTAACTTATATATGAGATAAGGGACACGGATATATGCAATCAAGTATTCATTTCGGATAGGAGATTGTAATAGTGGTAACGAGGAAACATTGTATACAAGCTCAACCATACGCTTTCGGTATACAAATCCAACAAGTGGCGACTTAGTCTACGAAATAATGAAGCAATGAGCGAGCGACTTAACAAATTGGATCCGACATGGGAAGGCCCATACCGCGTTCACGAGGACCTCGGCAAGGGGCCTACAAGCTATCTCACTTATCGGTGCACTTATCCCCGAACACGGCATATCTCTCATTTAAGGAGGTACTTTACATAGTTTCGATTTCGAGATCGACCTCGTGTTAGCCTCCTTACTTGCTTTCTTCAAGTGCGATGTCATATACTTGTTGAATAAAATATTTATTTTTCTAATGAGTATTTCATTTCGCCTCATTTTATTCATATCACGAACATCTATTTGGATATACCGCATTTAACCTTCACGAGGGGCGCCTCATGAAGATGAAAAACCCACTAAGTAGGGTACTCACTAGCGCGCCGCACTAGTAGATTACTCATTGAATTGAGCGTCTCGGTTAGCGCATCTGAGACTACTCATTAGTTTGAAAGTCTACATGCACGCATCTGATTACTCATTAAGTTGAAAAATCTACATGTAAAAGACATCGGATCGGATCTCATCAAATTATGCCCTTTATTTGGGAAAATATACATACGTATACGGTATAAATACATTTACGACCAAAAGCGAAGTCTAAGCTATGTTTATACCTCTCAAGAGGAAAACGTACACTTGAAACGAGTCTAAATACATTTATATCTACATACAAAGTTCTACGCTATATCTGAAACTCATTCGGGCTTAGGGCTCGCCTCATGGGACTCACTTAAAGCGAGGTAGTTACGAAAAAAATCCCAGTCGGCGATGAATACCGGAATGAACTCGGTGCCCTCCACCCATCAATGAGGGCGGCACCACCTCGGCTGCTCGGGTGCGGTCGACCCGACAGGCGGGTTCAGGCCGGGATACGATCACATGCCCGAGGCCACACTCGACCCGTGAGCGGCGCGGCCGGGACCACGTCCTCGTCCCCGAGCATCACCCTTCCACGTCGGCTGCGCCTCGCCGCGCCTCGCCTCGCCGAGTCTTTGTCCTCTAAGCGCTCCCTTTCGTGTGGACCCATTAGGCGGAGCACTTGGCGTGATCGGTATAGCGCCTCTTCTTGAGCTCTTCAATTATTGGACCAGCGGCGCCCGCTGTAGACTTCGCTGGGGCTGGGGCATGCGTCGTTTGCGAACGATCTCGTACATCTGCATGTATTTCAGGATAGAGTCGAGGCAGTCTTTAAACTTCTTGCTATTTGGCCCCTCCTCATCCCTCAGCACCATGCCCTCCGCCAACAAGCTCTGAACTCGATCGTCGGCTTCAGATATGGTAGTTCCACCAGTCCGGCGGATTACCTCTCATACTCTGCATGCTCTTGAGATCCCGGCTTCTGCTGCTGTCATTTCAGCTTTCTTCCTCGCGTTCATCGATCGTCCTTGGATCACATCAGCAGATAAATCAGCCCCCTGGACTTCGAGTTGTGTAATCCTTAACTTTAACGACTCATTCTCAGTCAGGAGGCGGACCACTCGCGATCGACCTCATGCAACTCTGTTTGGTTCGGTGACGATGCCGGTGACATCCATCTTGGCGAACACGAGTCGGCTCGGCAGACCGACTCCTCCATCGACACCTCTTCATCCTTCTCGACCGCAGCACCTTGGACTTCTTTCGACTTTGTTAGTAACTCATGATCGAGTCCAAGTATTGAGATGTGGAATCTAGAAATAAACAAGACAAAAGGAATTTTGAGAAGATGTGTCTATTATTGAAAATAGAAGTTTATACAACACAGGTCCTATCGACCCGGCAAATCGACTATTACATTAGGTCCACCGACCTCGAGGCTCATTCTTGGACTCACCGACCTCCTCTGCTGCGCCACTGCTGCTTCTCTCTCAAGTGGTCTGCCGATCTCCGGAAGGACGTCAGAGCTCGGTCCCGCCTCCTCAGTTCGGCTCTCACCTCGGCAAGGAATGCTTGAAGCTCCACGTCTTCATCTTCCTTGCAGATTCTGACCTCCCCCGTCGGGAGGCGGGCGAGAAGATGCCAAGGCATCCACCACGGGGAAGGAGGTCGCCCGGTGATTATGCGGCATAATTCATGCATATCTCCCGAGTGCGACCTCAACCCAACCGTCTTGGGCCTTGTCAAAATCATGTCTCTCGGCCGCCCGGTTTCTCGGTGGGCGGATATCACTGCGGCCTCATTACAGTGTGCCGGTCGGAGATGAAGGAGGAAAACTCTCCGACTCGATAAGCTTCGCCGGCGAAGGCCCTCGGCATAGGTCCTTGCCACGCCAGGCACTTTGTCTGCTGCGACGACTTCTTCCGCCTCGGTAGCCTCACTCTGGCGCTCTCCCACTTCTGCACGGGCCACTCGTGGGCCGGTCCTTCTTCTTTAGGCGCTCTCGGCCGCCTTTACAACCGGCGTTCGCCTTTGCAAGTTGGCGTCCGCCTGGCGGCGTCGGTAGCGGTTCAGCGGTGGCCTCGAGCTTGACGGCGGTTTTCTCCATGGCCTCGTATTACGGGCTCTCGGCTAACAAAACCGGCCATGCGGTGCATCTCACCCGCCACCGGGCGCGTCACGAATATAAAACAATTAGCAGCAGTAACGACAAAATTACAAAGGAGAAGAGTAGCGACTTATACCTTTGGGAAGGATAAAGGAGTCTTTGAAGCCGGCACCTCGGGCAAGGACTGGCCATGAACCTCGATCTCCAGCGTCGGGTTCGAGGTCGCTTGAGGGCCAGTCAGTAAGTCCCTCAGGGCGTCCACCACCACCACGGGCTGCTGGGTGGACTCACCTCGCCTCGCCTTCTTCCTCGCCGGCTCCTTTTTCACTCGGATGGTGCGGGCGCGTCGAGCCCGCTATATTGACTCTCTGCTAGGGTCAATCTTCACTGCATCTGAGAATAAAATTTCGTTAGCACAACGAAATCGACGGGAAGGATAAAGATAAGAAGGTTGCCTCACCCAAATCGGACCACGATCTTGGGTGCTTCGACCTATAAACACTCAATTGACATTGTTCAGTCATCCTCAAGATAATTAATCGATAAGATCTCACCCATATCATTCAACATCTTCTCCATGGGGCCCGAGGTTGATTTTCACGTCCTTCATCGTGCATCGAGGCCCCACTCATACCTCGGATACCCCTCACCCGAGAAGAAATATCTATTTTGCCAATGGGATACCCGAGGGGCTATCTTAAACTTGAGGCGGTGACGGATAATACACCCTCCTATAGACTTGATGCTAAAACGCATCAAGACTTCAAAAAAAACTCCTCGCCTATGCCATAACGAGCCCGGCCTAGCCCAACTACCGACCTAATAGAATTCGAGGTCGGTTGGCGTATGGGATCGAAAATACTCTTGAAGGTTAAGGAAAAGCGCAAAAGGAAACCTAAGCCCAGCTATTAAACTATCTACAAAATGGTAATAAACCCTCCCGGAGACCATCGCCCTATCATTGGGTTTCGCAGCACCACCATGCATCATCTAGAATGTGGTATTTCTCCGCAATCTCCAAAAGCTCCTATGTCGTTAAAGTTGACCTCACGCACCAATCTGAGGCCATCCCATACCGATGACACCGGCGAAACCACAGAACTAAGTCCTATAGATTTACCTGGCGGTTGTGGCATATATAATCCTTCACATCCGAATCTGGCGGCGGAACCAAACCGAACCGTAGTTATCAGGCGAGAAGAGGAATGAGAAGATGAAGAGTACATACTTACTTTTCCTGAGGCGAGATATCCGACTTCTTCAACAAATTTTGAAAGAGAATTAGGAATTTCTGGTATGCTCTCCGGAATAAAGCGTCGAAGAAGAAAATGAACAGTTGCCTCATTTGGACCTATTTATAGGACAAATGGCGCCTAAATCTGCCGTTTCGTTTATCACACGTGCTATCTACGATTGGATGTGTGATCGGCGCCAGCATCGCTGTTGAAGCACCCAACTACCGCTGGCGGCGTATGATGTACTCTATGGTAAGACGCACCGCAAGTCCGATCACGTAATGATTACATTGAGCTCGGACATCCGACTACGCCCATGTCGCCGCCGGGCCGGCGAAGCCATTCGGTCGGACCTCGGCGTCCTCGAGCGCAGAGTCATACAGTCGCACCTCTTCTTTCCTTCAAGCGACTACCCAAATCGACATCGGTTCCTGTCGGCGAACAACGCCCGCAAGAGATTCTCCATTCGATTCGGGCCTCGGCGTCCTCCATAAGGCGAAGCCGCCCGGACCAAACCTCGGTGTAACCTATACAAAGACCGCTATCCGTGTCATAATTCGGCTTCCTTTGCGGCAAGAGATCGAGAACCTTCAACGAACAACTTGACCAAGCAACATCCCGCCTCGGCAAAGCACATTCTCCGCTTCACCTTCGGCGAGCTATTCGCGACTTTTCGGGCTATGATAGGATATGGCCCAACCTCTCGGGCCCACTAGCGAGCCCAAACGAGTGGGCACGACCTAATGTTGCTACTCGGTTCGCGCCGAATCACGACCTCCAAACCACAATTAAAGGCGGTCGAGGCGAAGATAATGGGTAACGGTGGAAATCATGGGCAATTATGGTGAAGATCATGGTCGGTTATAGGAGGATCGTGAGCCGCCAATCAAGGGATTCGATTACAAGGTTTACGTTTATGTATAAATAGGAGTTAGATTGAAGGTAAAGGGTTAGCAAATTCTTGAATACTAGAGCTCTTTGAGATACTCATTGTAATCTGATTATAGTGAACATCTTGAGGACCATCACCTCCGTGATCGTAGATCTTTCTCTTGATCGAACCACGTTAAAACTCCTGTGTTCTTTACTGCTTTCTCTAAATCTTTCATACCAACGTATACAGATTTATCAACACTCTTCAAGCTTGTTAATTAGCTATTTTTATGAGTGTTTTAAGCATGATTTTGTTAGAATCTAAAATAAATTAAATTACTCAAATTCAAT
This sequence comes from Salvia rosmarinus, assembly GCA_036937905.1. Taxonomy (NCBI): domain Eukaryota; kingdom Viridiplantae; phylum Streptophyta; class Magnoliopsida; order Lamiales; family Lamiaceae; genus Salvia; species Salvia rosmarinus. The sequence goes on along the minus strand of CM072820.1, from coordinate 57,320,825 downwards.
ACTGATTAAAGATTGATTAAAAAATGGTTTGTTCATTAAAAGGAAAACGATAAAGGTTAACATACTTACTCTTAAGGGTGGTCTCCTGTGAGGGCTGCACGCATAGTGGGATCATCCTAATTATTTTTTATTAATTAATTAGTCATTTAATTGATTAATTATTATTAAATTAATTTTAATCAAAAATAATTTAATTTAATAAATCTTAATTATAAACTAATAAATTATAATTTTGAATTAATAAATAATAATTTGAATTAATAAATCTTAATTTGAATTACCAAAACTTAATTGGAATTAATAAACCCTAATTGTAAATTAATAAACTCTAATCGTGAATTATTAAATCTTAATTGTGAATTAATAAACCTTAATTTTGAATAATAAACCCTAATTATGAATTAATAAACCATAATTATGAATTAATAAATTATTTATAAATTAAAAAAACTAATTATCCTTACTCAATATAATTAACATGTAATATATAATTAAATGTTATTGGCATATAAATACACAAACTTTGATGTGATTTTGGTTTTGCACACGAACTTTAAAAAGAGTATATAAATACACGAACTTTGATTAATTTTGGTTTTGCACACGAACTTTAAAAGGAGTATATAAATGCACGAATTTATTAATTATAGTAATTTTACCACATTTATTTTTTCGATCAAATTAAAACTGACATGACATTAGATATGATGATTTGACAACGATGTGAAAAATCTTAAAGTTCGTGTGTGAAGAAGAAGAAGAAGAAGAAGAAGAAGAAGAAGAAGAAGAAGAAGAAGAAGAAGAAGAAGAAGAAGAAGACATTTATAGTAGTCTACTTGTTCGTCATTTCGTCCATTTACAAATTGTGGATTTAAGATTTGAAATGCTATATTCGTTTTGTGTGTTTGTGTTATATTTTTTTTCCTTTCTTTCTCGTGAATGTATATGTGTTTTATGTGTGTTAATGAGTCAATGTACGTGTTTTGTCAAGTGTAAATGTTCCTTTTATATTTTACTTATTAATTTATTTTCATATCGTTATCAACTCATCATATCTAATGCCATGTCAGTTTTAATTTGATCGAAAAAATAAATCATGGTAAAAATATTAAAATTAATAAGTTCGTATATTTATATAGTCCTCTTAAAGTTTGTGTACAAAACCAAAATCATATCAAAGTTCGTGTATTTATATACTCATTTTAAAGTTCGTGTGCAAAATCAAAATCATATCAAATTTCATGTATTTATATGCTAATAACCCTATAATTAATATACACTTGACGAGCACATGGTGAGGCTATGCTCACCTAAGTTTTTGTCTACTATTAATACTCGGCTAGTACAATATTACTGCGAGATTGTAGCATTTAAAGCTGGGCTAGTACAAAATGGTTTACTTATTCCTTTTTTTTTTTTGGTATCATAGAAACCATGATATTCCTTAGGTCTTGTAACCCCACTACAGCTATCTGTCGATAGCCTTGTAACACACGGAGACGGATAAACCACACTTGGAAAACCAGATCTGACAGGCTCAAGTTTACTCATTCCTTTAAAGCTGGATCATAGATTCATAATTCAAAATAAACTAAGCACCAATGTATTCCAGTTATTCAATTCATATGAGATATGGCTACCTTGACGAACCAAGATTATGGGCCTCACTTATTAAAAGCCCATTAAATTTATATCCAATTTACGAAATATCAATAGAAATTTTTGGCGCAAAACCCTAAAACCCTAACCTTATTTCCCAATCCGACTGAAATATCCCGTAAACTGAAATTTGTAAGGTTACTCGACAAAAATGGAAATTGATTTCGAAGAAGAGAAGCTCAAATCTTTGCAGATATCATCTCTCAGTGAGGAGGATGAAGACCGAGCCACGGATGACGACGTAGAGGTTGTAGACAGTGATGAAGAAGATCAGATTCCGATGACTTTAGGGTTTGCTGAGAAGCCCAAAAATCCGTGGTCATTGTGCCGCCAATACTTCCCGAGTAAAGCTGGTGGCTCTCCGGTATTTTAACGGGTCTACCATTGCGAAATTTGGAGAACTGACTATTGAATTTGAATTTATCGAGCTGTGGTTCCTACTGTATTTTATTAAATAGTGCTTATCTAGTTATATGTTTTTGTTTCCTGGTAACGCTAATGTGCATAAAGAGTGTATGCAATTATACTATTATTGTTTAAGGATTATTTTGAGGATGATGAAATGTGAATATGGTATTCTTTTTGTGATTTAGGCATGGTTGGACCCCATTAATTTGCCTAGTGGAAGCTCCAGTCTCTGTGATTTTTGCCGAGAGCCTTTGCAGTTTCTTCTTCAGGTGTAGTGATTTATAAGTTTTTGGAGACTACGTGCTATATATCCTATAAACAATTCTAATATATATTTCTTATTGTTTTGTTTTCTATTTGTTCAAGTAGGTTTACGCTCCTTTACCTGAGGAATCAACTTTTCACCGAACATTGTTCGTCTTCATGTGTACGTCAATGTCCTGTCTTCTTCGTGATCAGCATGAGCAGTGGAAACGGTCTCCAGAAGTACAATCCAGAAGGTATGTGTTTCTCATTTGTTAGCCCTCTAATTGCTACAATATATATAAAGTTAAAACTAATCAGATTGACATATTACTTGCTATGCTCTGTTTCTGATAACAAAATGGCTTAACAGTATCAAGGTTCTCCGGTGTCAATTGCCACGGGCGAACCTATTCTACTCCAGTGAGGCACCTGCTGGAGATGGGAACCAGCAACCATTGACAGCTGGAGGTACTAAGTTAATCTGCATTAGTTGTTTTAGATTATCCTCAGTGTTAGTTTAGTTACTTACATAAAGGTTGAGGAATGGATTCTTTTAGTCAATTGGCCTAGAGGCTGGGTCGATGTCAGGATTTTTTTCATTTTCCTTGTTCCCTCGGTTTTTTTTCCAGAATGTTTCTAATAGGAGTTGCTTGTAATTTTATCTTATTTATTTGGGTGCAGTACCCTTGTTCCTATCAGTGTAGTTGTAGAGGACTAGTTATGATTTTTATTAAACATGTTAATTTGCATTTACACTGATGCTCGATAGACTGTTCCAGCAATGCTATGTGATTGGTGTCGTGCATGGAAAGGAGACAAAATTTGCAGTAGCTGTAAAAGAGTACGCTATTGTTCTGGGAAACACCAGGTACTTAGCTTAGCTCTCATGTATGCATGAAATATAGTTTTGAGCTTCAGGTAACCAAATGAAATTCTTGCAGGCTGCTCATTGGCGATCCAGTAGCTCAAGTCACAAAGTCTTATGCCAACAGTTGGAAACATCTGGCAAGGAGTCTGAACTAGGTAATAGTTCTAAACGAGACAAATGATTATAGTATGTGGCTCGTGTTGGTAGCCGAATTTGACCATGCTCATATGTTTACTTGCAAGAATAGAGATTCCACTAGATTCAAATGTTGCACTCAGATCTAACTGCATATTCTGCATTCTATTGCTATGCCATTTTAGATAAGGATATGGTTACTTATCTTCCATATTTATGGGAGAGATTTCTGTGGGTAGTGGAGACATTATTGAAGTGCAGGAATTTCCTGTCCAATAAGGTTTAAAGCATTTATTATGATGTAACTTGTTTTCGTGATTTTTATTGGCAAACAGCTGCAAGCAACTCCCTTTGGCCCGAGTATGAGATCACATGTGAGGATGAGTGTGAATTTGATGAGCCAATGTCCAATGATAGTGGATCTGGTAATGCAGTGGTTTCTAGAAGCCGACCAGAGGGTTCTGATGGAAACATTATGAAATATTTCCAGGTGATTTTTTCCCTTTCCCTGTAATCTGTTATTTCTGGCCTTTTACTTCAATAAATGATGATCTAAATCTCACTTTTTTAATTATTGCTTAGGCATCTGATGACAATAGTAGTTGGGCATCTTTCCAAGAGAGAATATCTTCAGCTCCTGAACAAGTCTTAAGGTGATCAGTTGGAATTGAATATAAATAAACTATATCTCCTCTTTCACTGACATTCCTTTTACTGTGTCTAGCCAAATCTTTGAAACAAGTTGCTAGATCATCTGTCGATTTCTTAACTTCAGATCCCCTTCTCTGTTGAGCAGATACTCTAGCTCCTCTCAAGCAAAGCCATTATGGCCCGTTTCTAGTGGCAGGCCATCAAAACCTGATATTCCTAGGTGTAACCATTGTGGCGGCACGCGTGCTTTTGAATTTCAGGTGTGACCTTATTTATCAATCAATCGGGGGCTCTAACCCTTACATGGAAGTCCAATAAAGTGAAATGAGTTGGTATCAAACTTTTCCATTAAAAATCACGTCAGCTCGGTTCCGGGAAATTGCTTGCTTTTCGTCAGCAACTACTGATGCTGCTCTTGTTGATCTCTGGCTTCAGGTTTTACCCCAGTTACTGTATTTCTTCCATGTGAAAGATGGTGGAGATTCTCTCGACTGGGCCACCATTGCCGTGTACACATGTGAGGCCTCATGCGAAGGAGGTGCGAGTTACAAAGAGGAATTTGCTTGGGTTCAACTTGCTAGTCAGTCTATATCACACCAATAAATGCTCAAGAGAGAATCGTATCGTTGTGCACAGACAAAGTTGGGATACCGCAAATATGCTCAAATATTCTTTTGTCTCCACATGTTTTTTCTGCTTTGTATTTGAACATGAAAGATAGTGATGTGCATCATCTTCTGCATTTGCCGTTGTATATTTCTGTTGTTTGTCATACTTTGTTTTTGGTTGGTCCCCTATTTGTTGGTGGGCCGATGTCGTGTAAGATTATTGCAGAGTTGAATTTTGTATCTTGGTAGTTGGGAATACACATGAAGTTGCTACTCTTGTGGGCCCTTTTCTCGATGAAGTGTCGAGATAAAATACTCTACTCCACGATCGGTATCGGAGTCTTATTTGGTGTAAGTAATACAGTCATAATACTTAAAGTTGCTACTCTTATGTACCCTTTTGAAAATTAATTAATGAAAAAAAGTTAATCTTTATTATTCTTTTGTAGGGAAAGAAAAAATTTTATTCAACTAAAGAAAATGAAAATAAATTATGAATGATATTTGACATTTCCAAGTTAGGAGACAAATTTGTCACATGCATGATAAATTCAAGTAATAATATTGAAAACAAATTTTCCGTGAATTGTAGGGTAGTTACAGAAATTCCTATGATGTTTGACCAATTTAAAGAAACACTCGATTATTTTCTTTTCTGAGGAAAAAATCCAACGACGTTAAGAATTTTACAATCAACATCAGATAATTAATTAAGGGCAATTGATGTGGTATATTTATAATAGGCAAACGTTAGGAGCATTTGCAATTATGTATAGAACTGGCTGAGAGTAATTTGTGCAGCTAGTGTAGCTTGATAATAATTTACGTTGCTCGATTTGATTAAAAAACTAATTAATTGGAAAACCATCAAGTAAAACAAAAGTAGGGGAAAATTAATACACGAAAAGTGAAATTTTATTTGCATATTCCAACTATATAGTCTCCATCATGACACCCTTTCACCACCTCCTATAATCAATGCAATCCCACAAATCTCCAGCTCAAGAATATACAACGTTGAATGAAGAATAAGCAAATAACATGAAAATGAATTAATAAGGCAACAAACATTTTGAAAGTCCTCCCGCACTACCAAAACTTTTCTTACACATGAATGAAAGAAGAAACTGACACTGTACACAGAAACGAAAGCGGCGAACCACCACTAGGGACTAAGACATCCACCTCGTTCTCGCCCGCTATTGCTGCATACGGCCCGAAGATCGCACACAGCATCGGCACAGAGAAATGTGTGTATCTCGCCCCGATGGATCAATGAATGAATGACTAAGAACTGCTTTTCGGAGAGCTTCACGAGACTGCAACTCTGCTATTTGAATGCAAGAAGACGAAACAATCGGAGGATGTGCTAGACGATGAGATCTGGAGCTCTGGGCAAGGCTCAGGCGACACATTTACTGATGAGCCCTCAACATAGGCGCATATCCAAGACGAGGACGGGTCGTACGAGGTGGGGAAAGAGACGTTGGAAAGGCATATAGACGTGAAAGGGGACTCGTCTATACCGAAAAATACCCCAGCTATAGTGATATTTACACCAACAATGTCTCTAAAGGTAATGCCGGTGACAATTGGGAGGGCATTTGGGTCATATCCATCGTCGGGGTGATTTGTGAACTGACCTGTTGCCTTGATTCCTCGCTGCATATTTTCCAAGTAGATGTCCGACAGAAATATGTCTTTGATGTACGCGCCCCTCCCTTTGGCCGTCTTGAGCTCGATGCCATTCACGGAGTCGTACACGTGGAGATGCTCCGCCAATACGTCGGAGATCCCACCCGACATTTCACTACCGAATGCCAATCCGGCACCGAAAGAAGATTGTAGACGCATCTTTCTGACGTGGACCTTGGTGGTCGGTTGGCTGTAGCTAAGCCCGTATTCGTCCCAACCACTTTTCAGTACCACGGCATCGTAGCCCGTGCTGATGTTGCTGTTCTCAATGCAAACATACTCTGACGAATCTGAAATTAGACAAGTTAGAGCTTTAGAGCGAAGAATGAATCAACTAAATTGTTGATAATGGCATGGATCCATGATTGACCTAAAATACTAAGCATCAAGATTTTTTTTTTAATAAAGGTATCCGTGGCCAATCTACAGGCGAGAGACGTTGGTGGCATTCAAACCCATGGCCTCCTAATCACGGATTCACAATATCGACTATAAATTCATTCCATAAAACAATATATCGACTAGAAATCATATAGAGAAACTACAGTTCATGAACTTCAGACATAAATTTATGACTAGATCGCGATCTCAACATACCTGGGACGATTCCACTAGTTTCGGGAGAGTCGGGTGGAGCATAAACAGTTATGTTCTGGACAAGCAATTTACTGCAAAAGAACATTAAACCAAAGGGAGTTACACTCCTATACCGCTTTAGAGATAATAAAAAGAAGAAACTCCGAAGACACCTTAAGGCAACACTACCTGCAATAAACAGGGTGTATGTTCCACGCAGGTGCATTTAAGAAGGTTAAGTTCGACACAACAATGCTGTTCGACCACATAAATTCGACTAGAGGTGGTCTGCTGTAATTTAAAGAATGATTCCTAAATTGTTCCCACCAAATAGAACCCTGTCCATCAATAGTTCCATTATTTCCTGCACATAAACAAAAATTATACAATCGTGAAAAATTTAAGAGGGTGAGAAAATGAAAAGGACCAAAAAATGGAAAAAGAAAAAAAAACTCAGAGAAATATACCTACCTGTGACAACAACATCGGTTAAATTTTGTGCGCTGATTAAGCTCCGATATCTTTGACCGGGCACCTCGAGGCCTCGGCCATAAGAAGGCAATGGATCGACTACATCCCAGTGCAGAATATCCTGCATATGAAGGTAAGGTACTAAGAGTTCGAATTACTTTACTTGATGAATTTGTAAATGAATCTGGCATTCAGTTTTCCAAACTTCCTATTGCATACCATGTTATTTACTATGCCAAAGTGGGAGAAATTTCATTGAACAACAAAAATATTTTATATCAATAGCCTAGGTTTTGTATCGAACCTGAGAACCGAGAATGACGGCATCTTTTTCGAGGAAAAGTGTGAGGTGGCTAGTAAGAGTGATGCATCCAGTGAGCCACTTGCCTGCGGAACATAGAGCTGAGCGCCACCTTTATCTGCAAACGACTTAAGATAGAAAATTGCATTCTGAAATGCTACGGTATTCAATGTTTTCCCATCTCCCACTGCCCCAAATTCTGAGACGGACACACTGTGAGGCCGAGGGTCAATGGCCAATCGGACTTGCATACTCCATTGTACTCTGCAGCATTGCTCAATGCCACGAGCAAAGAAGAACTACCTAAAACGCAAGAGAACATAAGGAAAGAAGTAAAGCACATTAAGCATATTTCATAATCATAAGCATAACAAGAGAAGAAAACATCCAAATGCTACGAACATTCTTCTTCAATGTACACATTGAACACGTACGGTTACACACGGTATTAACTATTAAGCAACAAAGTTCATAAGAGAATTATATAGTGAAAAATGAACTCCTTTGGCATTACAACTCCAAAAGCAACAGCATTTATCATAACAAGGCCTAACATAAGGCATAATTAGCAAAATCAGTAGCTCAAGAACTTGCTGGGATAGAATAGATAGTAGCTACAAGGTATTGCATAAAATAGATCTCAATTATTTGACTTACTAAACTAGACAACAAAATTATACACTGGTATAATGCATTAGCACAGAGTAGAACTCTTGAAGCATAAACTCAACCTCGAACTCTTGAAGCATAAACTCAACCTCCACTCACAAACATTACAGTTTCAGATCTACAAACCAAGAACAATTTGTAGTATTCAGACAATGTGGATAGTTTGCCTAACACCACAACTGGGAAAAAGGAAAGATCAAATCAAACTTAACCTCTGCACAACACCAAACCTTAGCAAAGTAACTAGAATTAATAGTCTTGTATAAAAAAAGGCAATATTTACAGAAATGAAGCTCAAACAACAATGGTCCAATCGCAAGATTCAATTTTTTGCAAGCCCACAAAAGAAAAACACCCAATTTTTTTATCCAAGAAGATACAGAAAAATAACCTTTAATCAAGAAAGGTAAGCAACTTACATAGCTAATCATTGTAATAAAAAAGAGATTAAACGTACTTACTAGCCTCTTCATGTCTTCTTCTTCCACTTCCTCCTCTCCTTCAATTTCTCATCAAAAATCCACCTTTCTAAAAATGTTTGACTTGACACATAACTGAGAAGAGGGAAGAGAAACAAGAACAGAGAAGAAGAGGACTGATTGAATGATGATGAGTGGCAATTAAGGAGAATTTTTTTTTTCTTAAAAAATTATAACAAGAAAACATAAAAATGGATGGTAAATGAAAGGGACAGCGCAGAATAAGAAAAAGACCTCTTCGTCTAGCTCATATTTAAACCATATATATGGAGTTGCAAAAGGAAAGCATATAAAATTTAAAATGAAAATTTCTTTCAAGACAATTATAATAGGAAACAAGCAAGGTGCCAGTAGGGTAAAATCGGTTTAATTTCAAGAATTAGGAAGCATTAATCACTCCCGTAATTTTCTGTCCAACGGGTATTTGCCGACACTAAAATAACGGCAATCTTTTATATTATATATATATATATATATATATATATATATATATAGGGGTTGATTATGGTGAAAAAACTTAACGTAAAAAAATAAGAATAAGAAGACATCTTTCATATTGTGTGAAGACAATCAATTACTTATATTACACATATTAGTTTAGCATATTTCATCCATTCGTATACATATCTTAAATATATTAGTTTAAGACATCTTTCATCAGATCGTAGACAAGAAGAGTTATAGTGTTCTTGATAATCCGTGTAACACACAAAACACAAAGCAGAAGACACCAAAATTAAATCTCAACCATTGATATAGAAATCAAAGCCAGATTCATTCCTATTTCCTACCAAATTATCCATTCCTACCGATCCATCTCCTATATATATATATATATATATATATATATATATATATGTTTCTTTTCTTTGCATAGAGATTTTAAAAAAAAATAACAAAGAAATTTAAAAATCAAATTATGGTGAACTTAAATATGAGATTTTTGATATCAATACTTGTTCTGTTCATCATATTTGTTCATTTAATTCCATTTCGATACGTTTAGAAAATTTGTACGCTTTCATTTTATAAATATAGATCCACACAAAATCAATATTTTTATCTACACTCAAACTATTTATTTATAAAATATCATTTATGATTTATATTTTTTACTCATATAACAGTTTTTATTATATATATCTCATTATTCACTCACTTTATACTCATTAATTTATTAAAATATGTATTAATAAAAGTTAAGATCATATATAAAGATGGAAGGAACATACTAGATTTTCTTCTTTTGCTTGTGGATATACGTAAGTGAGAGAAAGATATATGTATGTGTGTGAGAGGGGGGACGTGTGTGAGAGAGGGGGACGTAATAATGTAATATAGTAAACATGATTAGCCAACCTGAAACATAGATTAGCGAGACAGAAATAAGAAGGGGACAAACGGAATTAAGGTTTTTTTTAGTGCGTGTGTGTGTAATGTGTATGCATGGGAAGGTTGGCATGTGTTTTGTGGATGATGGGGCCCATTGCTCAATGATGTATGGCAAATGCTAGGCTGGCATCACTGAGTTTGCCAGATCAGACCCCCAATCGTGGCCCCACGTATTTGATATAAATTATTGAAATTTTCGTAAACGAATATTCCGAAGAAAATTGCTGTTTTCTATTAATTGGAGATATCCACTGATATTATTTGCAGATATTTTTAAGTAATATACTCCGTCATGCCATTCATTCATTTCTTTTCTTTTGGCGTAGATTAAGGAGAGTTATCTTTTATATATAAAAGTATGTGGCACGAAATTCGAGATACTTTTTAGTATAAAATTGTTTCTTTTTTTGGAAACGTGTCAACTTATTGGGACAGCCCAAAAAGGAAACGAGCCAAGAATGATGGGAGGAGATAGTATTATTTATGCAGTGGCCGCAAATCACACGATACATTATTGCTTTTATGGAATTAAAAAGTTCCGATGTTAACACTACATGTGCTGAGACTTAGAGTGTGTTTGACTAAACTTATGTTAGAAAGCTTATAAGTTCTAACAATTTATAAGATATGATGTATTAAAATCTTATAAGATGCTAAAGTGTTTGATAACAAGGGTAAACATGGAAATAAGAAAATATATCAGGATTATTTTTGTAGTTTTGTTGTAACTTATAAGATCATTAAAAAATAAGTTGTATTTTGGAGCTTTTTTTTAATAGAACTTATAAACTCTTAGAGCTTATTTTGAAAACTTATAAGCTCTCTAACAACTTAATTTGTCAAACACATTGATTGAGTTTATAAGCTCTTAAACAACTTATAAGTTGTTTTAAAGTGCGTATAAGCTCAGCCAAACACCCCCTTAATTTCAATGCAATGATTGGTTGCGTCTGTAATTGGATTATCAGGTGAACGATACTAGCACCCAATTAGCCTGCCGTCCATAAATATCTATTTTTGATCGTTTCTTTTCTCATTTGCAAATAGACTAGGATAGAGTGTGCATGTGTGTGTGTTACATGCACCATACTCATCTATCATGGATGACGACAATAATCATGAATCCAATTCAACGGTAATAAGGCGTGATAACATTATATGTAACATATAATATTTTCTACACTTGATTCGTGGATGCCCAAGGAGGTAATATACACTTTTATTGGAAGGAGCCAAACTACCATTTCAAAAAGTTTAGTAAGAGTAAAAAATATAAATTAACTATCATTATTATCATATATGTTACGAGTAAGTGTTATTCCAATGCGGTGAATTCGCATACCACAGATGAAATATAAGTTCCTGGATCATATGAGTCATATATCCAATAGTTACAATAATACATTCATGTGGAATAAGATACTACGTTCTATATACATATCTTTTTTTTTTGGTATCATGGGGAACCCGCAACCATTACATGCCAAGTTTTGGGTAAACCACACGCCTTACTGTCACATAGCGCGCAAACCACGCGCATGTAAAACCACACTGAAAACCAGGGTGTGCCAAACCCATAAAAGCGTTTGGTGGGGTTGAGCAGCACCTCTACCACGCGAACCCACCTTAACCATTGGGCTGACCAAACATATATAGCTTGAATATTAAGGTGACTCTTCCAAGATTAGTAGGACTCTTCTATGTAAAGAGTAAAATCGATGTTTTAATTCCTATCGTTTCTCCTTCCATAAGGTTGAAGTTTAGGTTTTCACATATAACTTTGTTTATTTTGAAACATAATATATAACTTTGTTGTTCTTAGATTAAATTAGAGTAGTACTGGTGCCACGCATGAATCTTCACATAAATATCGTTTCGTCATTTTTCAGATAATTTCCACCCGCTAATAAATCTTCACATATAAATCATTAACTATATTTCCTCGATTATTGTCTCATATATGTTGCTCTACATATATTATTTTGCTAGATATTTAAATTATATGATTCGATCTTATTTTATTATAAATTTGGTGGGCGGTGGGGGTGGGGGTTCACCCCCTTGTTTTATATGTCCTTTAGTGGCCATCTTGTCTTCCAGACTGACTTCTCTACAAACCAACAAAAATAATTGCAAATCATTTCTCTGTAAAGTTTTCTATTAATTTATTTAATCTTTTGTTTTTTGTCAAAAGTTACGTCTTAAACTTGTTTTTAGAGGGCCACTACCTCAATCTTGCCTAGAGGTTAGAATCTGGGTTATGTAGCATTATTATTTTACCTAAAGTTGATCCCTTTTTCTTTAACTATAATTGAGCCCATAAATGGTGATTTATTTCTAAATTGAGTGTCTTTCAGGGAATATATATATATATATATATATATATATATATATATATATATATATAAGAAGTATATTCTTACAAATTTTGATAAACGTTTAATATGCATGGTATCCTTGCTTATTTCAATTGTATAATGAATTATCAAAATTATTTTTAGAATAATGAACTATTGATTTTGTATTAATTGTACCCAGTCCATTTTTTGACTCCGGAAAGTTGACTTGGCATGCTGGATTACCATGATGTAATTAAGAAAAATATTAAACTTACATGCACAAACGATATCGTCTAATTTTTATATACATTATGACAATCCGACGAGCCACATCAACTTTTCGAAGCTAAAAAATGGATGGGTGAAACAATTGGTACAAAATTAGTAGTATAATTTAAAAACATTTCAAATAATTCTGGATATAATTGATAGTGTCAAAATAGTTTGAGATTTAAAGCTTACACATTAAATTTTAAGGATATTATAATAAAATTTAATATATATATATATATATATACATACATATACATAAAGAGTTATTGGAGCCTAAATACACAAACTTTGGGATATTTTGGTTCTGTGCATGAATTTTAAAAGTTGTAAATCAATATATGAATTAAATATTGTTGTAATTTTTCTACAATTCTAATTTTCTACAATATATATATATATATATATATATATATATTTATCTAATATAATTTCCTAGAAATTATGCCAATTTTTATATTAATATAAATATATAACTTTTGAGGGAATATTATGCAATCAAACCAAATGTTATTTTTTTTCTCGAGTCGAACTCCATTCCATGAACTTTAGTACTTACGATTTTTTACAAAACACTTAATTTATTTTTAGGAATTACAAAATCCTCGCTATGATTGCCAAATAATATACGTATTGGCGATTTATACACAGTTTTACGTGTATATTTTTGGGATGTGATCAATATTTGTCATGAAATTCTCATCCCTTGAATTCTGCTAGCAAGTCATATTAATATATTATGATGCATTCTATCACCGCATAGTTTGCATCAATTAAAATGGGTATTAAACATAGTAGGGTAGTGCTAAATGTATATAATATGTACATACATAATACTCCTAAAATTTTAATAAATTAGTAAGCTCTTTTTGGGGTGGTTCTAGTATTAATTATTATATTGTATGATTAACCCCTCTTATAATTTAGGGTTAAAATTGGTATGAGTTGACTAGTGATTCTATTTCTTTTACATAAAATTAATTAATTTAATAAATAATTATTGCTTTCATTCCATACAAAAGCATTCAATTTCATAATCATAATTAATTCATTAATTTTTTTGTTTGATTAATTTCCTCATTATCCCAAAAAAAAAACACTCCTAGAGAATAGGAATATAAAAAAAATAAAATTGTCTCATTAATCCCCTCATTATCCAAATAAAATTCTTATTTTACATTTATTTTTATTTTAATCTCTTAACTTGATTCTTTTTTTTATGTCAAATGTTCAAAAAAGGAACACAAGGATAGCAATTATAGTCATAATTAATACATTAATCAGTGAAATATTATTAAGGAAAGACTAAGCACTTTCTTTCTTTAAAATGGAATATAAAATACTTGTATCCCTTCCTTAATTATCTTGAAGGGGGTAACTATGAAAAACAAAATTCAATATCAATAGAATATTTCCTTAATTTTCGAAAATGATGGAAAATGACCAAAAAATCCAATTATGTACATACATATTATGTACATCTAGCATTTTTCAATATATTAATCATTACATATATTACTCCAAAATAAACCTGCAAGGCTGCAACAACTAACCAGTGCAGTTAAGCGGTAAATTTAATACTCCTCCATCCCCAAATTTAGTCCTATGAACCTTCATCATGAGTTTTAATAAAATTGTTGAATGTATTATTAGTGAAGTAAAAGTCCAACAATAATATAATATTAAATTAGTAAGTGGTGGGTCATATGTGGTAAAAGATATAAATAAATAGGTTGTTGAGAGTAAAAAAGATAAATAATAGTGGGTCATGGGTAGTAAAAGGTGTCAATAAATAATATTATTGAGAGTAAAATTGGGAAGATGGTTCTATAAATGAATAGGAAGGAAATTGAGAACGTCAAAAAAAAAAAGCTAGAAAGGAAATTGGAGGACAGAGGGAGTATTAGATTGATCAAACATTAAATTAAAAAGTCATTTTCATAATCTTTTGTCCATTTATTTGCCAATTATTTTTCAAACATTTTAATACTATATCATATAATTAAGTAATAACTACTATGTATACTTCATATGTAACTTAATTATATACAATGAATATAGTTCATAATTATCAACGAGTCCATTAATCTTTTTTCTTGTTACTAATCTTTTTTAGACCTATTACTAACTTCTAAATAAATTATCCAATAAAATATGCACTTTTAGATGGTGCGTTCTGCCATTATATTATGTGAATAACATCATATCATGTTGCTGTAAGTCTGTAAGGGAAAAAAGGTTAATGGTTGCTCGTGACATATTATAATTTGGAGTCAAGAAAATTGCATATTAAGCATGAAAAATTTAATTCCGTTGAACCATATCCGATAATCAAATTGAGAAAATGAGTTTCGCAACCATTTTGTCACATTCAAATAATTTTGTTCAAGAGTTACCAAAATAGCTCAGATGTATAATGAATTCTAAATAAAAATGAAAAGCAAAATAAAAAAGTTGAGCCAGTTGAACTTTTCCAATGCGGTTTGTCTCGACTGTATGTAGTTTGTCACGAAAAAATTATCAGATTTAGAGCATAAAAATGAATAACAACTGCAAACATTTGCATTTAAATGACAGTTTTTACACGTATTTATTAGCAATATTTATGACATTTATTTCTGGTCAGGGAAAATATTATTAGCATTTAGAGGGGAAAATATTATTAGCATTTAGAGTAGTTTAATTAAATCGTTGACCATTTAAGCTTATCTTTTTGTGATGAATACGTAAAAATGCAGCTGTATATCTACCCCACTTTTGGACTAAAATATTAAATCTAAAAAAAAAGGAGACGAGAATCCAACGGCGCAGCCCCACCCACCACATGTAGGACTTCTTGCATATGACATATTGAATGAACTCATATTATAGTACGTTTGTGTCCCACTTGGATGGACCACTTCGCTGCCAAATGGTTATTAGAGGGTGTTTGACTGAGTTTATAAGTTCCCCAAAAACAATTTATTTTGGGGAGCTTATAAGCTCAACCAAACACCCTCTTAGAGTAGTTTCGAAATGGAGAAAAAGAAGTGTGAATGAGAAGCAGTCGAGCTCATTCCCTTCGCTTCCTGGGCCCAAAGCAGTGCCTGGTGAAGGGAACAGAACTTGCCCCGAATGGACATGGAAACACGCCTTAAAGGCCCTGATTTTCCCTACATGCAACAGCCTCCCCATCGTACACATTTACTACCGGGATCAACATGCATTATATTTTTTTTAATTTTTAAAATTCATATTTCTTGATTATAATTGTATTTTTATTATCTTTTCGGGTATTATAGTTGCTATTGTAGTATGAATTACGTATATTTGTCATTTCGCTAACGGTAATTGCAATAATAGTGTGATGAGTGTATTTAATACATAATTCAATATAAACGTCTTGTGTATTTTATGAAATACCAAATAAATTTTATGTAGAATAGAATATACCGTCTAAAAAAAAATCAAAAGCATGCTAGGAATAACAGGTTGACAGCTCCTCCAAAGTTTTATTTGAAAATGTCTCAATAATCAATATAGTATTAATATATGCTTGATTATGTTTTGAGTGAAAATACTCATACATATATATACACACGCGTAACTATATAGTTGTATGTTCATAAATCTAATATAAATCGACACAATTTTACTTGAATAATAATAATAGAGTAATTAATTAGTTATGTATTCATTTAAAGTATATAAACAAATATTAAGTTCGAGAGAACAAAAAAAGAAAAGAAAAATAAGATTAATTAGTTCCATCCGTCCTCCTTCTCCGAACTCTAACTCAAAGAAAAAGAAAAAGAAAAGAGCAAAAAGAAAAGCTATGTCACCTATTTTTGTTGTCATATCTACACTGTAATTTTCTTCATCTTGCAATCATACAATGGTGAAACCAAATAAATAATATATGGGGTGGTCTCGCTGTGAGACCCACCCTAATTAATTTTAAATCAATTAATTCATATTAAATTAATTCTAATTAAAATTAATTAATTTAATAAATATTAATTGTAAACTAATAAATTATGATTATGAATTAATAAATACTAATTTTGAATTAATAAATCATAATCATGAATTAATAAATCTTAATTTTAAATTATTAAATTATTATTATGAATTAATAAATCCTAATTGGAATTAATAAACCCTAATTTTGAATAATAAACCCTAATTTTAAATTAATAAACCCTAATTATAAATTAATAAACTCTAATTATAAATTAATAAACCATAATTATGAATTAATAAATTCTAATTTTGAATTAATAATTTAATTATAAATTAATAAATTTTAATTGTTCTTACTCATCATAATTAATATATGTTGGATTTGTATACTGAAAGCAGTTTTGGTTGAGCTTGTATACAATGTTTCCTGTTACCACTATTACAATCTCCTATCTGAATTGATTACTTGATTGCATATATCTGTGTCCCCTTATCTCATATATAAGTTAGATCATACAGTGTGTAGAAGATCACGTAAGTCATATGATTGGTCGAGCTTAATGAGATAAAAAAGAATCACAACCGAGACAACTTGAGGACGAGTTGTCGGTATAAGTCATGCGGTATAGATAAAGTGACTTGACTTGGTTGCTTGTTTATGCCGGCACGTCTCGACGTATTGATGGATCACGATGAGATGAGTTCTTCTATCGACCGTCGTGAAGAACCAGATCTCGGTGACTTACGATGATCTAAACCTCGATAATGTATTAGGTGAGTATAAGTTAGTGACCATCACTTTGACTTGTTATGGGTGAGGTTATATGTTCTAACCCAATATTCTCCGCATCTTGGGTGGTGACAAGCTTTGTATGTCATGCTAGTTATATGTATCGAGTCACCGTATCCGTTTAGGATGATGACGTCCCTTAAGGAGCTCAAAGGTTTATTGTACTAAACCCCGCAGTTGAGTTAGCTCAAGTACAATAATAAGGTTGAGTGGTACTACTTAAGGAATTAAAGATATTAATTATTTTAAGCGATCGAGAATGCTCTAAATAATTAATGGACGTCGATATCTTAAATACGAGGATTCGTAATGTCTAAGTCTGAGCTTGACTCACCTTCGGTAATAAAGGGGTAAGTCAAGATTTATTCTCTTGTAGCATGAATGAATGTTTATAAATTAATTTATGTTATGGGTGAACATAAGATAATTAATTTATTTGAGGCCCATCTTTATTCCTCAGATTTGATCCTCGGCCGGCCCATCCAGTTCAAGCTTAGGAAGAAAATCGTGCCCCTATGTCCTCTATGGTAATGATTTTATTCTCTTTATCCTATAAGGATATAATTATATTTATGGGATATGTATGGATCCTTTCCTTATGGAATTATGGTAATGCATTATAAATATAAGGTCGAGATAAGATCAAGGTTAATCCTCACTTTTAACCTAGCCATATTTTCGAGAATCCCATAGACTTGGGAGTGAGTTTTCAAAATTCATAGAGGTTAGGGTGATTTTCGTAGCATTCTCCATAGATTATCCTCACCGATATTGGAGATTGGGCAACCGGGATACGTCCCGGAAGGTCAAAGCACGAGTCTCGATCCATTCCGCCTGCAGGCAGTTCGCAGTAAACACGAGAAAACACCTACGTGTTGCAATTAATTATATAGGTGCATGCTAGGAATATAATCAATGTATGGTGAATTAAACAACCAAGATAGATCCTCGGGAGAGGGTCAAAATCAGTTTTCCCTACAATTGGTATCAGAGCCTGGGATCAGTATCTTGGCTCTGTTGGATTAATTCACGTTTGATTATTACGTGCGCAATATATATTAATTGTTGGATCTGTCGTTCATCGTGGCTCGTTTTAATTTTTTGTCGGATTTTGTTTTTCACCACAAGAAAATCCGTGGTTAGATTAGATTTATTTTTCTGTAAATCTTATCTGTAAAAGAAGAACGAAGACGAAAGAACGGAGAACGAGAGTTCATCGGCAAGAGGTCGCACGACGTGCGGGCGACGGCGCTTAGCGGCACGGCGCGCGACACACCGCGGCGCAGGTTGGGCGTGGGCGGCGCGATGGCATAGCTCGGTGGCGGGGCGCGGGCTCGCGCTTGCGCCCGAGCCTCGGCACCGCTGCGCGCGAGGGTGCGCGCTCGGCGGCGCTCGTCGCGGTCGCGCCGCCTTCACATTCGCTAGGCGGCACGCACAACGCGTCTTGCTGGCGGCGACGGGACGCGTTTGTCGCGTGAGATCCCGGTGCCCGAGCGGCGGGCGCGGGCGCGAGCATGGTCACGCCGCGCGTGCTCGACGGGTCGCAGATCGTCTTCGTGTCGCGAGCACGCGAGGCGGCGCGCGAGAGTGGGGCGGTGGCGGTGTCTTTGGTCGCGCGCACGGGCGTGCCAGCGCGCGCCCAGCCCATTTTGGGCCAACCCGGCCCAAACCCGGCCCAGACCCGATTTTTCGGCCCAAACCCGATTTTTGGCCCGAATCCAGTTTTGACGAATCCGGTCCATGTCCGTGCACACGAGGCCCGTTTTTCGAAGTTAATGAAGATCTGTACTTTGTAATTCTATGTAATAGATTAGGCAGGAAAGTGCAGGTTCCACGAGTGAGCCACGATGAACGTTTTATTTTATTTTTAATCGTTCATTGCATGTCGTGGATGTTTAAATTATGCAGAAGCATGCTATGTATGTTTAAATTACGTAGACAAACATATTATATGTTTTCGTGATTGGATGCGCATAGTAAGCATGCTAGGTTTATCGCGTTTTTCAAGCATATTTTAGAATTATGCGAGCATGTTTTACATGTTGAGTTCTATAGAAAAGCATGCTAGGATTACGTGATCTGCATGGACAAACTTTTGAACAAAAGACTAAGCAAGCAACCCGACAAATTAATTTTAAAATTAAAATATCAAGACCTCCACTTTTGATCTCTAAACAAAGTGAGACCGTGAGTAAACGCCCACACGCGGCTTGCTTGCCTTGTTTATCATAAGTTTGTTAGATGAGATTTCTAAATAAAACATTTTAAATCTATTGAGAAGTGGGAGTTTCATGTGTAAACGCCCACACGCGTGCTTGCATGTGTGCGATTTTCATAAGTTCTCTAGAGATGGATATAAAATGAGATAACAAAGGAATTTGGATTGGAAGCGGTATGGTCCTAGTGAGTAGGGATGTCAATCGGGCCAACCCGCTCGGGTTCGGGCTAACCCACTCGGGTTGTCGGGCTATTCGGTTCGGACTATTCGGGTTGACATTTTTTTCGGGTTAGAAAAATTCAACCCTAACACTAAACTCTCGGGTTTCGGGCTAACCCATCGGGCCAGAAAGCTTAATATATATATATATCAAATATTTTATATTAAGCGTTGGAGTAAAAACAAATAATTGAAAAATAAATATAATACATTCCACAAGTTCTTTTTTTTAATCTTATTATACTAACTTTGAATAGCAAACAATAAAAATTAAAAATAGTGCTCATAATTAAATTCTTTTTTTCTAATATGCTTTAATGTCCGCATTCCATGTAACTAAATGATCTTTAATAATATAATACAATTATAGCGGAATTAAAACTAATATCTAGAAAAATTTTAATAAGTTAATTCAATATAATACTATTTAAAATATATTACAATATCAAAATTAGAAAATAATGCTCACAACTAAATTATTTTTTAATATATCCGAATATTCATATTCCATAATAGCTAATTCACTATTTTTTGTAACTTTTAACAACACTATGAATATCTTCTATAATTTCTTGTATAGTTGTAGGGATGTTAATCCGCCAACCCGCCAGTTCGGGCTAACCCACTCGGGTTGTCGGGCTATTCGGTTCGGGCTATTCGGGTTGATGTTTTTTTCGGGTTATAAAAATTCAACCCTAACCCTCTAATTTTATCGGGCTATTCGGGCCATCCCGTGGGTTTCGACCCATATTGACATCCCTACTAGTGAGTATGCCAACTCTAATAATTCATTTTCTGCTGTTAAAATTGTGGTCATTGCTTAGACATCACATCGAGTACAACTTCCCGCGAAGTCCTTCTTGTGATAGTGATGTGGTCTAGTAAGGTCCAATCATTAATTTCATTTGTCATAATGATAAGTTGACTTGGATTGAAATTAAACGACTAAAAGGTATATTTTAGTGCGGTCGGGGGTTCATGTAAACGCCCACACGCGTGGCTTGCATGTGGAATTCCTTGGGCGATTGGAGGTTTCAATTAATATTGTTTTATCAAAAGGTTACAATATTATTATTACGAATTATGTGCGATCGTATACTTATGTGTTTACATTATCTTTTCGGATATGTCTCTTACAATCGATTATCAATATGCTCGCACAAAATCCCTTATCCGGTCCGAATTTTATCGAGTGGAAGCGAAACATGGAATATGTTCTTATCATTGAAGAACACATGTTTGTTCTCACTACTCCTAAACCCGATGCCCTTATCGCGATCGACTAATGAGCAATGAGAGTCAGCGCACTTTGGCATAAGTCGAACAATATGACAAAATGCTATATGATGACTACTATGTCCAAAGGCTTGCAATGCGCACATCGATCGATGGTAGACGCGACCGAAATATGGTCAAGTCTCGAGAGTAAGTTTGGGCAATCGGATCGGACGATCGCTTCCACACAATGAGAGAAATCTTGGCGTGTAAGATGGAAGAAGAAAGTTCGGTTCATGAACATGTCTCCCACATGACTCATCTCATGGATAGTTTTGATCGGTTGGGAGGAGGTATTGATGGCGGTTAAGGTCGATATCATCCTCAACACACCGCCAAAGTCTTTGAGAATTTTCGTGAATGCGATCATGAGCAAGACCGAGTATACACTTAGTCGGTTGCTTAATGATCTCGTGGTGAGGAAGGAGTTATGGGCAAAGGAGCACATGCCTTGCTAGCACATCTAGGGCCCAAATTTTACATTGCAAAATGGAAAAGAAAAGGGCACCAAAGGTGGCGATGTAAGGTAAATAGTGGGAGTAATGGGAGCAAGAACATGCACGCCAACGGAGGCAAGAAGCCAAACGAGAGGGCAAGTGCTTGGTCTTGGCAAGATCGGGCATTGGAAGGCCAGTGCCCTATGCTCAAGGCTCAGGTACGCCATTTGCTTTAGTAATGGAAACATATTTAGCGACTTGTTCTACTCATTCATGGGTAGTAGATACTGGTCTGATCGATCATGTTTGTTACACCTGCGGGGTTCCCGCGACAAGGAGTGCATGATGGCGAGATAACGATCTCCATGGGCAACGCGCGAAAGTCGAGGCCGTTGCGATCGTGATGTTACTTTATGTTTTGATTCAACAGTTTAGTTTTAAAAGGCGTTTTGTATGTGCGGAGTTTCATGAACCTTGTTTCGCTTGAAATTATTTATTCATGGATATTCTGTTATTTTTGATAGTGGTGTTTCTATCATAAGAAATGACGGTTATCGTGTTGACACATTATATAATTCGCTTTATACTATTTCTCGCAAAACATAATACCTATAACTATGTTGCATCATCTACAAACCTTAAAAGAGAAAGTTTTCTTCGCAAGATGACACCACATTTCTCGGCATCTTAGATTAGGTCACATCAATCTAAATAGGATCAAAAGACGGCTAAGAATGGGCGTTGGGTGATCTCACAGCTTACTCTGTTCCCACTCGCGAATCTGTATAGAAGGAAAGATGTCGACCGGACCCTTCAAAGCAAGGGTTATAGAGGCAAAGAAGTGTTGGAGCTAGTCCATTCGACTGTGTGGACCTATGTCCACACAAGCTCGTGGAGAATACAGTATTTTGTCACTTTCATTGACGATTACTCGAGTGCGGATACATATACCGCTTCACCGCAAGTCCGAATGCTTTAAGAAATTCAAAGAGTTTAAGGCGGAAGTGGAGACAAAGCTTGGTAAAAGTATCAAGTCATCATGGTCTGATCGCGGTGGCGAATACCTCGATAACGAGTTTATGGACTATCTAGTGAAGTGTGGGATTACCTCCCGGCAAGACTACAAGGCATACCACAAAGAAAATGGTGTGTCGAGCGAAGAAATATGACTCTTTTGGAAATGGTTAGATCAATGATGAGTTATGCGAAGATTGCCTATTTCGCTAAGGGGTATGCCTTAGAAACGGCGACATACTTGCTAAATCTAGTACCATCCAAGTCGATCGAAAAGACCCTTCGAGTTGTGGTTTGGGCGCGAGCTGGTTTTAAGCCACATAAGGATATGGGCAATCCAAAGACATGTCTTTGAACAAGAAGGCGATAAGTTGGAGGCTAGATCCGACGCAAGGTCGTTTATCGGCTATCCTAGAGGGACGAAGGTGGTTTATTCTATAGTCCTAAGGATCGGAAGGTCATTATTAAGACTAATGCCCGATTCTTAGAAGATGATTATATGACAAACCATAAATCCAAAGTTGAAATCATTCTTCGAGAATTAGAAGATGATCGTATTCCACCACCGATTAAGTCAAAGGTGCGAGATGTCGGTTCAGTGGGAGGATCGACACCGGATACTTCAAGAAATTGAAGTGGGTCGAGTTCCACCGAGATACCGACCGCAAGTGGCTCTATCCAGAAGTTGTGCAAGATAGAGAACCACAAGTTATCTTGCACTCACCGTTGCCATTGTGCCAGTAGCACCTCGTTGTAGTGGGAGGATTGTTCGTCAACCCGAGCGATTTATGTTCGTGGGTGAATCTTCGAATTTAGTCCTGGAAAACGAACAGACAATAATCGACCCATGGACGTACAACGAGGCGATACAAGACATTGATGCAAGATCATGACACACCGCTATGGACTTAGAAATTGAGTCAATAACACTATGGATGTATACGAAAAGACACTTCTACCGGATGGCGAGGAAGCCATAGGTAGTAAGTGGGTATCTGAAGGAAGAGATTCGGATGAAGATGTTTCGCTTTTAAAGCCGTGCTTGTGACGAAAGGGTACACTCGATTGAGGGCATCGATTTCGATGAGACCTTTCACCGTAGCAATGCTCAAGTCCATCGAATTCTTCCGCCATAGCAGCCACTCAACCTTGAGGTTTGACAAATGGATGTGAAAACCGCTTTTCTAAACGGTTACCTTGAGGAAGGTAGAGACATCTATATGCAAAGAACCGAAGGTTATGTGGTGAAGGGTGAAGAGCATCTAGTATGGAAGCTTAAGAAGTCCATTTATGGGCTTAAGCAAGTCTCACGATCCCGGAACTTACGCTTTGACGAGGTGGTAAAGTCCTATGGATTTACCCACCGCCTAGCGAGAGTTGTGTGTATCGTTTAGATGTCAACGGTGATGTGGTATTTCTTGCACTTTATGTAGATGACATTCTTCTAGTTAGCAACAATGTGAAGTTGTTATCGAGACATAAAGAGTTGGTTATCCGATCGTTTCAAATGAAAGACTTAGGAGATGCGTGTACATTCTTGGGATCAAGGTTTACGAGATCGCAAGAGGAAAATGTTGAGCTTATCTCAGCGCCTTACATTGATCTTGTGATTACTCGTTTTAGTATGCAGACCGCCAAGAAAGGATTGCTACCTTCGGGCATGGCGTTCCTTTATCTCAGGAGCGATCACCTATGATCGCAAAGGAGATAGAGGAAATGAGACAAGTTCCTTACGCTCCGCAGTAGGAAGTCTCATATACGCAATGCTATGTACGAGGCCGATAGTCGCTATGCGGTAGCATAGTAGCTAGATATCGCCTAACCTCGACAAGCTCATTGACTGTAGTAAAGCATATACTCAAGTACCGAAAAGGACTCGAGATTATAGGCTAGTTTACCATGCGATAGTCTAATGCATTTGGGTTACATGCACTGGATTTCCAAGTCGACCGTGATGAGAAAAAGTCTACTTGTGCTATGTGTTTACCTTGGGAGGTGGGCCGTATCTGGCGGAGTGCAAAGCAACGATGCATTGCGGACTCTACCATGGAAGCTGAATATGTAGCCGCCTTGAGGTCACATGAGGCTATATGGTTCAAGAAATACCTCATGGATCTAGGTGTGGTACTGGTTTGCCCAAGAGTATCATAGTTCTTGTGATAACTCAGTGCGATGGCAAACTCGAGGGAACGACGGACCCACAAGGCGACCAAACACATAGAGAGAAAGTACCATGTCATACGAGAAATCGTTAGGCGAGGGACGTCTTGATTGAAAAGATTGATACGACGGATAACCTAGCGGATCCATTCACAAAGAGCTGCAGAGAAAAGTCTACAAGTGCACGCTCGAGGACTCGATTGCGCTTGATGGCACCCACTTAGAAAGGAAACTTTGTATAAGTGGGAGAAGCAAAGTGATGGTTTTGTTTGTAATAGCTAGTAGAGACACATTGTATACTAAAAGTTTGCTTTAGTATAAGTGAGAGATTGTTGGATTTGTATCTTGAAAGCGCTTTGGTTGAGCTTGTATACAATGTTTCTTGTTACCACTATTACAATCTCCTATCCGAATTGATTACTTGATTGCATATATCTCGTGTCCCCTTATCTCATATAAGTTAGATCATACGGTGTAGAAGATCACGAAGTCCGTATGATTGGTCGAGCTTAATGAGATATAAAAGAATCACGCCTTAGACAACTTGAGGACGAGTTGTCGGTATAGTCTGCAGTATAGATAAGAAGTGACTTGACTTGGTTTCTTGTCTATGCCGGCACGTCTCGACGTATTGATGGATCACGATGAGATGAATTCTTCTATCGACCGTCGTGAAGAACCTAGATCTCGGTGACTTACGATCATCTAAACCTCGATAAGGTATTAGGTGAGTATGAGTTCTTGACCATCACTTTGACTTGTTATGGGTGAGAGTTATATGTTCTAACCCAATATTCTCCGCATCTTGGGTGGTGGCGGTCTTGTATGTCATGCTAGTTATCTCAGACGAGTCACCGTATCCGCTAGGATGATGACGTCCCTTAAGGAGCTCAAAGGTTTATTGTACTAAACCCCGCAGGTTGAGTTAGCTCAAGTACAATAATAAGGTTGAGTGGTACTACTTAAGGAATTAAAGATATTAATTATTTTAAGCGATGAATGCTCTAAATAATTAATGGACGTGCGATATCTTAAATACGGGATTCGTAATGTCTAAGTGCAAGCCTGACTCACCTTCTAGAATAAAGGGTAAGTCAAGATTTATTCTCTGGTAGCATGAATGAATGTTTATAAATTAATTTATGTTCTGGGCTGAACATAAGATAATTAATTTATTTGAGGCCCATCTTTATTCCTTGCATTTGATCCCTGGGCTGGCCCATCCAGGCCCGAAGCTTAGGAAGAAAATCGGCGCTCCTATGTCCCTCTATGGTAATGATTTTATTCTCTTTATCCTATAAGGATATAATTATATTTATGGGATATGCATGGATCATTTCCTTATGAGATTATGGTAATGCATTATAAATATAAGGTAAGAGATAAGATCAAGGTTAATCCTCACTTTTAACCTAGCCATATTTTCGAGAATCCCATAGGACTTGGGAGTGAGTTTTCGAAAATTCATAGAGAGGTTAGGGTGATTTTCTGTAGCATTCTCCATAGATTATCCTCACTCGATATTGGAGATTGGGCAACCGGGATACAGTCCAGAAGGTCAAAGCACGAGTCTCGATCCATTCCACCTCGACAGATTCGCAGGTAAACACGAGAAAACACCTACGTGTTGTAATTAATTATATAGGTGCATGCTAGGAATATAATCAATGTATGGTGAATTAAACAACCAAGATAGATCCTCGGGAGAGGGTCAAAATCAGTTTTCCCTACAATATATAATTATTTTAACAAAAACAAGGGTGAGCTCACGGTGAGACGGAGCTCACCCAAGTTTTTATCATAATATAGATATTTGTATAAATGGATGTTGTACTTTTTTTGGGTGATGTATATTGTACTTTTACATGGATATTTGATATGTTTGGAATTATATTTTAACATATGCATACCTTAAATTTAATAAAAAGGTTTTGTGTTTAGGTATGGTTTAACTAATTTAAATGTGGCCGAATCAAATATAATACTCGAGTTCACAAGTAATTTGGTTTGACTGTGATAATTTACTTACCAGATGATTGCAGCTAACTGCTTTCTTTTTATTTTTAAAAAAAATTGTATTTCTGTATATAATTATATTGCAATTTTACGATTTTAGCTCAGTTCGACCATGGATATTTTGTAGTTGTGGCTCAAATATATTAATTATTCAGATGCCTTCATGTAGGGTGTGCATATACAACAGGCCCAATTATTATCTATAAATTATAGCGTATTTTTAAAATTATACAATTCAATATGGCAATATGCTTTTATTTGACATTACGCCAATTATATAATGAAGCATATGATAAAATATGTTTAAAGCTGTATCAGAACCTAAATTTGAAACTATTCGTCTCTAATTATAATTCATTGTGATTAGTACTACTAACCTCATGATTTGTGAGTGCTTTTTAGCATCAGGTGGTCCGATCATAGTGCGTCTATGGCTTGCACATCCAAGTGCATAACCATAATTATGTTTCACATCCCTAATTTTGTATCATTTCATTTTTCCATGTTGCATTTCACTTTGAGATGTGTTATATTTATATGAATACACTCACTGTATTTATGATGTTAAATCATATACGAGCTAATTTAATAAATAGTGGCTTAATTAATTGAGCGAATGTCTCGTGACTAATTATTTTCGTATGTTTTAATTCAGTTAATATAAAGTAAATAATACAATATATATAATTTTTTTTTCCCCTAAAGTTGTGGAATTCTGCAAAAAATCTACTCTTTCCAACACCTACAAACATAAATATTTGATACACTTAAACTCTTTCCATCTAATGCTAACCAAACTGACAATAACCAATAACTTATTAATTATTTGATCCAACAAAGTACCAAAATATTAATATTAATATTTTATTTTATCAAAGTCACGTTAGTAATCATGATAACTATATCAAATAGTGCACGTGGATAGTAACATCAAGCTAAAAAAATATTTACTATTCATAAAATGGGCCGAACTGTAAACAAATACTATACTTCTACAATGTGTGAATCTGATTTCCGATAACCCTATAGGCTATAATGTTCGTTTTAGCATTTCTCTCGGGGTTTACAAAAAAAAAAGAAAAAGGTTCCCCGTCTTGATATAAATGAAATCCATTTGTCTTTTTAATTTCCCCCCTTCCAAAACACACAATTTTTTATAGCTCTCTTTCTTCATCTATTGTCCTTGTGATTTCTTTGAAAATTTTAACTTTTATCATCTTCAAAGAGATAGAGGCCCTTCATTCTTCCACGTTAACGAAACCGTCTTCTTCTGTTTTTGTATTTTTTTTATGCAACTTTTAAAGCAAATAACGATGGAGAAATTGCATGTTTGTGGGAACACAATAATTTTATAAATTGTCTGCTACTTCAGAGTGTTGTTTCAGTATTTCTTCCATGAATTCTTGGGCAAGAAGTTTGGAGCTGCCGACAATGATTTTTAATTTGTAACAATATTAACATGAACTTTGCATATAGTCTTTTCCCATAAAGTTTAATTTGTAACACTAATAATACGAAGTGATAGTCCGGTGGAATTAACTTACTACTATCACAAATGTAGTCTAACAATAGAAGTTTTAGCATGTTACTACAACATTTTAGAATTTGAATTTGGCTGGATTTTCGTCTTAAAGGAAATTGCACCAAACTGTAAGTTCATATTATTAGCGTTACAAATTAAAGTTTATGGGAGAAAACAAACTATGTTAAAAATTCATATTATTAGTGTCACATATTAAAGTTAATGGAAAAATATGGAAAAAGAATATGGTTTTATAATCAATTAACCCTATTATTCATTAAGAAATTATTTTGAGGCTATAGAGGGCAATTGCTTTTCAGGATTAGCCTAAATAGATAAAACTAGTAAAGGCTAATCAATTGTTTATTAATATGGATGGAAATTTTGAGATATCCTAAGACCTTGGTAATTTCTTTTACCTGAACTAATTTTTCTTGATTCATATTCCATTGAAAATGATAGAATTAAAAAAATCTTAGTAATGATGATAACAATACTCAATCATGAAAAGTATCCGATTCATTATTATTTTTTAAGTAAATGGCTATAAAAATGAAAATGGGCGTCAGGATGGAATTATCCTTCTACAATTAGAACTCGGCCCGAAATAAGGCCCAACTTCATCCTATTTCCTACTTAGATGGGCCCATTGGAAATGGCCCGTAGACTGCGTATAGATGCGTGTGCCAACCAATGCGTAAGAGTTTGTTACTACTTACTAGGATTATAATTGTAGAGAAGTAAATCAAACTACGCTTCGTCCATTTCTGTTCTGAATTTTCGTTCTTTGTTTGTCGCGGCGGCGATCAGCGAAACCAACTACCGATCGCGGCGGCGGAAATTTGACTCCGACAATGACGATAATGATAGCCAGCCGTCGGGCATCGACTACAACGTCGTACTTGAGAGCGAGCTTCAGATGCTATTCATCGTCGTTTAGAGAAGAGAGAGACACTTTTGGCCCCATTCAAGTTCCATCGGACAAGTGAGCTCCTTTGTATTTATTTGTTTTTTGCTTTTGTTCGATTGCTTGAGTTAATTTTTGCTTCTTTTTTATTGTTTCATTTGTTTCTTAAATGGATCTTCGCCTCTACTTGACAATGAAGTCGCAATAATCGATTATTATTGATAAATGTGCGCGCCTGTGATTTTCGTTTGACTCGTTTTTCTATGTTTACTTGAGCCCGTCTGATTTAAGTGAAGGATATTCCGTGAGCTGAATAAGTTAGTAGGATACTGAATAACCAACATTTTTTGATATTTTGAGTAATGAAAAGGAATTGGAATTGAGAAGTGAAGGATGAACCAGCTCGAGCAGTAGTGTTTCAACCGTCTGCTGAATTTTGCCACTGTAGATCCATAATATACTTTTGATATGTTTTGCCAGTAGCATGACAAATTTTGTTTTATATTCCGTTCTTTAGATGGTCAGCTGATTTTAGTTTTGTAATGTCTTCGAATATTTTTTATAGTGGCTTATAATGGTTTATATGAATGCTTATAGCTTATTTTCGTGTTCGGTCCTGGTTATATTCAGATTATGGGGTGCCCAAACTCAGAGGTCGTTGCAGAACTTTGAAATTGGAGGCGAGAGGGAAAGGATGCCTGAACCAATCATACGTGCATTTGGGATTCTTAAAAAGTGTGCCGCAAAGGTGAAATGTGCTGCAGAGTTATCTTAGATAGCTATACTGGCTCATAGTAACTACATAATGGTTTTGTTAGCTTCTATTGATAGTTGAAGGATCTGTCATCCTTACATTTTCTCCACCTTCCATTACCAACCCCCTAAGATAGAGCATAGTGAGAGGGAGTGATTATCTGAAGGTCTTAAGGGGGTGTTAACTATTGAGGATTAGCCTACATAGATAAAAAATAGTATAGGCATTACTATTAATTAAGATGGATTGGAACTTTTGGGATGTCCCAAGGCCTTGATAATTTATAGAATTTGAGCTAACTTGCTTGATTCTTACCCAATTGAAAGGGCTATGATTGGAGAAATTCTAGTAATGAGGATACAAATACTTAATCATGATCAAAGTTTAGATGTATGTTTTAAGCACTGAGGCGTTTTCCAATAGCCTCACGGGGCATAAACCTCGAGGCGGTCCAAGGTGTAAAACCGAGGCGTAAATCATAAAAACGCATAAAACATTAATATACAAGAAATATAAATTATTAACTCAAATTACTATGCAATACCCAACAAAGATAACAATCTTACAAGTATTTGCTCCCTTGTATTTGAAGTTTAGTTCATTAAATAGTGTCCAAAAGAAATATGCAACATGAGAGAGAGAGAGGCAGAGAGAGCGACAGACCAGATAGAGCAGAGAGAAATCAGCGATAGAGAGGGGAAATTAGGTCTTAATTTAATCAATTAGAGCTATTTTTTATCAGCCGATTAGTAATTAAACTAAAAATAATAAAGCACATTCAATATAATTAATAAAAGCCCAAAAAACAGAACAAAAAATTGAAATTTGATGAAGTGCGAGGTGTGCGCCTCGGTCTGCCTGAGGCGTCCACTTCTTGCACAGTAGGTGAGGCGCGCCTTAAGGCCTCACCAGCTCCTTTTTAAACCATGATCATGAATAGTAAATGCCTCCTAAGTATATTTTCTTTGCAGGTAAACATAGGATATGGCCTTGACCCTGCCATAGGGAGTGCAATAATGCAAGTCACAAGAAGAAGTGGCTGAGGGAAAACTGAATGATCATTTTCCTTTGGTTGTTTGGCAAACTGGCAGTGGAACTCAGAGTAACATGAATGCTAATGAGGTATTCACCGGTTCTAGTTTTCTTTTTCTAGTCATGTAAAAGTTTTTTTGCTTTCTGCTTTTCGGTGCTGAATGCTGTTTAGTTTCTTAAGAACTCTGAACAATATGTCTTTGTCTTTGAGACTGTATTTCTTTTCATCCCAAATCTATTTATATAGTCAAAATATCAATGTTCAGGAATTAAGTGTGTGGGGGCTGGCATTTGTGAACTTATATACTATTCTTTCTTGAAGTATATTGCTTTCTTTGTTTTTGTCGGAAAGGGGGTCCAAAGAGGCAAAATCCACTCTTGGATATAAAAATATATATATATATATATAGGAGTGGATCAATGAGAACCACATCCTTTTGCGAACTCTGCGAACCATGATAAGACGTTGAAGATGATGCACAAAGCGAAGAAAGTTAGTATAACCAAAACTTTCTAAAATTATTTTATTGTTCAACAATTTTAGAAAGTTTTCGTTATGCACAACTTTATACCGCTTTGTGCATCATCTTCAACGCCTTATGCATGGTTCTCAAGTTCTCAAAAAGATGAGTTCTCACTGGATCCAGCCCCTATATATATATATATATATATATATGCACACACATACATATTTTTATTTGGGGTTGAGATAGAGATTTTGGTATGAAGCTCTCGTAATTGAACCTTTCTTCGTAAAGCAAATTTTGGTATAATTCCTTTGAGTTACTTTGACCAACTCATCCTCTATTTTAATTTGATTGCTTTTTGTTTTTCCCAATTGTAGCAGTATTTCTTTTCATAAGTTGCTTCTGATTACAGTACATATAATGTTTTGTCAAACGTATATAAACAGGCACTATTGTTCCATGCAGAATTGCAGGTAAAGTTTCTTATATATTCAGATATTTATCTTACAGGTTATTGCTAATAGAGCATCTGAGATTCTTGGCCACAAGCGTGGTGGGAAGGTTGTTCATCCTAATGACCATGTAAACAGATCACAATCTTCAAACGACACATTTCCAACTGTAAGATTCTGACAACAAGACCATCTTTTGTTTTATTTCATCAGTCACCATAAGTTCAACTGGTTATTTGGTTTTTGGCTCGTCTTATGCATAGGTAATGCACATTGCTGCTGCAAAGGAGATCAATTCAAGATTGATACCAAAATTGAAACAGTTACACTCAACACTTCATGCAAAGGTTTGCTACCTTCTAACTCTTCCACCCCCCTTCCTTTGGTAATATTTATGATTTAGGCCCCTTTTCTTTTATCCCCTTATGATTGTTTTTCTTTTGTACAAGGTTTAATAACTCTTTTGAGCATGTAATGCATCAATCTGCAGTCTTTGAGCATGTAATGCATCAATCAGCCATATATGATCCTATGGTATTAGTTTCTGTCAAAATTGTGTGGGTGAATCACTGAAAAGTTCATAAACTTTAGCCCATGACTACCTTCTGAAGTGGCGGTCTCTCCACTCTTTTTCGTCTGTTCCCTTGACTACTCAATCTTCTCTCTCTCTTACTCTCTCCTGGTCGTCTTGTCTTTCTACCCGCCCCCCCCCAAACCCAACCAATGTCTCTCTCTCTTTCTCTGTGTACACACACACACACACACACTATATCCCGTCGCTGTCTCTCTGTTGAAAGAGAAACACATGTTTCTGCCTCCATGTCATTGCTATAAATTTTGGTGAAATTGTAGGTTGAATTGAAAAAGTCATCATTGACATTGAACATTGGCTGAAAGTTTGTTAGGTTGAATTGAAAAAGTTATTATTGACATTGAACATTGGCTGAAAGTTTGTAAACTTTTTTTGTAATTAACCTTAACTGAGGGTGAGTTTTTTCCAGGGGAATAGTTAAGTTCTTTTTGTCCATCTTTTTTTCAATAGGTTCGCGGTTTCGTTTTAATTAATGTTAATTACTTGTCTTTGGTGATTTTCACATTCTGCACTTACTTGCATTGTGTTAATAAATGTTGATTTGTTCCATTCCATCAAATGTGGTTCAGTCTGTTGAGTTCGATGACATTGTTAAAATTGGCCGTACACACACACAAGATGCTACACCTTTGACACTTGGACAAGAGTTTAGCGGCTACACCATGCAAGTAAGCTTTTTATTACCCTTTTTTTTGTGGTGCAGTGAATTTATTTCAGTCTAATACTGACTGCCGCCAAAATAATTATGATAATCATAAATTGCTTGTGGTTACAGGTGAAGTATGGGATTGATAGAGTCTTATGCACCCTCCCTCGCATCTATCAGGTTAACTGATCACTTAAATGGCTTTGTATTCTGGCTTTTTAACTAGCTTCTCTCTCTGCTCCTAATAATTTGGAAAATATATACAGCTTGCACAGGGGGGCACTGCTGTAGGAACCGGTTTGAACACCAAGAAAGGGTAAGAATGATGAAGTATCGAATTTATTTTTGTTGTTTATTTCCTCTTACCTGCTGAATTCTTCAAATACCAAATGCTCTTTTCTTATCTTTGTGCTGTCATAGTAAGATTTGAAAGGTAATTAAGAAACTTTCTGTTGCCAGGTTTGATGTAAAGATTGCTGAAGCAGTAGCTGAGGAGACTAATTTGCCATTTGTGACTGCTGAAAACAAATTTGAGGCTCTGGTAAATCTCTCTGAAGTTTTCCTTTTGGTCATTGTGGCTCTGGAATCTTATTTCTCTGGGTGGTTGGCTTCTATAGCTGTGTGTCCCGAGCAAGTTTTCTTACTGAAAATGTACCTCTGGATTAGTTTAAATTGAGTGTCTCAGCAAGCCTAGAAAATTTTCTTACTGTGCTTATTTTGATAGGCTGCACATGATGCTTTTGTTGAATCAAGCGGTTCATTGAACACCATTGCTACTTCTCTCATGAAGATAGCAAATGACATACGTTTCTTAGGAAGGTAACTGAGATCTCTGGATGTTTCTCCTATACTTTCGTTCATTGCTTTTAAGTACAGTCCTCACATTCTCCCTTATATGCAGTGGTCCACGTTGTGGTCTAGGAGAACTCATACTTCCTGAAAATGAACCCGGCAGCAGTATAATGCCAGTAATGTGTTTTCTAATCTTATATATGGAAACATGAAGGTTCATTATCTTGTCACTACTATTGACTTCGTGCTACTCAAATCATCTTCCATTTCAGGGGAAGGTGAACCCTACACAGTGTGAGGCCCTTACGATGGTTTGTGCTCAGGTAATAATTATTTAAGGTGAGGATATAGAAGTAGTTTTCAGTAAGATGGTTTACTGATGCTCTGTTTCCTCTTCCAGGTTATGGGCAATCATGTCGCAATTACAGTGGGGGGATTCAATGGCCATTTCGAATTGAACGTATTTAAGCCTGTCATTGCAAGCAACTTATTACATGTATGTTCCATTATTAGTCAAGTCGTTACTGCTCAGAGACATCTAGGACGTACAGCCTGTCATTTACCTGAACTCTATTACATGATCGTTGCTCCAAATCTAAGCTATTTCTTTCCCTGGCTAATAATAAGATAGCCCAATTATGCATGCAAAGGAACGGATTGCTTGATCCCAAAATTTTACATCTCCCTTTACCTTTTTTCCTATCACCTCTTCGCTGTTGTTCTGGGAAACCATGCTCAACCTTTCAACTTGGTGCTAATTTTAATTAGAATTTCACCTATACTTCTGTGTGTATGCTGATGTCTGGATACAATAGACATACACGCAAATTTTGTTGCTTTGGATGAATAATCTTACCACTTATCTTCATTTGTTGGTTAGTCGGTGAGATTGCTTGGGGATGCCTCTGCTTCCTTTGAAAAGAACTGTGTCAGGGGAATCCAAGCGAACAGACAAAGAATTCATAAGTTGTTGCATGAGGTCAGTCTCTACTTTCTTTGCATATGATTATTGATATATTTGAACTACCTTTGTCTAATTGTACGTGGTATTTTTATGATATTGCAGTCCCTCATGCTCGTTACTTCTTTGAATCCAGTAAGTTTTCCTTAAGATTGAAGTATTCAGTTGTTATCCATGTATACTGACCGTATTATCCATGTATACTGTCCGGTGGATCTCGCTTCTCACAACTGAACTCTGCTATTTATTCCAGAAAATTGGCTATGATAATGCTGCATTGGTTGCCAAGACAGCTCACAAGGAGGGAAGTACTTTGAAGGTTAGAGACTCACTATTAGGATTAGCTATTCCGAAAAAAAGAAAACACTATCTAGATATATTATGACGTTATCAATCTTGTTATCTCTGGTGACATTAATTTCACTGGTTATTTATCACACATTTTGTTAAAACATTCCAAAAACATAAATTTGTGAACCATGATATGCTCATTGAGGTTTCCACTGTACAGGAAGCTGCATTGAAGCTTGGGGTGCTTACCTCGGAAGAATTTGATACCCTAGTGGTTCCTGAAAAGATGATTGGCCCGTCCGACTAAATCAATCGGGAAACATATATATCTTGAAAGGAGATCCTGATTATGTTCGGGAAACGGAGAGGTTGTAATGTAACCTAGAGAAACTATTATTTGTGAGGTCTTCTCGTGTTTTGTGGTTCATGCGGCCTGTGTTCTCTTTGAGTTTTCGAAACTATACAGGTTTGTGGTGAGAAGGCCTCCTCAATTTTAACGGAGACGCCTAGAATAAGTAACACTCTAAATTGTGAAAACTACGGTTAGTTTCAGGCGTGAATTCTTCAGTGTTCCATGATTAATAAACGAATAGTTATTTTTGCGCAGTCATACTTTTTGGCTCCTTGGATCTCAATATAATTTAATTGGTGTGCGTAATGATGCTATTATTATTATTCCATTCGTTCCATTTAAAGTATTCTACAGTAGAACCTCTATTAAGGAATATTTTGGGGACTACAGAAAAATATAACAGAATGGAAGGTTATTCTTAAATAGAGTTGTAAGAAGAATTTTTTTCTTCTTCTAATTTTAATGTACATGAACAATACACAAATATTATAATTACTAAATACATGTATTGTATAATGTATTATATGTAAATACATGTACAATATTTAATTTATTTGACTTAGAACATGTACAATAGCGTAGAAGTCCCAAAAGTTTCATGTGAAGAAGTTTTGAGTTTGCTTCGACAAATTGAAAATATTTTGGGTTCAA
This sequence comes from Salvia rosmarinus, assembly GCA_036937905.1. Lineage (NCBI taxonomy): Eukaryota > Viridiplantae > Streptophyta > Magnoliopsida > Lamiales > Lamiaceae > Salvia > Salvia rosmarinus. Next base: position 57,284,568 of record CM072820.1, on the reverse strand, counting down.
CAAGAAGATGATCATATGGACGAGCTATTGAAGAAGAAGACCATAAGTTAAAAGATATAATTGCAATAAAAAGATGAAGTCGTTCATCACAAAGAACCTTAGAAATTTTTTAAATCTGCATAAATTTATTATAATGAGATATATATATATATATATATATATATATATATATATATATATATATATTATTGTGATTTATTCCTAAATGGATGTGTATTTCTTTAAGGTGGGTGAGACCTTAAAAAATACTCCATCCGCTCCATTTAAAATGCCTCACTTTCCTTTTTGGGTTGTCCCATTACAAATGTCTAATTCCATTTTAGGAAATAATTATCCCTTCAAAAAGTGTGGACCCTACCTACTTTTTAACACTTTATCTACTTTATACTTTTCTCCTAAATAACCGTGTCCAAAAGAAAAGGGACGTTTTAAACGGGATGTAGGGAGTATTAATTATGACAAATATGGAATTTATTTCGAAATATAACTGGTCTCAAGTTGGGACCATGAATTTTTATGACAAAATATGAAGTTATTTCTAAATAGAGTATTCATTTAGAGAGGTTCTACTGTATTTCTTAAAGGTACAGGTGTTTAGGAGAAATTTATAAAGTAATTAAAGTGATAAAAAGTGGATATGATTCATATCTTTTGAAGAGAATTTTTTAAAATAAAATAATACATTTGTAATGAAATAATAAAAAAAAGTGAAATATTTTAAATGGGACGGAAGGAATATTATTATTCAGGTTCCATAAGATAATATTCCTTCTCTTTTATGAACTTCTTCCCTTATTTGTACGGATTGGTATCAATGAACGCCTAAATCATATGGCATATAATTTTAGTAGTTTAACATGATGTACGGCCATTTTCTTTCTCTTAAAGTAATTAATTCAAGTTTTATAGTAAAGTTAGCAATTCAAACATGCTTAAAAAACTTCCAACATATAGCACCGCCATCCAAAGTAAATGCATAATTGCTTGCAAAGTGTTCGTCATCATTTTTCAAGTTCAATGTATGTGGAGTAGCTAAATAAGATTTCAAAATAATAAGGAGAAGAAAAAGAAATAAAATAATGCTTCTTTAGTACTCTTTCAAAAGTAGAATAATTTTTTATTAATTTGATTGGATGAGAAAAGTTGGACATTAAACTAGCTAAAATAACTTTTATACTACTCTCTTCTTTTCCAAAATATATTTCTAAAAATAGAAGACATCAAAGAGTGCTTCTTTATTACTCTTTCAAAAGTAGAATCATTTTGATTAATTTGATTGGATGAGAGAAGTTGGACATTCAAGTAGCTAAAAGAACTTTCCTACTATTCAATCCGTATCCAAAATATATTCATAGAATTTTTAGTTCGTGTTTTAATTGAATATTTTGTGAGTGAAGTAAGAATCTCAAATTAATATAATATTAAATTAATTAATGGTAGATCATCTTATATAAATAAATAAAATTATTGAAAGTAATAAATAAGAATAGTGATAGTCCATATATAGTAAAAAATATAAATACAAAATGTTATTAAGAATAATAAGTAAGAAGTGTTTTGTAAGGATTTCATATATAAAATGAATAAATTTGAAAACGTATGATGATGAAAATTAGAAACATATTTTAGGGATCAGAGTATAATATTTTCACGCCGCATACTGCCCAGCCAATAAAATGCCGCTCCCACACGTGCGAGCTTTGGATGAATCAGAGCTCCGCGTGTCGCTTTCACCCCCGTGATGGCCAAATCGAAGATATAAATGTTCTTTTTACATTTTCCCTCCACTTCACTTCATCACTTTTCGATGAGCTCAACTCTCACTCCTATTTATCTTCTCCTAAAACGATCCAACACTTTTTTCTTCCCAAATGAAACTCCGCAGGTTCTTTTCCAAGTGAATCAGTCCGCGGAGTGATGTTTTAGCATTCGCGTAATGTAATTTTGTTGATCAGGTAACTTTTAAAAATAAATTATTGTTTCTGAGTGTGGATTATCGAATGATTGTTGTCGTTTTGGAGAAATGCATCTTTTTCCTGCGTGATCTCTGTTTCTGTGTGCTCAAGGATTTTGATGATTGGAGGAAGTTATGTATCAGATCTCGTTGTTATGCTACCTTGTTTGAGTTTGGAGAAATGAATGGGGAGAATTCGTGATTATTTTAGTTCGCTTGCTTATCTATAATGTGTGCTGAATTACTGGATTAAGAACTGCGTTAGCAAGATCAGTTGATGTGGAAGACGTGAAAATGGAATTTTCTGAAGTTGTTGATATTTACGGAACCGCATAAATGTATAGGTGAAGAATGTATGATTCATTGTTCGTGGTATGAGCTAAAGGGACTTTATGGTATTTTTTATTGATTCATTGATAAGTAACAACTTCTATTCATCTGATAATCAAAATTATTGAACATTGAGATTTAAGATCTTGATTGATGTTTGAAAGTGTTGCTTCGCCTAAACACAAAATCATATGTAGATCACATCTCACACACGATTAAAACAATGAATTAAAAACTTGAAGAACACCAAGTAAAACTTTTCTACTGATTAAATTATAATCAGATGTCAATATGCGAAATTATTCACTATAAGATTTACAATAACGTTATAAAACTCACTACTTTACCACAAGATAAAGTCGGAAAGTTGAGTACTAAAACTATCTATCGAGATCTATGAAAAGCTAAGAAGCTATCTCTCAAGATATATGAAAATATTAAAGATTTCACAACACTCGTGTACTAAAAGAACAACCTTCTAACACCATTAGAAGTTAAAACATTCGTGTGATATTGGAAATGTTACGAAAACAGAGTCAACAACATAAACAGTCTTCATTGATACTTCAAGAGTCAGCACACTTTGCAGCTGCTTTGCTCTCCTTTATAGACGCTGAGAGGCCTTCACCGCATGTCTTGGACCACTAACCGCCCACTAAAGATGTGACTAAGTCGTGGTAGATGGTTGCTTAACTTGCTCTCGAAAGTATGAATCGAATCGACTTAGTCCACCGATCTCTAGCGATCTGCTTCGTGTTCTTTAGTATGTTACCATCGCATCCCGCGAAACATGTCGTAACCTGCACACCAAAGAGAAGAAACGGCAAAACTATACAAACTAACTAACTCCTTGAAATGAGGAGACTTAGTCAGAGTTAACCAACTCTAACAAACTCCCCCTTTTTGCCTTTCTTCACAAAACCTGCATATACACAATTTACAGTATATACAATACTCCCCCTGAATCCCAAATATATACATGCAAACAGAATACTCTCCCCTTGTAAACATTCTCCCCCTGTTTACGTCAATATCATCATAACAGTTCCTGCCACACATTCATCAACAATTATCCAAACAATGTAACCATCAGTGAAGAAACCATTAAACCATTAACGCAGTAGACATCATATAAAACATGCAATTGATAAGCAAAAAACATCAGATGTTCATTAAAACAAAAAATAAGATGTCCGCGCATCATCAAACAACCAACAACAAAAACATGTTCAATAGTTCATAAAAAACAAATCCAAATTCAGTCACAAATTCAGTCAGTCTTCAACCATATCATCATCTCTAGATGTTGCTGCTCCCCCTGTCTCTACTCCCCCTTTTTGGGAAGAAAGAAGGCTTAGTAATTCGATCTTTAAATCATTCAGATCAATGCGTGCACTACGAAGACTTTCCAAGAAGGTTTGCTCCAGCTTTGTAATGCGTTCAAGCATGGAGTGAACCGTAGACTTTGAAAGCGTCACCATTTCTTTGGAAGCGTCGTCAAACTGCTCATCACCCTTTAGAAGGGTTAGTCCATGGAAGGTTTGGAAGCTTATTACCTGTAAATAAGGTATTGCTAATGGTGAAGTTCTGAAAGTCTTCGAAAAGTGCATCTCGGGCTCCAACGGGAAGACCTTGTTTTGTCAACAATTGGTATAACAGTGAGGGGAACGACAACAATCCAGGATTCGGTTGAGCAGCAATAGATCCAATTTGTTCCACGATCAGTTTGCCAAGGTTGAATGAGATCCCTTTTCCCAGCTTATATAACAGCACACCATGGGGCATTGTCACAACTGTAGTGTTAGAAGATGCGATCCAGTTTGATGTCATAATCTTATAGAGAACAGAGTGGAGATATGTCAGGGTACCACTTGACATCGGATTTTTCCACTTCCTAACTCTCCCACCTTTGATCTCTTCTGCTACTAGATCATAGTCCTCAACAACCACATTATTAATCAATTCATCTATCTCAAAGAATGCATTAATTTCGCACGCAGAAATGTTATAAATTTTACGTGTGAAATACACCTTCAAGATTTATTCGACGTGCAATCGAAGAAAAGACTTATCCATATTAGCATAGATATGTCTAATAACATTCTTCTGATAAGGATATATAGCCGATGTTGTTCAAAAGCCCTCTTCTTTAAGAAAATCAACAAGGTTGTATTGAGAAAAGGCTACCTCATCAATTTTCCTCTCATTCAAGCATTTTAGGTGCTTGAATTGCTCCCAACGCTTTGGCATTCCTTTGAGTAAAACTTGAAAGAGATGGCTCTTTCCACTTCAATGTCTCGAATCAACAAACATTGATGGATTCTCGAACTAGAATCCCAATTTTCTTCCTCGTAGTAGACTCTGGAGGTGCCGGTGGATCGCTGGATGGAGATGCCGTTGGAACAATGTAGAACAGAGGTTGTAGCGGCCGTGGGAACAAGTGGAACAAAGGATCCGTAGTCTTTACCGTATTTCTTTCTTCTTTCCTTCAATCTTGCTGTTTTCTTAAGTTCTCAAGAATTTTGCCTAGTGAGATGTCGTCCTCACCGAGTCTCGAATCAGTTGGTCGCGCTTGTGGTTTCGAACCTTCGCCTTCTTCCTAAGGATCCGAGGAGTCACCCGGAAACCCATGTTTCTCCTTCGCCTCGGAGGACGACTCAAGAGGCCCGCCATCACGCGGTTTGTCGACTGTGAGAGTTCTCTAGGAGAGGACACTCTTTTCCTTTGCTCCTTCGCTTGAGAAAATTACCGTTCCTCCCCAAGAATGTCGATACGGACCGGTGATCCCGGCTTTGTAGACGTGCTTGCCGTGGTATACGCCCGATCTTCTTGTTGGCAATTTTTCCTCTTTCTTTTCACTCCTTCTCCGCTTGCTTCGACGCTCACCTTCCTGATATATTGTCGAACGGGAGTCGCTTCACAGTTCCATTTCAAGAGCTAGAATCTTTTCTCGGTACCACCGAGTCGTGCTTGGTCCAGTGTCTCAGCGGTGTTTGGGTCGCCGCCAAGGTTGTGTGCGCCCGCGAGCTTTCTAGAAACTTAGCAAACCCAAATGAGCAAGGCGGAGGTGGGTCGGATCCATATTTTCCGGAGAGAGATTAAACGTACCAAAATAAAAAGAGTGATGAAATGAAGCGTTTCACCTTTGTGCAACGAGTATAACACGGTGATTGATGAGTGAAATGACCGTGTCACAGGATGATTTATAGGCGTGCAGGCGCAAGTGGATAGGCATGCAGTGATGTGATTTAAACCAAAAATATCTCAGAACGAACCCTAATTTAAAGGAACCAACTCCACATCATACGGTGCCATTAAATAGGAGATAAATATGGAATTTGTTGAGACACAATCGATCAAATAAATGTGATACCACTTAACCAATTTACCGATATCCCCAAAATAGGGATTAAAGGAACAGAAATTCCAAAAATTCTGGGATTGCTCACGGATTTTAAGGGGTACTTCACCGAATGTTATCATAACATCTCCATAAACATAAGCTCATTTTAATCAGAATAAAACATATAAATAAAGCCCCATGTAAAATTCGATTGCACTATTTTCGTGCTTTCAAAGCAATCATGGTCAGACTGTTTTGTAAGGTAGCATCTTCGCTATGAACGCCGTGCCCCCAAACTACTTTGGTGTTTTTCTCAGACACTAAATATTCTTCATCATATTGAGCTGTCTGTTAGGAGAACATGTTAGATAACACAAATCAACACAGTAAGTGTCATCAAATAACCAGTTGTATCACCTTCAGATATATCAATTTTTGTGATACAAACAAATACATTCAAGCTTTATTGGCAAGAGCAAAGACCAAGAGATCTACGAAGACTCGTAAATCTCTCGTGATCTAAGGGCTTTGTGAAAATATCAGCGATTTGGTTTTCAATTTTCACATAATCTAACTTGATTACCTCATCCTCCACCAAATCTCTTATAAAGTGGTGTCGTATATCTATGTGTTTTGTTCTCGAATGTTGAACGGGGTTCTTAGAGATATTGATTGCACTTATGTTATCACAGTATACCAAAAGCTCAGTGCTCACAATGCCAAAGAAGTTGTGTACAACAACTTCCTGCTGCTACGTACTCTGCCTCGGCAGTAGATAAAGAAACACAATTTTGTTTACGACTATGCCAAGACACCAAATTATTTCCAAGATAAAAACAGCCCCCACTTGTACTCTTTCTATCATCCGTATCTCCAGCCCAATCCGAATCACTAAACCCAACCAAATTCGTGTTCGTGTCTTTTGAAAAGAAAACGCCAAGGTCCAGTGTTCCAGAAACATACCTGATAACACGCTTGATGCCCTTTAAATGTTAAATTTTAGCTTAGCTTGGTACCGCGCAAACACACACGCGAACATTAAATGGTCGTGTGGATCGTGAGATATAGGAAACTTCCTATCATTGATCCAGAGTGTTGGGTCAACATCTTTTCCAAGATCATCTCTCGGTCATTATTACTTGACCCCATCATGCTTATATGCTTTGCTTCTTCCAAATGAATTTTTTCACCATATCCTCGTGATACTTGCTTTGGGACACGAAAATTTCATCATCCATTTGCTTGACTTGGAGACCTAAGAAATACGTTAGTTCTCCTACCATCCATGCTCATCTCAAATTTAGACGACATAGCACCTGCAAACTTGATCGACATAATTTTGATCGCACGAAAATAACGCGCGATGTATATGGGTAAGTCGAGTATCGTATCCACAGGGATTACAATCCGAAAACACAGAAGCAACTCTCTAATCCTTCATTATTATCCAAGCAACAGAATATGGTTTGAAAGGGTTTAGGGCTTCGGATACTTAAATCCAAAGCAAAGGTAACAACTTGAAAATAAACAAAGACAATAAATACTCAAAGATGAAATATAAGAGATAAAGACTAACCCTAGGGATGCACTAATCCTATCCACAATGATGTTTATCCTGCTTATTATTAACCGTTTTAATCCAGACAAGATGGAAGATCACATATGTAGCCAACAACTTCAGTTACGACAATTGTGACAGTTGATTACTAATTTTCCCTATTACTGTTACGTCTCTAGAGGAAAATAAGTAACTCCAAAAGGATCACAAAGAATATGCTTCCTACGAATATTCCTATCTCAATTACGACTCAAGGCTTATTCGTATCATGCATTCAAGATCGATTGACAATTAAAATAGTTACGTAATTAACTGGCAACTATGATATGCATCAAGATTGATCAGAAATCAACACATATAATTAAGCACCAAGAATCATGAATCAATGCCTGGAAGGTAAATAACGATAGCAGGAATCACAACATTTAGGATAGAATCATGCAAACCCTAGGATTAGAACGGAAATTAGCTAGACATAATTAACGGAATAAAATACGAGAAAATCATAAAAACAGAAATTATATAGATAAAACCCGTAGTGTAGCGTCGGAAGAACAATCGTTGGGTTCAAATCCCAACCTCAGCGAAAAACGGGAAAACGTGGAAATCGTTCGGACAAAAGCGTTCCGAAGCGTCGACAATGTGTAAAACTAACTTAGAACAATGTAAAACTAAAGCTAGAATCAATCTAAACCAAGTCTAAGATGAAAAACTGTGGAAAATAGATAAAAATCAAGAAAATAGGTCTAAACGTCTTTGGGTGAAGTTGGGGCGAGGGACGAAGCCCTATTTATAGAGTTAGGGTGAAACCCCACTTTCGTGTCGCCGCTACGCCGCGACCGGCTCATGAGGATCATCCTCGCTGGCTGGTGCTCGGCTTTCCTGGCGCGGCCACACCGCCTCGCGGTCGCTAGGTATGGTCGTGAGAAATCGGGCAAGAGCTCTTTTCAAAGGTCAAGGCCGCGGGTAAGTCTTCGCGGTCGGTGGTGTGGCCGCGTCAGCAGGCGTTACTCGCGACCGACCCAGCGATCGCTAGGAAGGTCGCGAGGCTTCAGCCACTCACAGATTGGGATCGCGCGCCGGTCAAGGCGGCGCAAGGCGATCGCAGTCCTGCTTTCAGCCTTCGCTTGCTCGCTCGCTCCATGCTTCGATTTTCAACTTATAAGCCTACAAAACATCAAAACGGAATCCAAGAGCAAGATCTTCCAAGAATATGTAAAAGCATTGAGATCTAAGACATAAGCGCACATAATTGATCTAAAATCATCTTAAAATATCAACTATAAACGTGTAAAATACGCGTTTATCAAACCCCCAAACTTAAAGCATTGTTTGTCCTCAAACAAAAACAAGACCAAAAAGAAAGAGAGACAGAACAAAAGATCAACGAGCGTCAGCAAAGGTGATTAACACAATCAAGCCTCAGAAATATCTCAAATCCCAAAATTATTAGTGCACATGACACATTAGTCAACTCGACAATGTACAACCATTGAAAGCAAAAATCTCTTTTAATTCAACCCTCACAATGGCATGTGCGTAATATATAGAGTACACTCAACTCATAAAGAAATAAAGGACGTGTATGCACTCAACAATCAATGCAATGCAAAATCTCACCATAGGCTTGCCATTTCTCTAATATCTCCACCACGTCAAATGCATTCAAATTAGGATCAAAAAGGACTTTTCATAGGTTGTATTGTAGACACATTGGTTAAGGTAGGATAATATATGGCTAAGTGACTCAAGTATACTCTAAGCACTTCCATCTATACAATCAACACATATGGACTTTGTCCATTTTCCTTTCCTTTCCAACATGCTATTTCGACGTTTATTCAACCCAAGGTACCATATACTATGATAATTAACTTCCTTTATGCTCACATTTTTCTCAACATTTTTCTTTTCTTGGCTTTGTAATAGAGTTTATAGGGTCTATTTTTTTTCACACAGGTACCATACTTTATCTTTTATCCCCACTTTGCATATCAAAACAAATTTTTCTCCCATTTGATTCTCATATCCATCCTCACCTCCTATCATCCGGTTAATCGAAAGAATAAGGTCTAATAAAGGCTCAAAGAATGCGACAAATGGTATATATCATTGGGCCAGTGTTTGGGTAAATATGTGGTTAACAAAGATGTCATTTTATCCTTTCCATATTCAAACACATATTGAAGCCTCGATACGTAAAAACGGCAAGTTCTAGAAGATAATTACATGCACGATATCACACAAATAAAAGAAATCAGAATAAGATGTGTATACAGTGAAGCTCAAGTCTCACTGTTTTAGCAAAATGGTTAAAACAACAAGCTAAGCAATCTCAAGTCATCCATGCGTCATTTTCTAACATATCATGTGCACTATCACATATATCAACAAAAATTTCTATCGTCATCACTACATGGATTAACACATTTCACTTCAACTCGTTGATCGATCGACACAACAAAACACGAAAGACACGACAAAAGCCCCAACATATAAAAACTTAACAAAACAACGCAAAACATAAAATGACTCTCAACCACATCACACTCGGCCACTCCCCCAAACTTATTTTCAACAAGCAGCAATGGAGACAATAATGTTTGCGTAAGAGAGTGATTGGGAGAGATCTTACCTCAAATGTCGCTACTACTCCGGGTGGATAGAATCCTTGCCATTGATGATATACCTTGGGACTTAAAACAAACAAACAAGACACAACAAAACAAAGAAAAGAAGAAAACAAAACGAAAACATAAAGCATGTAAAATGTTGGGTTACCTCCAACCAACCGTCTTGGATTTATCGTCGCTAGCTCGACGGTACCTCTCGTCAATCAGGCGATTTGACAGCTGACAACTTTCCAACTTCGATTTGTCGTACTTAGCATTCACTGCAGACCACCAATGCGTGTGTGAGTAGCTTCCACTGAACTTGAACAAATCACTCGGATTTTTATGCCGAGTCCACTTCTTCCTTGCAGCATGCCCGTCGACTGATCGGTTTCCTTCGTGCGAGACTGACTAGCAAGAATGAGTGATCGAATAACACTTTTCAGGCTCTGAACTGTCGTGTTGTTTGATGGCGTCATATATTGAAATCTTTAGCTCTTCATCATTGACGCGAAACGTAAGGTCACCTTCCTGCACATCAATCAAAGCACGACCAGTTGCTAGAAAAGGTCTACCCAAGATTAGTGGTTGATGTCAATTAGGTATGTCTAATATAACAAAATCGCAGGAAAGACAAAGTCCCAATTCTTACCAACACATCTTCAACAATCCCATTAGGGTATGTGATCGACCGTCACCATCATCAATGAGATCTTTGTTGGCTTCATCTTCCCTAACTCCGCACGGTTGAATACATTCAACAGCATCGATTGATGCTTGGCTCCCAAATCGCACAACAAATTGGGGAATGTGTGCTCAAGAATCTCGCACTCTCAAAGGTGAAGCTCCCTGATCTTTCTCGCTCAGAGGTAATTCACTGTAAGATGGCACCGCATTCTTCGATAGGTTAATTTTTTCAAATTTACCCAATTTCTTTTTGCTTGCTAGTGCATCTTTCAGAAACTTCACATATCCCGGCATGTTTCGCAGCGCTTCAAAGAGAGGTAGATTGATATTCACTTTTTGAAATATCTCCTTGAATCGGGCGAACTCCTCATCATATTTGGACTTAGCTAGTCGACTTGGGAACGGGATCGGAGGAGTGTACATCGGAAAAGCCTTCACTGGAGTGGCCTCGCGGTCGCTAGGCGTCTGGGCGCTGTCGATTTTCTTCTTCGCGTCCGGGCTCGCGGTCGCGGGCTCGGTAGCTAGCTCGCATCCGGGTTCTCGCCCGACCGCGGCGCTTCTTCCTTCCTCGGTCGCGGACGGCTCGCGAGCTCCTCGTTATGCCCGGCTGTCTGATGGAACCCGATCGCGAGCTCGGTCGTGAGGTGCTCAATTTTTTCGTTTTCTTCGCCTTTTCTTCCCGTGTCATTCTGATAAGCTCGTCCACTCCTCAATTGAATGGCAAAGCACCGATCCTTTGGGTTCACTCAGTATTACTCGGAAATTGGCTCGTCTTTGGTCAGTGCATTCTGCATGCAAATATCTCGATCGATTTGATTTTCGAGTATCTTCAAATGCTTCCCATAGCAGCATAGTGGATTCCGATGATTTATCTTCGCCCTGTATTGCTTATAAACGACTCGATTCGCCAAATTGTTGGTTGCTCACAACCAACCGCTGCATCATATCTTCTAAACTCGCTTCTTCGGCTCTCGAATCACACCGCTCGCACAATGAGCTCTTTGGAGGTTGTTGGAAGTTATTGGGTTGGCATACGGCGATTCGGATGATTCTCGTTGTTCGGATGGTATGCCCGATTTCCATGGTTCCTCCGATTGATGTGGTTGACGCTCGTCTCAACTGCTCTTCAATAGAGTGAACTTCTTCACGAGATCGTCAGATTTTGAATCACTCTCAACAAGAACCGCTTTGACCATCGGGCTCTCCATCGGCCATTGATAGCTATTGGCCACCATCTCTTCTATGATGCGGCCGGCCTCTACTCGGCGATTCAATAAACATCCACCGCCGACGATCCACTATACTCCTCGTGTGCAGGTCAACCCACCAGAAACTGTGTGATCTGCTGCTCTTTAGAAAATCCGTGTTGAGGGCACTTTCTCAATAGGCCCCTAAACCTCTCCCATGCCTCGAACAACGACTCGTCTCCTTGTTGGCAAAAGTGGGAGATCTCAGATATGATTTTCTGTGCTTTCGCCGGCGAAAAATATTTTGAGAGAAACTTTTCACAAAGATTCCCCCAACTGTTAATTCCAGTTCGGTCCAGGCTCTTGAACCAATCCTTCGCCTGGCTGCGCAGAGAGAATCCGAACATGCGCATCCGGATCGTATCTTGTGGCATCCCATTTTGCTTGATGGTGTCACATATATCGAGGAATGTCTCAAGATGCGCATTCGGGTCCTCTCGTGACTCCTCCCCAAACCGCTTCCTCGCACCATGCCGATTAGGGCCGGCTTCAACTCGGGTTATTAGCATTCACTTCGCCCCCATCCGCCTCCTCGAACCGCCAGGGAGGTCGGTACATGTAGTTCGAGGTCTCGCTCGGATTAGGGACAAGGAGTCCCATATTCGCCATCCGCACCGTGATTTCGTGAAATCGGCCGGCATGCATGCAGCTTGCTCGGGAGGAATGCCCCCGTTCTGTGGATTAGCTGCCATTGCAGCCCTTCTTCTCTCTCGTCTCCTCCTCCTTTGGGAATTTTCGATCTCTGGGTCAAGATTTTGCTCAGGATGTCCCCGGGACCTTGTGATCATAAACTACCTGGAGATAAAGGGAGAGCTTAACTTTGACAAGAATAAATAATAATAATATATATAACTTGAATTAATAACTCCAAATCGTCAAATTATTCCTATGTGATCTTAACAATCCCCGGCAACGGCGCCAAAATTTGATCGCTCACTTTTTTAACACGAAAAACGCGCAAAGTATAAGGTAAGCAGTATCGTATCCACGTGGATTGCAATCCGAAAACACGTAAGCTAACTCTAATCCTTCATTATTATCCAAGCAATGAATATGGTTTGAAAGGGTTTAGACTTGGATACTTAAATCCAAAGCAAAGGTAACAACTTGAAAATAAACAAAGACAATAAATACTCAAAGATGAAATATAAGAGATAAAGACTAACCCTAGGGATGTACTAATCCTATCCACAATGATGTTTATCCCGCTTATTATTAACCGCTTTAATCCGCATAAGATGGAAGATCACATATGTAGCCAACAACTTCGCCATTTACAATTGTGACAGTTGATTACTAATTTTCCTATTATCATTACGCCTCTAGAGGATAATAAGTAACTCCAAAAGGATCACAAAGAATATGCTTCCTACGAATATTCCTATCTCGCCATTTACTCAAGCGCTTATTCGTATCATGCATTCAAGATCGATTGACAATTAAAACATTACGTAATTAATCGGCAACTATGATATGCATCAAGATTGATCGAAATCAACACATATAATTAAGCACCAAGAATCATGAATCAATGCCCGGAAGGTAAATAACGATAGCGAGAATCACAACATTTAGGATAGAATCATGCAAACCCTATGATTAGAACGGAAATTAGCTAGATATAATTAACGGAATAAAATACGAGAAAATCATAAAACAGAAATTATATAGATAAAACTCGTAGTGTAGCGTCGGAAGAACAATCGTTGGGTTCAAATCCCAACCTCAGTGAAAAACGGAAAACGTGGAAATCGTTCGACAAAAGCGTTCAAGCGTCCGACAATGTGTAAAACTAACTTAGAACAATGTAAAACTAAAGCTAGAATCAATCTAAACCAAGTCTAAGATGAAAACTGTGGAAAATAGATAAAACCAAGAAAAGAGGTCTAAAACGTCTCAGGGGTTGGGGACGCGAGGGCGAAGCCCTATTTATAGAGTTAGGGTGAAACCCCACTTTACGTTCGCCGCCACGCCGCGATCGGGCTCATGGTCGCGAGCTCGGTCGCGAGGGATCATCCTCGCTGGCCGGTGCTCGGCTGGCCGGGCGCGGCCACATGCTTGCCTCATGACCGCCTCGCGGTCGCTAGGTATGGTCGTGAGAAATCGGGCAGAGCTTTTCAAAGGTCAAGCCGCGGGTAGGTCTTCGCGGTCGCCGGTGGGCCGCTGTCAGCAGCGTTACTCGCGACCGACCTAGCGATCGCTAGGAAGGTCGCGAGGCTTCAGTTTCGCTCACAGATTGGGATCGCGCCCGAGCTGGCGGCCGCGAAGGCGGTCGCTAGGCCCTGTTTTCAGCCTTCGCTTGCTCGTTCCTCGCTCCATGCTTCGATTTTCAACTTATAAGCCTACAAAACATCAAAACGGAACCCAAGAGCAGTATTTTCCAAGAATATGTAAAAGCATTGATATCTAAGACATAATCGCACATAATTGATCTAAAATCATCTTAAAATATCAACTATAAACGTGTAAAATGCGCGTTTATCAAAACTCATCAAGCATTTTTTGTGAGGTCGATCCAACTAATATCATCCACATAAATTTGTGTGATAAGAATGTTGTGCTGATTTCGTTTTATAAACAATGTTCTATCAGCATTTCCTCGAACAAACCCGAAATCAATTAAGAACTTTGTTAAATGACCATACCATGCTCTCGGTGCTTGCTTAAGACCGTATAATGCTTTCTTTAACCTGAACACATGGTTAGGCTTATGTGGATCTTCAAATCCCTTGGGTTGTTCGACGTATACCTCTTCTTTGAGTTCACCATTTAGGAATGCTCCTTTGACATCCATTTGATATAGCTTGATGTTCAAATAATATGCAATGGCTAGGAGCAACCGATGGACTCAATGCGCAACCGGTGCAAATGTATCGTCAAAGTCGATGCCTTCCACTTGAGTATATCCTTGTGCGACAAGTCTCGCTTTGTTACTTAATTATGACACCAAATTCGTCCGATTTGTTCTTGAAAATCCACTTTGTTCGATAATATTCCTGTCAATGTGTCTCAAACAAGATACCACACATCATTTCAACAAATTGGTTAAGTTCATCATGCATAGCAACGACCCGTAACTCATCACTCAAAGCTTCTTTTATGTTCTTAGGCTCAATTTTAGAGACGAAACATATAAAACCCAGCATTGAAGCACATATGGATGAAAAACATACCATCTCTCTGTAGTTCAATGGTGCGGTACCTCATGTTCGAATACCATCTTGAACATCGCCTATGATTTGAGAGATTGGATGATTCTTACGTATTCTTCCTGGAGGATCTCGTCTTTCTTGTTGTTGGATGTCAGTTTCAGCTTCATCCTCCGTGTCACTAGAACTTTCAGATGTTCCAGTGGTTGTGGCTTCAACAGTGGTGACCTCACTACTGCAAAGATCCTGTTGGACAGGATTATCTGAATCTTCTATCAATTCAGCCACATTTTCATCTTGCCTTTTCCCTGCAAGATTAGCAAGATCATCAAAAACAATATTTACGGACTCTTGAATGGTCCGTAATCTCAAATTATACACACGGTATGCTTGACTGTTTAGAGAGTATCCTACGAAAATTCCTTTATTACTTTTCTCATCAAACTTGGTGAGATACTCTCTATCATTCAAGATGTAGCAAACACACCCAAACACGTGAAAATATTTGAGATTAGGTTTCCTTCCTTTCAGAATTTCATACGGTGTTTTGAAGGAACCTGGTCGAATGTTCACGCGATTGTTAATATGACATGCGGTGTTAACAGCCTCTGCCCAAAAACGTTTGGACAGACCTTTCGAGCTTAACATAACTCGTGCCATTTCTATTAGAGTTCGATTCTTGCGATCAGCTACACCATTTTGTTGAGGTGTTTTGGCGCGAGAAAATTCCTTTTCTCACAAAATTTGTGAAAGAGATATTCTCGAACTCTCTTCCATGATCTAATCGGATCCTTGACACTTGAACACCAAACATGTTAAAAATTCTAGCAAAGAGGATTTTAAACGTTTCAAATGTGTCTGATTTTTCTCGTAAAAAGAATGTCCACGTGTACCTTGAAAAATCATCCACAATAACATATGTATACCTCTTGCCACCCAAGCTTTCTATCTCGACAGGTCCGACTAAGTCCATGTGGAGCAGCTCAAAACAGCGTGTTGTACCGAAATGTTATTCGCGATGTTGCACAACAGCGTGGGGAACATGGGTCTGTTTTCCCCTTTGATAATCACCACAGACCACCTTTCCAGCTTCTGCCAGTTTGGGTAGTCCACGTACTGCTTCCATCTTGTTCAACCTGTCAAGATTTCTAAAGTTAGTATGTCCTAACTTTTGATGCCATAACACACTCTCATCGATTTGTGCCTTATTACACTTTGGTTCGTCGGCCATATAACAATTATCGGCTGACCTTTGTCCTTTCATGAGACATGTGTTCTTACCATCATATACCTCACAAGAATCTTTGTCAAATTTCACTTGCAACTCTTCGTCACATAATTGACTTATGCTTATAAGATTTGCCATTAAACCTTGTACGTGCAAGACATTCTTGAGGCTAGGTAAACCTTGGACATTTAGGAGTCCTTTGTCTATGATTTTTCCTTTAGAACCACCTCCAAATGATACACTGCCTCCGTCATACGACTCGTAGTTGGAGAGACAGCTTCTGTTACCAGTCATGTGACGGGAACAGCCGCTATCAAAATACCATGAACCTGAAATGTTAGTTTTCAACGCAGTGTAAACAACATGGCATTTAACTTCATCTTTCCTGACCCAAACTTTCTTTGAATCAGTGCTTCTATTGGTCGTGTTTGCTGCAGTGTGTGCAGAACAGTGCTGGGGTCTGTGCATCGAGGTGTGCATATGACATGATCTAGGCATCATCCTATGTCCATTCAAATCAGCCTTCAGTTTATAACAAAAAGGCCTAATGTGACCAGGTGTAGAACAGTAATGACATACGTATTTTCTATGTTTTCTTCGCGTCATTTTTACCCTTTTTACCGATTCACCTTCTTTAACGAATGGTTTCCCATTTGTGGCAACAATTGTGGGAACAACAGTGTTAGGAACATGCGTAAAACCTAAACCAGTAGTATCTGATTTTCCCATTAACAACGCATCATCTAATTTAGACGTACCTGTGTTCCACTTTCTGAACGTACCTTGTGCCACTTCAAGTTGACATGTCACCTTGTTTAGTTCGACTTCCCTTTGTGTTACAACAACTTCAAGCTTAGCCAAAGATGCTTTCAGCCTCGTGTTTTCTCTTGATGTGAGCTCAAGATCTCGACTTTGTCCTTTCCATTTGTCAAGTAACTCGTCGTATAGCTTTTTCAACTCTTGTACTATGGCGATAGAGTCTTCATCGTAATCGCCTCACAACTGTGTCATTCACAAGAGCATTTAAGCAAAACAAACTTGAATAATAGTCGAGACCATACCGTTTGATACCGATCAAACCGACCGCATCTCCCTCATCGTCTGACACTGTTTTGGCAACTGCGACGTGGAGTGTTGTGGCAACAGTGCTGGCCGCAGCGTCGCTGTCATTATTGACCTCTTCGAAGAACTCAGCTTCGTCATCACTCCATGATACCCAGTATGACTTTCCTCTCTTTCTTAGCGTGTTTGCACATTGGTTTGCATAGTGACCATACTCTTTGCATTCACGGCATTGGATACATTCAATGTTGGAGGAATCATACCTAAACGTGTCTGAGGAAAAAGACTTCCTCACTGGTCTTGGTGGAGTGAAGCTTTGAGGTTTTGAAGACGGATATTCTACCATTCGATGACTTTGATCCATAGGCCTGGCTTGAGCTTTCTCCTTGTTCATCTTTCTTAACATAGTGTTAAATTTCCTGGTGATTAGAGCAACATCATCACCAGCTTTGATCTCCTGCAGCTCTTCTTCATCATCCAACTCAATTATCTCCCGCGATGTTCCACTGGATGTTGCTCCAGCAGTGAAGGCAATAGTCGACTTCTTATTGATTGCACATTTCTCTTCCATATTCATCTCGTATGTCTTGAGTGCATTCATGAGATCCATGAACTCAATGGCTGCAACCGTTTGAGATGTCTCAATAGTCGTGACCTTCATCTCAAATCTTGCGGGTAAGGTTCAAGAGCCTCGACACCAAAGAACTTGTTACTTATTGCATCACCAAGATCTCGCACTCATTAGCAATATCCAATATCCTCTTGTGTAGTCGTTGATGTTCTCTTCTCCCATCTTCATATTCTCGAATTTGGAAGTGAGAATGCGGTTGAGACTCCTTTATACTTGTATCACCCTCACAATGCCGTTGAAGAACATCCCACGCATCTTTTGCGCACGCGCTTTTCTTGATCAATTTGAACATCGCCATGTCCACGGATGCGTAAATGGTATTGAGGGCCTTCTCGTTGAAGTTTGCGTCAACCGATCTCTTGTCCACCGTGCGTACGGTGTTGGGGTAACATCGCCTCGAACATCGCTGGTCTTTGGACCCACCATCCATTCTCCACGGATCGCCATGCTTTGACATCAATGGACTTGATGTATGAGCGAATTCTGGTCTTCCAGTATGAATAATTCGATCCATCCAAGATTGGTGGTCGATAATACCCAGAATTGTTTGAATCCATGGCAAAATTATAGCGAAGATACCTGACAGGATCTCACTCAGTGTATCGAGTGTAAGCTCTGATACCAATTGAAAGTGTTGCTTCGCCTAAACACAAAACTGTTATGTAGACTGTTATCCACACGCATATTAAAACAGCGGAATTAAAAACTTGAAGAACACCGAAGTAAAAACTTTTCTACAGATTAAATTATAATCTGTAGATGTCAATATGACGAAACTATTCACTATAAGATTTACAGTGAACGTTACAAAAACTCACTACTTTACCACAAGATAAAGTCGGAAAGTTGAGTACTAAAACTATCTATCGAGATCTATGAAAAAGCTAAGAAGCTATCTCTCAAGATATATGAAAATACTAAAGATTTCCTCACAACACTCGTGTACTAAAAAGAACAACCTTCTAACACCATTAGAAGTTAAAACACTCGTGTGATATTGGAAATGTTACAAAATGCACTCAACAACATAAACAGATCTTCGCTTGATACTTCAAGAGTTGCGCACTTTGCGCTTGCTTTGACTCTCATTTTATAGACGCTTGAGAGGCCTTCACTACATGTCTTGGACCACGAACCCGCCCACTAAAGATGTGACTAAGTCGTGGTAGATGGTTGCTTAACTTGCTCCCGGAAAGTAGGAACTCGAACCGACTTAGTCCACCGATCTCTAGCGATCTGCTTCGTGTTCTTTAGTGTGTTACCATCGCATCCCGCGAAACATGTCGTAACCTGCATACCAAAGAGAAGAAACGGCAAAACTATACAAACAAACTAACTCCTTGAAATGAGGAGACTTAGTCAGAGTTAACCAACTCTAACAATGTTGTCTATAAACAAAAATGCAAATCCACTAAGTCTGATATGTAACGAGTTTGCGAGATACCATAAGCGAGTTACCATATTTATTTGTTCATTTATTACTGAAACCATCAAGAAGTCCTCAAAATTTCAAGGAAATAAAATATTATAGTGTGAGGATCATGGCATGTACGTTAGTGTTGTTAGTTAATATGCTATCATCTACAAACATATATTCAATTTTCTCTGAATTGGGCATTTGAGTTAATTCTGAAGATTTGTTGCTTGCGAAGAACTCTGCTTCCCCAAGCAAACTAAAATTTGCATTGTATATTCATGATTTGATGTTCAACCCATTTTAACTCGACTCGTGTTTTACAGGTTCCTCTTACATGCGACTGCGTTGAGAGTCATTGGCCAGCTGATGGGTTCCTTGTGAAATATCAATACATATTGAATTTTCTCATCGTGATTGCATACTTTTCCATTCCTCTGGAGCTCATATACTTTGTTCAAAAATCTTAATTCTTTCCATATAGATGGGTGCTAATACAGTTTGGTGCTTTCATCATTCTCTGCGGAGCAACTCATCTAATTAATCTGTGGGTATTCACTCTTCATCCGAAAATTGTTGCAGTGGTAATGACCATAGCAAAGTTTCTACTGCAGCTGTATCTTGTGTGACAGCACTAATGCTCGTACACATCATCCCCGATCTGCTCAGTGTGAAAACAAGGGAGTCGTTTCTGAAAAACAAGGCCGAAGAATAGGATAGATATGGAAATAATCATAAAACAAGAGAGAACCAGCAGGTACGTGTCTGCATGCTAACTCATGAGGTCAGAAGCATACTTGACACACTATACTGACAACTACTCTTGTTGACCTTGGAAAGACTTTAGATTTGGAAGAATGTGCACTGTGGATGCCGTCTAAACGAGGCATGAATCTGCAGTTATCTCATACTCTGAGCAATTTGATACAAGTTGGATCCACTGTGCCTACTATTCCAATTGCCAACGAAGTCTTTTAGTCGGGCTGAAGCAATCCATATTCCGCATACATGCCCTTTGGAAAATATTAAGCCTGTCCCCAGTAGATACATATCTCCTGAATCCGTTGCTGTTCATGTACCGTTATTGGAGCTCTCAAACTTCCATTTCAACAACTGGCCTGTGATGTCAGCTAAAAACTATGCTGTGATTAGGGATGTCAATGGGTGGGTTTTACCCGGATCGATCCGGAACTGTTCAAAACCCATTAAATTTTAAAGCAGTGGTTCTGGTTCTGGTTCCAGACCCGCTTTAGACCCGAACCGTTTATATCCATAGTTTGATGGTCCGGTCCGGTCCGGATCTGGTTCTGGTTCCAGAACCAGAACCAGAACCAATACTTATGTATTGATTCTGGTCCGAATTAAACCCGTCTATTGATAAGCCTAAGTTTAAATAGGCTTGTCAATGAACTAGTTTTATCTATATCGATTCAAAATCACTCATAACACATTAAATTATAAAGCAACGGTTTCGATTCTAGTTTTGGTTCTTGTCTGGTTCTGGTCCGGTTCTGGTTCCAGACCCGCTCAGATCCTGATCGCTTAAGACCCATAGTTGATGATCCGGGTCCGATCCGGATCCAGTGTCTAATGGGTCGGTTCCAGAACCAGAATCATTATTTATTTATTAATTCTAATCCGGATAAAATCCACCCATTGACAACCCTAACTGTGATGGTTCTTGTTCTGAATGGAATAATGCAAAGGCGCGAACATGAGGTTGAACTTGTAGAAGTCGTTGTTGACCAGGTTTGTTTGATATCCTTTTCCTTCTATATGCAATCTAATGGAACATAAAATTTAAATTAACATGGCTTGTTACAGATTGATCAATTAATGTAGCAGTATTTTCTTATGATTGGACTATGAGCAGATCTAAATTAATTTTTATCAAAAGTATATATGAATTTATTTGCCATCGTCATCCGAGAATAATTGTATGTTTCTTGGTTTGTAATCCACATCACAACAATGAATCTGCCAACAACCTTATGTTTTCTCGATTCAATTTGTAATAATGTTTAGGTGACAGTAGCTCTCTTCCATGCTGCAACCAGAATCCATGCGGTCCCATGATCAGCTCGTGCAGCAGAATTTAGCTCTGAATTTAGCTCAGCCAGAAGCAGAGCTGGCTATTCGAGCTAGGAACGACTTCCTGGCTGTAATGGACCACGAGATGAGACGTCAATGCACGCTATGCTCTTAGAAGCGGAGCTTGCTCCGGACCAAAGGGTCATTGTAGCAACATCCTAGCAACGCTCATCAACGACATCTTAGACCTTTCAAGACTCGAAGATGGCAGCCTTCACTTAGAAGCCGAATTATTCAATCTACACGAAGCTTTTTTGGAGAGGTAAATCTCTACCTTTTTCTATTCAAACATAAGAATAAACACTACTTATCTCTACTGACAAATATTGTTCAACCTCAGGTTGTGGATTTGATAAGGCCTATAGCATCAGTGAAGAAACTGTCCCTGACTTTGAAATTGGCTCTTGATATGCCTGTGTATGCTACCTGTTATGAAAACGCCTGATGCAGATCATATTGATACTCGTTGTTAATGTCGTTGAGTTCAGAAAGGAATGTTATATCACGATCTGCGGCCTCCGATGCGAAGCCAGAAAACATTAGGGGCTGGCAGAAAACAACTGATATCCAGTTTACATGACCAATTTTCCAACAAACGGGAAGTCAGTTTCAAGTTCAAATAAAAGTAGATTATATTTGGATTTTTTAATAAAAAACAAAACAGATGCTATAATTAATCATAATTTGAAAAAAAGAAACTAATCGAATCATTTACCGGATTCTTGTTCGCTTAGTTCCGCTTTACACTATTCTATAAAAGTACCAAGCTTAAAAAAATGAGTAATAAGTTTTGTCAGCAAAACCAAACATAATCATGTACATCTAAGGTAACATTATCTAATATTTTTGAACAAATACCCACTATGCGAACAAAAAAATATCACAGCAAAGACAAGTTTAGGATCGATGGTAATGAACAGGATGAAAAGTCATCATCACATTCAAAAAACTCGATACGACACATCCAAGAACAAGAGAACTCAAAACAAAGACCCACAAAGACCCAAGATAAACAAACAGTAACATAAAACTACGGTGGCAATAGGAAGACATTACACAAACTAATAAGAAATCAAATATAAATCAGCTTATGGGAACATATTATAATCAAAATAGAGGGGGTATAATTTCAAGACTCCTTTCACTAAACAACATAGTTATATGATAAAGACAACTCATAAGCAAGAGATCAAAAAACTGGGGGTCAGTTCCAACAAAACAATAAACATGACACTGGGGAACCAGTAGCTGAAACTAGTTGTCAAGGAGTTCACTTCTTTGACTTCTTAGTTGGCCTGCAACAAGACGTAACAAATATAAGATAATACGGCTCGAACTGGAGACCGAAGAATTCTGCAGCAATTGCAATACACTTACTGTGCTTGCTGAGATGTCGGTGCAGCAGCTGCAGGTGGAGCTACCTTCTCTCCTGGTCCCTACATTGGTTATGAAATTCGACATTCAAGTAAGCAACGATTGAGAATTTATTGATTTGATTCATTTGTGATGAAATCCTATGCAACTTGTCGAGGTTGATAAACTATGAGATACATGCATCTTCTATAAGATAAGTAATTTAACATTTTTCAATTTATACCTGAGCAAGTCGTTCTTCCCTCCTAGCAAACTTCCTTTCCCTGCTAGCCTTGTTCTTAGCTCTCTTGGCCTCAAACTGGTCTGATAAGGTCTTCTCCCTAGCCTTCTCAGCCTTGGACTTGTGAATGCTCTCCATCAACACACGCTTGTTTTTGAACACGTTACCCTTGACCCTCATGTACATGTCATGGTACATGTGTTTGTCAATCTTCTTTGCCTCACGATACTTGCGGAGCAGACGCCTCAGCACTCTCATCCTCCTCATCCACAAAATCTTAGTGGGCAACCTTGCTTCCCTGGTACCCTTGCGCTTACCTGGAATAAATCAAATATAATAAATCAATATGCAAAGTATTAGAAAGACAGACGAATATACGAGAAATGTTTAGGAATAAAAAATGCAGAACTATAATATACAAATTCAGAAAACAATACCATATCCTGAGTGACGTCCCTTTCTCTTGGCTTCCTTCATGCGGCGGGCACGGGAACGTGAGTGTATCTTGGTTGGCTTCCTGATAATGAAACCATCCTTGACCAACTTCCTAATATTTTGACCTATGCCCAATAGAACATCCATAATAAAGTTATGACAACAGGAGTATAATACCAAAACAAAACAAAGAAGAATGATGATAGATATACTAATTAAGTGATTGTGATTTGAGGTCAAGTTTAGTGATATTTACAACCATGCTTATATGAATTTCAATACCAACAACTCTGGCTACTTACAATAACTAGCAATATCCTACCAATATGTATTACATTTATCAATTTTACAGCTTAATTTACAATAAGTACGCTTTACACCGACATTATGAGCAACAGTAAATGTTTTGACAGTTCCATTCAAGATTTAGAAATTCGGCACTAGCTCTTCTCTGAAGATATATCAAAATTGTGGAGGAAAATACTCCACGGTAAAACGAACCTATCTGAAAAAATATCATTTTCAATATAACTAGATACTAGGCTATTATAGAATTGATATTTTGATGTGCTTTGAATAATTCCAAAACAAGTCCTAAGGAGTCTCTCCGAGCACAGATAAATCTGAAACTAGTTTACCAAAAACAAAAATAGCAATCATAAACTCAACTTAATACCAAATTGCTCGATATCAAAGGAACGCGAGCAAACACATACAGTGCATAATTCAACTGAATAAAACAGATCAGATCCCAGAGCACGGCTCCAAATAGCTAAAACGTGAATATAACTCTCAAACGTAGAAAGTGGAACGTACGAGAGTTGGCCATGGAGATTTCGTTGACTTCATTAGGGTCGAGCCAAACCTTGCCCTTGCCGCACTTCAACACGCTGGCTGCTAGCCGCTTCTGCAGCTTAAGTGACACCATCTCTCCTCCTCCTCCTCTCTCTCTCTCTCTCTTTCTCTCTCTTTCTCCGGTGGCGGGTGTGCAGATCGCAAATGAAGTGAGTAGCGATGATGATGATAAGACTTTATACGGCGCTCCATTATTTTTTCGCCCTAGGGTTTATGATATGGGCTTTTTTTGTACTTGGGCTTAATACGACTTTTTCAGTTAGTAATTGATGGGCTTATATTTTATTTTCTCTTTTTGTTGGATTTCAAACTCACGATTGCAGTTCGAGATGAATTTTTGATGAATTTCGTTTTAACACATCGGAAAGCTAACATAAAAGATGTGTTGTAAAAAATTGATAGATTTTCGAAAATACGTAACATATGTCTAAAGATGGTAAAGCCACTCACTCTTACCAAATCATCCCATGTGGATGGACTTGTTTTACTTATGTGGATATTTAACTTGAAAAACGGACAGAGCTATATGGATTCTTTAGGTGTTTGCACTGTTGTGGTAGTGGAAATAATTAGTATAAATGTACGGAAGTCTAATGTTGATAAAATCTTGTATTATTTGATTGGAAGTAGAGTAGAACCAATTCTGGTTTGATATGAATCGATTCTAATGTGATACTAGACTGGCCATATTATGAGGGAGTTAAATAAGATTGAATTTGCTATGACACTTGTGGTTTTGACACAAACAATCGATTTTATAGTTTAGGCAAAGTTCGTTTCAAGAGAACTTATAAAATTCTTGATGACCTTAGACTTAGAGGGATGGAAATATAAAATGACTATAAACTGCCGACCCATTTAATTACAAACCCTAGCACTTCGGCACCCATATTGCGAAAATTAGGGTTTCACTACGCCATTTCTGCACGAAACCAATTCCAATTTCCGGTGAATCTATCTGCTCCGACTTGCAATGGTAATCTCCCTCTCCATCTCTAAGTCTCCATAATTCTGCGCGTTTAGTGTTATAAGTGCTCAAATTTTGAAGATTCTGTGAAAAATGTTGGGTGAACTCCGCGGAAATTGATTGTTATTGTTGTTTTATTTGGGGCAAATGAAATCTGATTTGAATAAATCGACCTCTAGGTATTTCTATATGGATGTCTATCGGGTTTCTGATTCACGAACGCCTATTTCTAATCGACCTCTAGGTATTTCTATATGGATGTCTATCGGGTTTCTGATTCACGAACGCCTATTCTGTTCCGAGTCCTTTTTTTTGGTGAATAATTTTAGCTCTGTTTCGATTAGAAATGTGGTTGGTTTTCCCACTCTGGATATATCGGATGAAATAAAGCAATTTACTCTATGAATTTGTTTGTAACGGCGGTTAGAACTGAGGCGATAGATTGATTTTACTTGCCATCTGTATATTCACCCTGCCAGCATGTGTTTATGCTTGAACCTATAATACTTCAGTGACTTGGCACAAATTTATGTGGTAACGAGCTAGATTCAAAGGATGAATACATAGTGGTGAGTTCTTGAAGTGGATATATTAGCATTTCTTGAAATTTTGGTTATTCTGTCTGAAGAAGTGAGTGCAGTTTGTTGCTTGTCCGTCTGTTTAGGGTTTTGATTATCTGCAGGGGCGATACAAGTATGGAGTAATAGATAAAGTTTTCAGCTTGGATCATGATTGTAGTGCATATATGCGACGCAATCAGGTCTCTTGTTGGTGTTCTCGGATCATGCCTAATTTATTTATTGGTTCATGTTGGCAGGTGAACGTTCCAAAGACAAAGAAGACTTACTGCAAGTCAAAGGAGTGTAAAAAGCACACCTTGCACAAGGTCACCCAATACAAGAAGGGAAAGGATAGCTTAGCTGCTCAGGGGAAGCGTCGTTATGACCGCAAGCAGTCTGGTTATGGTGGTCAGACAAAGCCTGTTTTCCACAAGAAGGTAAGGAAATAACCAATAAATGGTACTGATGGAGTTGCTATTGTCAAATTTGCTACGAATTAATGGTTGTGAGTATTAAGTTAACATAACAATTTTTGTACAAACTGATTCAGGAATTAATATTTGATTCTGTTTAGGCAAAAACGACGAAGAAGATTGTGCTGAGGCTGCAATGCCAGGGTTGCAAACATGTTTCCCAGCACCCAATTAAGGTTGGTGTCTTGTTCTTGCATTTTGATGATGACTGCTCTTCGCCTACCTGTGCTTAAAACTGGTTCATTCTCTCCTTTTTTGCAGAGGTGCAAGCACTTTGAAATCGGTGGTGATAAGAAGGGCAAAGGAACCTCACTTTTCTAAGTATATTATTCTTTGCTGCCTTTTGTTTTGTTGTTATTTTCGATTTAGCTAAACATTTGATTATATCGGAAAACTTCATTGTAATCTTTGTTTTGAACAATAACAATAGTGGTATGCATCTCAAAGCAGTTTTTTCACTACTTACTTTTGTCCTTGTTCAGTTTATTGATTCGAACTTTGTGAAGTTATACTTTTTAAATTACGGCCTCTGGAAAAAATGAGCTTAGTTAAATCGATAGATAATTGCCTTTTCCAAGTAAATAACAAGGAGCATTTACTTTTGGGATTTGTCTAGATAGATAAAATAATATGGGTAAATATCAATTTAAACCCTAAATTATATTCCTCCGTCTCAAATTTAATTAAGACACTTGCCAAATTAAATGTCTCAAATTAATTCCAGCACATGCCAAAATAAGAAAAATTAAATTCCTTAATCTACTCTCTCTCTCAATCATGCCTCCATATTCTACCTCTCTTTCTCTCTCCAATTCTATTTCTCTCTCTACTTTATTAACATTAAATCTTGTGGGACCAACACCATTAAACCCTTAACCCATTTTTTCTTAATATTTGTGCAAAAGTGTTGTGCCAATTGGGTAGGGACGGAGGAGTAGATGTTTTATCAAAATATCTCGAACTTTCAAAAATATCGATTTAAACTCAAACTATCATATTTGTATCCGATACAAATATGATAGTTTGGATTTAAATGATATTTTAAAGACAAGATATTTTGATAAAACATGATAGTTTAGGTTTAAATTGATATTTACCCAAATAATATAGGTAACTCTATTGTTTTTACCTAGATGGATTTGAATTTTTAAATATGGTCCGTGATAATTTCTATTCCTTGTTTCAAAGATATTGACATATTTTTCTTTTAGGTTGTTTCATTATTGTTATCTAATTTTAAAAAAAGAATCATTTATATATATATAAAAGTATTTCGAATTTGATGAGCTATATTTTTTTACATATAAAATAATGTTTCTTAATCTATGTGTTCAAAAGTTTTGATACGATATATTTGGAATGGAGAGAGAGTATAATTTAAGTTACTTTTGTTTGATTCATATATCACTGAAATAAAATCTTATAATAAGGATAAAAATATTTAATTATGTATTTTATCAATTGTGAAAATAAACTTCCCTTATTAATTACACCTTTTTCACAAGATATGAAAAATGATCTAATTAGCTTGCAAATTAGAGGTGTAAATCGATTCAACTTAAGTTATCGATTCACTTAAATCAAAAATGATCATAGTTACTTAGTCATAACCTAAAAATTGGATTCGGTCAACAATAGGGGTGAGCATTCGAATTTCGGTTCGGATTTTTGCCTAATCCGAACTGATCCGAAAATCCAAATTTTGAGAGAAAAATAATCCGATCCGAACCGAATATCCGAAAATATTATGAAAATATCCGACCCGAACCGAAAAATCCGAAATTATAAAAAATTCGAAAATCCAAAACCAATTTTTCTTAATTGTTATATATATTTATATTAGATTTAAAAATATTTAAATAAAATATTATTATTATATATAAATTCGGATTTTCAGATTTTTTTGGATCCGAAAAATCCAAACCGAATTTTAAATTTCGATTTGATTCAGATCGGATATTCGGATTTAGGGTATTTTGCTCATCCCTAGTCAACAAAACCCTGGGATTGATAAATCCAGGAAGTGAGGCGACCGAGTTATGTGCAGCTGCCGGAGGCGATCGGCGGAAACGGAAATTTGAAATATGAATTACTACATTTTAATTAAACTTAATTATTAACCATACTTAGTGTGGATATTTGTCGTTGGTAGAAGTATGAATTAGGTCGCAAGCATGTGATTAACTAAACGTCATGTACTGGCAGCAAGCCCATCGAGAAGTTAGTTTTTGATGGCCCACAAAATTGGTCTTATTGGGCCAATGTGTAGCATGGTATACTTTTCAAGTTGTTGTATTGTGATGAATTTGGTCTGCGACATTGTAAAGTAAATTATAAATGTTTTCACGTTTAAGGCTTTAAGTAGCCAAAAAGAACAAATATTTGTGCTACTTGTCGATTTAATAAATTTATCTATCACTTCGAGTCACATTTACACTATATATACACGCGATAGAATTTATTGCTAGGTAAAATAGGAATTTAGTTCCTATGGAATTAGAGGAGTAGAGTCATGACATAATATTCTTATTCTTTTATTTATTTTGAGTTAGAGATGGAATGATTGAGATTTATATTATAACCTATCAAACTTACCATAAGGGGGAATACCACTAAAGTACTAGGTTATAGTTAACATAATATGTATATTGTGTGTCTATTATGTGCTTTTTCAAGTGTTAAATGTTACACAAATATTCTATAAAAAAAATAACATTCTTAAACAAATATACCAAAAAAGTTAAATAAAAATGTCGAACTTGTTAGTGCAACAAAAAAAGAAGTTAAATTAGAAAAGGCCAAAAATTCCGTACAGTGAAGAAAAGTCTTAAACAAGTTTTCAATAGTGTAACAATTATTTTCTTTCCTTTGTTTTTGAGGGTGGGGCAAAGCAGTGGGCGCCCGCCGCCGCCTTGATGAGATGCGAGTAAAATACCTGATGCGCCCACAGCCACAGGTATTGGCCTGTTCATATTCACGACTTTCGTGAACGCACATAACTACCAAACACGCCTCAACATGCCCTATTTTAATTATTCATTTTTAGTTACTATGACGTTTCAAGTTAATCGTTTTATAAGATTTTAACAAGATTCGGATTCGGATTAGGATTAATAATTGATATATGTGTATATATATATACACATATATGTAGTTTATTTATAATCTTTTAATTCTAAATTCATTCATTATATTAATTAAGGATTGTTCGATTTATATAATATTAATGGAATCATATTCACAAATAATGTTTACTTTTCACGATAAGATAAATTAATAAAATATAGAATTAAGTATTTAAATAATAAGATGATCAAACAAATTGATAAATCTATTATTAGATAGAGGTAGAATTGTAGAAGTCAAAACAGTGAATATTCTCTCATCCACATGTAAAAACGAAAAAAATTACAAAGGGGGGAAAGGACAAGGTAAATTACAAGTCCTACTTGTGTTTTCCAAGTCCCGCGGCTAATTCTTTTAATTGTACCATCTTATGTAAAAAATAAAAATACAAATAAAAATAAAAATAAAAATCCACACTATGATAAGCGAAGAAATAAACTCTAAGGGGGTGTTTACTTTATATGATTGGGTTGGATAGATAAAATTAATCTAACATAATCAAGTGTTTACTTTTAAAGATTAATAATTGAGAATATCCCAAAGCTCAGGATTATTTTAATCCTTTAAATTGTTCTTCATTAATTTTAATTCAACTAATATAGATAGGATTAAAATAATCATCCAAATAAAGGAAAAGTTATTTATCCCAATTTAATCATTCATTAATCATTTGTAGTAAATAAAGAATTGATAGATAAAAATTATCTTATCACATATTTAATACATCAAATAATCAATCCTTCAAAATGTTAATCATGAAAAGTAAACACTCACTAATAGTATATTTGACGTTTCTATCAAAACATATGTACAAATTTTGTAAACACATGATCCGTAAAATTAATAATTAAGAGATTCTACTAACACGTTAAATTATCAACTCATGTAGGTTTTCGATAATATCATTTAAACCCCTAACCATAGATGTTTTATCAAAATATCTAAAACTTCAAAATATCGATTTAAACCCAACTATCATATTTGTATCAAAATGCCCCGTATTCGCGATAGTTGGGGTTTAAATCGATACAATACGATAGTTTGGGGTTAAATTGATATTTTGAAAGTTTAGGATATTTTGATAAAATATGATAGTTTAGGATTTAAATTGATATTTACCCTTTAATATATTGCGTCATTTTGGAGGTATCTTTATGGAAATCTAGTGCGAATAAAAGGGGGGAAATAAGAATAATTGGATAGCACAGATTAGAAAAGCAACAAAATTTGCAATTACATCCCTTCAAGGAACACGCAGTTACAACATTTGGACAAATAGTAGAAAAAAGACGACATTCATCACGATCCTAAACTTGTAAATCGACGCTGGACGCTAAATTAATCCATGATTTACAGATTAATCCGTAATTAGTAACATCACGAGAGAAAACAACTAACACAAACTGCGTACTAACACCATCACACACCACTAGAGTTCACCAGAAACTTCATCGAAGCTCCACAACTCCACCGTATCCGGCGGCGGATTACTCGGCTGCGGCGGCGGCGCCGACTGCCCGTCGTAATACGGAATCTGATAGAACTTCATGTAGTTCTCATACGCCATCAGCTCATCCGACAGCTTCTGCACTTCATTCTCCTCCGCCGCGTGCTTCTCCTTCTCCTCCTCCTCCGCCTCCGCCACCGCCACCTCACCAATCACCGCATCTTTACCGCCACTTTTGTCCACCTCGGGCTTCGCTTCAGCGGCATCTTTTATCGAGTAGAATGATTCTACATCGTCGCAAATTCCCAATCTGACCTGGTTGAATTCGCCGTAGTGCTCGAAATCGTTTGGTTTTCCAGGGTTATTAGGATTGTAAATGCAGCTGTAGTCATCGTCCTCGTCTGGGAAATTGACTTTGGCTTTTTTCCCTCTGATTTTGCGCGCTTCTCTGTCGTAAGCGCGGGCAGCTTCTTCAGCAGTGCTGTACGTGCCCAGCCAAACACGGACGCCTTTCCGCGGGTCGCGAATCTCCGCCGCCCATTTCCCCCACGGCCGTTGCCGGATTCCCCTGTACAGATTTTTCCTCTGCTTCTTATTCTTCGGGGCATTGTTGGCGACGTGCTCTTCGCCTGTGCAGATTTCGGTAGCCAGATGATCTTAAGGAACAGATATCCGAAAATTAGAAAATAAACCGATTAAAATAGATTGATCGAGTCCGATTACCTGCAGAGGATCTGGATCTTTTGAGAGAAGGAGCGTCGTTCTGGTCAGAAGAGCTGAAAACGGCGGGCCAGAAGTCGGCGGCCGTGGGAAGGATGTCGGTGGAGGAGACGCGGCGGCTGGGAATGAGTCCGGCGAGGATCGAACCGCCACACATTTTGGTGAAATGACTTCCAAATCTGTACGTTATATGAAGAGATAATTGAGAAGAAGATTTGATACAGTCGAACAACTGAGATAATTTTGGAATTGGAAATGAGGGTTAGAATCTTTGTGGTTTTGAGCTTGTGAGTTGGCGATTTCAATTTATGAGAGGAAGAGGTGAAGGTTTAGCTGAATATATAAGAAGCAGCCGTTGACTAGGCACCCGTCTCTTTCGCGGTGCTCTGCCTATTACTATCATTTTTTATTTTTTTATTTTATGATATGATAAATTTGCAACAGTTGGATATTATAATTGATTCCATTTATATATCTTATTGATATAATTTATATGTATGGTGGTGGTCTTGTTCTAATCTATTTGTTCTTTGCGGCTTATTCATCACAACTACTGTAGTAATTATTTTAATAAAAAATGAAATAAACACAAATCTTGCTCTTATGACTCGCTTTTAGTCGTAAATGAAGAAAAAAATTATACACGTTGAATCTATAGGATAATGCACGTGTCGTCAATTTTATACTCCCTCTGTCCACCAAAAACGTGCATCGATTTTGACGGTACGGGTTTTAAAAAAACTGTAATGAGTGTAAAGTAAATATGTATAAAAAGGTATGTCATTGGGATAATAAATGAATATATTAATGGATTGTGAATGTGAAAAGGTGGGCCATGAGTGTTTTTTGTAAATAAGTGGATAAGTTGAGGGTAAAAATGTAAAGTTGTTGTTTCTAAAAAAAGGAAAATGCACATTTTTGATGGACGGGTCGAAAAGGAATTAAATGCACGTTTTTAGTGGACGGATAGAGTATGAGTTAATTATTAATGCCATATCTATTAAATTTGTGTTTTAAGAGGATATGTAAAACTTTATATTAGCGATAGTGATATTTGATTGTGGCGTATAAGGATGTTTGTGCGAGCTGTCGTCGACACTTGTAATCAGCTACGGACTGGATTGCACCGTTTAAGAATGAATGGATTGGACCGTTTAAGGACGAATAGTGTATTCTCTGGTTAAAAGAATAGTTTAATAAAATAATGATTATTCTTAATGGATTGGACCGTTTAAGGACGAATAGTGTATTCTCTGGTTAAAAGAATAGTTTAATAAAATAATGATTATTCTTAATGGATTGGACCGTTTAAGGACGAATAGTCTATTTTCTGGTTAAAAGAATAGTTTAATAAAATAATGATTTTAGCCTGACCAGCATAAAATAATACCTACGTAACTCAATCTATTATTATTATTATTAAAATTCGTACCATCTACAAGTGATATATGTATTATTAAAAATCGTATCATCCACAAATGATATACTTATTATTAAAAATCGTATCATCCACAAATGATATAATTATTATGAAGGGAGAGTATAGTTAAAAATTAAAATTAAATATTTAACCAATTTTCCTCTTCTTCCTACCAAAGGCATCAACCAAGAAACATGATGCCAGCATTTTCATGTATCAAAGCAGACGAAACAGCTGGGTAAGTACTCAACATAATTCTCACAGAGCGCCCCTTTCTCATTTGCCACCGCCGATCCATCGCCTCCCTCTCCGCGTCGGCAACGTCGTCGAAATCGCCGGGCCCTTCCGAAACCCTAATCCTCATCCAGGTGAAACACAACAGCTCTATTCCACCCACCAATCACTATAATAACACGCTCCTCGTTTTCCCGAGAAGCTTAAATTTTGCATTTAAACATTTTTTTGAATTTCTTTTACTTAGACGGCGATAAATTGTATTTTGCCTAAAATCATCTTCAATGCTTATCTCTATTTTATAGTAGATTTTTTGTTCCATTTCTAATCTTGCTCTATTTTACAACAAAAGATCTAATTTATGCCAAAAAAAATGAAAAAACAAATAGCGCAACTACAATACAATGCTATCTATCGCAAAATATTGTAGCTAAAAACTTCTCAACTGCCAAAAAGATATTGCCTGCAACGTTGGAGATGCCCTAAAGTGGAAAGGGCTGGAGCGATGGCTTCCCTCCCCATGTTGAAAAAAAGGCCTAATTATTTGGTGGCCCAGCTTTTGTTTTGTATGCCCTTGCGATTAATCCAAATATTGTTAGCCCAAAACTGTTGGGCCTGGCCCGACATGCTTCGTGCTTGATAGATTTTTTTTTAATAATTTGGGCTTCCAAAATTTAGCTCGATATGTTACGGGTTACATAGTACATCGATCATTTTTTCTTTTGGGTGACAAGAGAAGCTAGTAACCATTATTTGAGACTGCGTTATAGGTAATTCTTATTTTGTATGACAATCCACAAGTTATATTGAAAATTTATTACAAAATTATTGTGCGGTAAACTCGATTTATAAAGATGTTAATGTAGTTTGAACTATGATGATCTATTGAGGAGCGTTAGTTTGGTGGACGAGATGTATAAAATTGATAAGATAAAATAAATTTTGACTATTTTGATTATTTAGTTTTGTGTTTGAAGTGATTGATTATGGTATATGATAATTTGAAGGATTGTGATTAAAATGAAGTATAATACCAACATTGTCCTTGAGTGTAGCAAAAATGCAAAATTTGAGGTTAAAATGAACCAAAAGTAAATTTTTTAAAGGAGTTTTTAGACTTTTGTATTATGGGTTAAAGGATGACTAATAATCTACTCAAATTCTATATAATAATTGCTATTAGTCAAAGATGAAATATCAGAGTAACACATCATATATATAGGATGAGATTTAATGTTTCACAAGTTTGTGTGCGCCACCATGTCCCACTATTATATGTAATATTTTAATATTTTTTATAAAAATAAAATTTATTGTAATATTATGCATCATATATAATTTTTATTTCAAAAACTGAAATTTTAAAAATCATATACCTTAACTTTAGATTTATCATTCCTATTAATGAATTATTAATTAATAAAGTAAAATTAAATAATAAAAATAATTATATATCTTAATTGGGTGGAATAAACCCTATGTAATTATTATTAAATTAACCTAAAACATACAAAATTAAAATTGAAGAAAAAGATAAAAACCTTGAAAACTGAAAATAAAAACTAATTACGAGACACTGAATCTCAACCCCATATATTGAATCTGATAATTTGTAGTAAAAGATGAAACTGTGGGAGGACACGTTGGAAACTGATATTTAATACAGCAAACTTGACTGTATCACAAAAAATTATTTTTAACTATGATTGCGGCCCTAAACAAATTAATCACGTAATTTTTTAGGTGCCAGATATTTGACTATATTAGGAAAATATTAAATGAATTGAAAATTCTTGACATGTATAGTAGCAGTGGTCCCAAAGTCGAGGTGATCTGCGGTTAATTAAAAGAGTTAGGTGGAAATTGATGTATCAGGCGAGATAAACAAGGAATTCTATTATTGTAATTTTTCGGTTGTATTTTCGTTTTATATTATCTTGTCAAAGTAAATATATGAGCATATAATACATTTAAAAAACAAACCTAATGTTACCAAATATCCCAGTTGTTTAACAAAGAAAAATGTTACCTTTTCAAATTTAGATAAACGAAATTCAGTATTTGTAATGTTTCCTGAATTTATTATTTTAAGGGAGTGCTCCCTGATCTTTTGTTTGTGAAGTAAGTAGATTTGTCATCCGTCTGATGCACGGTACTAATTAATGAACTAAAATTAATAATATAAAAATAAAAATAAAATTACATCCACAATTATAAAATTAAATTTATAAAATATTATAAACTTTTTAATTTATATTTTCTCCGTCTCATTAAAATATTACACTTTTCTTTTTGGGTTGTCCCATTATAAATGTCTCATTTCGTTTTAGGAAATAATTATTCATTCAAAATATGTGAGTCATACCTATTTTTTATCACTTTAACTATTTATCCTAAATATCCATGTCCAAAAGAAATGAAACTTTAAATGGAACGTATGAAGTATATTATCATAAGAAAGCTAATATAAAAATATACAACCATATCACGAAAAAATAGAAATACTCTAAATAAGGTTTTTAAATAATATGAATACAATAATACAATCGAATTTATATATATATATATATATACACATTAAAAAATGAGCAGAAGAATTGATAATTTTAAAAATAACTAAAATATTAGTTTTCACTATGTATATATATCTAAAATTTTGATAGATAAAAATATAATAAATTGAATAGAGATAATAAAATATTAGACATATATATATATATATATATACCTATTTATTCTAATTATTAATAAATATGTTTTTCGATATATAGATGAGAGATGGATAAAATACAAATTTTGTTAGTCTTTAGTCTTGATCATAGTAGATAGATACATATATACTTATTTGGATAAAAAAACTGTAAAATATTAATTATCTATGTTTTGTTTTTTGTTTTTTGGAAGTAAATTATATATGTTTGTTGCATTTATTATAAGGCACACTGATATTTATATTAGGTTGAGTAAATGGATACATCGAACATGTCTAGACGGAAAAATTGTATATGATGATTATGCTTTATATATATATATATATATATATATAGAGAGAGAGAGAGAGAGAGGTCACATGCCTTTAGTAAACATAAATAATTTTATAGTTTAAAAGCTTGCATAAATAATAACACAAAATTGGCACAAAAAAAAGAGAGTATAAGTTTTACTATGAATTTTAGCATAAAACTAACCACCTTACATCCATCATTTGTGAAAATAGATAGTGCATACGTAAATATGTTATCCATTTCACTAATTGATACATCCCTATTATATATATATATATATATATATAATATTTTAATTGATTTAATTTTAAATATATTTAATTTCAATAGAATTTATAAGTTAACAAAATAATAATTATTATTATTTCCATAATTAAATTATTACAATATTAGTTGATGGTTAAGAAAAAGTCATGAAAAAGAAGATTAAACATTAAAAATATATTCTCTCTCATTCCCATATTCCTTCCTAGAATATGGGGTGTTTAATAATAAAAGTTGTTGAGTTATTGTGAGTGGAATAGGGTCCCACATTAATATAATATTAAATTAGTTAGTGGTGGGCCATAGGTGGTAAAAGGTATAAATAAATAGGTTGTTGAGGGTAGAAAAGAGAAATAGTGATGGACCATAGGTGGTAAAGGTGTAATTAAAGAATATTATTGAGGTAAAGTTGGAAAGATAGTTTCCATAAATAGAATAGGAAGAATTTTGGGGACGTCCAAAATGGAATACTGGAAGGAATATGAAGACGGAGGAGTACAAAAATAAAAATAAAAATAAATGAAAGCCCTAAAAGAAAAGAAAGAAAGAAAAAATTAACTTTTATGGAAAAATTAAGTTAGAGGAGAGATAAATTTATGCTTATGGAATTTCAAATGATTCGTTTCAAATCTATTTTTATAATATTTATGTTAAATTAAATATTTTTATCATGAGTTATAATTTAAGATGCACACTTCAAATTTTATCGTGAATAAAATTTTGCAACAATGAGAAAGAACCAAAATAAATGAATAAGAACAAAGGAAAAAAAAGAAAGAGTAAAAAATTATCTCTCCATGTAAATGAATATGTTTCGAAGGGAAAATAATATTATATATGATTTGAATGAGGTGAGAATGCAAATTTTGATGATAAATAGGAATAAATTCTAGCATTTCATCATAATAAATTGATGGTCTAGATTAGATATTTATGTGCAGATTAATAACCGAATATGCTACGCTTTTAATATACGTGAAAAATTAAGAGATTAGATTAGTAATATTATTTTTATGGGATTTGATTTTTTCTTTTTGTGGGATTTCATATCTTAAGATAGATATTATTTTTCAAATGTTTATCTTTTTATCGTATTTATTTCGTTGCACTGGTAATATAATTTCGTTGCTTTGCCAATTGATTTCGTTACACTGGTAATGTAATGTTAATTCATCGTTTAATTTTGTTAGTATCTGCAATAATAAAGTTATGCAAAGTAAATATTAAGATTATGCTACATAACGTGTTTATGTGTGCTACAAATATATTTCGTAAAATAATACTAAAGTTTTTTTGCAATACACTGATGCAATGTTAGTTACTATATGTGCTACATATTACATAATTTGTGCAACAAAAATAAACATCATATATGATGGTAGGTGAAAGATTTTGAAAGAGAATATTTTTTTGTGCCAGATTTACCTTAACTCGGTTTTAGATGAATAAAAGAATGATGATATCATCAATCTGGTTTAAAATGAAACATGAAATCTGGAACGTTGATTACCTATTAATTAATTATTATGATTTATTTTTATTTCTTATACATAATAAAATTCTCACCATAACCACACCATATATATATATAGGGTTTGATTTTCGTAGTACCCGGTCCCCAGATAGTATGTAGTATCCAATTTAGACCACACATTTTGAACATGTGACCGCACCACAAGCTGACACGTGACAACTCATTTTCTTTTCATTTTTCTTTTTATTTTCGTAAGGGGCAAAATGGAAGGAAATCAAATCAGCCTTCTTATTCTCCTCCTTGGTGGCAACGGACGGTGTCGGAGATGCCGACGCCGACAACGGCTGTGGACGACGCCGGCGACGACGGCGGCAATAACATCAATATA
The DNA here is from genome assembly GCA_036937905.1 of Salvia rosmarinus. Taxonomy (NCBI): domain Eukaryota; kingdom Viridiplantae; phylum Streptophyta; class Magnoliopsida; order Lamiales; family Lamiaceae; genus Salvia; species Salvia rosmarinus. The sequence continues at coordinate 57,246,300 of CM072820.1, read as the reverse complement.
AACAAACAACAACAAACAATAGATTTTGAAAAAAATAAAAAGAAGAAATTTTAGAACAAAATTGATGAATTTTGAGAAAAATAAAAGATAATTTGATAGATGATTGAAGAATCGAGAAATATAGTGGCTATGGCGGTGGTTCACGGTGAATTCGTCGGTAATCAGGGAAAGAGACGACGGAATTGACAGTGAAGGATGGATGACAATACATTGAACAAAACATAAAACTGTATGTTGCCACAAAACATAAACATGCATTGAACAAAGCACGTTCATGCATTGAACAAAGCACGTCCATGCATTGATCAAAACAAGTTAATGCATTGAACAAAACATAAAACTGCATGTTTTCACGAAACACAAACATGCATTTAACAAAACACGTTCATGCATTAAACAAAGTACGTCCATGCATTGATCAAAACATGTCAATGCATTTAACAAAACTTCACAATATATTGTTGGCCAACGAAGCGCGAAGCGAAGCCGCCGAGCGACGCGCGAGCACGAAGCGCACCGGGCGCGAAGCTTCAATCGCATGCATTATTGTGTTCAACTACATGTATTTTGTTTACTTGAATGCATTATTCAGTTCAACTAAATGCATAATTTTTTTCGCAATCAAAGTACTAATCTACCCTTACTATAACGAAATTAAAATTAAAAGTACAAAATCTCAACCATAGATTTATGAGATGAATAAATGAGATTGAACACTACATACTATATCGGTTCGGGTACTATTTGATCCCATATATATATATATATATATATATATATATATATATATATAGGAGGATCAAATAGTACCCGCCGTAGATAGTATGTAGTACTCAATCTCATCCACTCATCTCATGGATCCTATGGTTCGATTTTTCGGACTTTTAAGCTTAATTTCGCCGATTTTCGCTTCATTAAGGGTAGATTAGTAATTTGATTTGTTATGTGATTGCGAAAAACAAAGCGATGGCATTTAGTTGAACCGATAATGCATTCAAATGAATAAAAATACATGCAATTGAATGTAATAATGCATGTGATTGAAGTCGCGCTTAGTGCTTGCGCGCCAAGATGCACTCGCGCCCGGCGCGGGCGTGCCTAGTGTGCGCTGTGCTTTCGCGTCGCCCGGTGCTCATTCGCGCCCATCGGGCTGTATTTTTACGTGTTGTTAAATGCATGAACATGTTTTGTTAAATGCATGGACATGTTTTGATCAATGCATGAACGCTAAGTTAAATGCACGTTTCTGTTTCGTGGGAACATGCATTTTTATGTTTTGTTCAATGCAGTTTCATGTTTTGTTCAATGCATTTTTATAGTTTTCGACACCAAATCTATCATTCATCATTCTCTAACAATTCCGTCGACTCTTTCACTGATTATCGGCGAATTCGTCGTGAACCACCGTCATAACCACCATATTTCTCGATTCTTCAATCATCTATCAAATTTATCTTCTATTTTTTTCTCAAAATCCATCAATTTTGTTCCTCAAATTTTCTTCTTCTTTTTCTCTTTTTCAAAATCTGTTATTTGTAGTTGTTTGTGTATCTTGTTGCTGCTGTTCGTCGGTGTTGCCGCCACACCGCCGGGTCGTCTGTCTCGTGCCGCCGCCGCCCTTTCTTTGCCATCAGGAGGAGAAGAAGGCGATTATTTCTTTCCATTTTGCCCTCGCGAAAATTTAAAAGAAAAAGAAAGAAATGAGCCGCCACGTGTCACCATGCGTGGTCACGTGTTCAAAATGTGTGGTCTAGATCAATACTACATACTATCTGAGGGCCATCTACGAACCCAACCCTATATATATATATATATACACACAAATTTGATACATCTCTATCCTTATAAAGGGCATAACATGTTTATTAATAGAAGTATTTTCCATTTTTCCAACACACACATATTAGTGTGTAGAGTCAAAAGTAATGGTCAGGCCTACCGATCCCGGTTCGTCGGACTTTTAAATTTTTCGGGTCGGGTCGGGCTCAAAATTTTTCGGGCCTAAAAATATGATGCCTAAACCAACCCCGGGCGGGCTTTCAGGCGGGCGGACTTTTTTAGATAATTTTTAATTTTTAATATATAAAATTAATATTTTAAATTTAAAAAAAATTACTTAATTAAGATCTCTAACTCCTTAACTTAAATAAAGAATCAGTGATGAGAATATTTTGAGCTTACTTATTCTTATGATAATGCTTCTTCTATATTTTGACATATTTATGTATTCATGCGATGATATTGTAATGCAGTATAATTTTAATTCTTTAATTTAATGAGAAAAAATTAGTAATTACAAATCAAAGATAAATGATATTATTAAACGGCAATCCCACTTATACACATAAAATAATAGAATAAAATAAATTAATTATACTCTATATATTTAAGATCAATGATTCACAATAGATTTTACATACTATAAGATCATTAATCATCAATGTATATATTTTTGGAGATCATTTCTCTTAGGAATTATTTTTGAATGATTTATGAGGTTATTATTTTTTCAGAATTTATTTTCCTGACCAGTATGTGAATTAGTAAGAAAATTGTCACTATAATAAATAAATAAATAAATATATAAAATATAATTAATATTATTAAAAATTATAGATATGTAATAGAAATTATAGATATATAAATATATATATTTAATTGAAATCGGGCGGGCTTTTTTAGTCAAAAACCCCGGGCTTTTTTGGCCCGAAGCCCGGGGGTTTTTTCGGGCGAGCTTTTTAGGCCCGTTTTTTTCGGGCCTTTAATTTTGAAGCCCAAACCGGCCCAAACCCCGGGTACCCCGGGCGGGCTTTTCGGGCCGGGCTCATTTTGCCGGTTCTATTAGTGTGTATAAACATAAGAAGTTTTTAGATTATCCCACATATGTGTATTATTGTGTGTATATAAATGATATTGTATATGTATTTCCCTTCCGGATGAAATATTATGTGAGTTAAAATAATGGCCGAGATCCTCTAGAAAATCTCACATGGATAATATTGTCTGCTAAAACTCCATAATTGGAACCTATAATATATGATTTGCGTTTAATGGTCATCTTTTAATATTTAATATAAAATCTCCAAAGTAGTATTACTACCATACATGTTTCTCATATCATACACATACATGCCAATCATCAAAGAAACTATATGACCGGATACATCAATAAAGTTATCTCATTTTGCAATTCATATGCCATTACATATGATACATACATATATAAATCATATAAGACGTGTACTTGTGTTGGACTAATGACAGAGTGATTAATGCTCAAGATAAAAAAATTTAGGTTCGAATCTATTGTAACAAGACCTTTAAATTTTTGTATTTGACCCATAAATTTTTGTATTTGACCCAAAATAAAATAAAATAAAATCATGGAAGATATAAATGCCATGGCTGCTACTCCAATATTGACATATTGGTTAAAAGAATATTCCTTTCACCTAGTTTAGTGAGATTTGTTATCAAAAGAAGTTGTCCTTAAATTTAACACCACATGTCTCGAAAATGAAAATTATTAAATTGCTATCTACTTACCTTATACCGCAACTAGTGATAAACACAACATCAATTTACTGATGCTATTTTTAGAAAATTAATGAATCCTAGTAAATTTAATGTACTTAACCATTTATTTTCTCAATAGAAAATATTTTTCTCTATAAAATACGACAGTACTAGTTTTTCCACTTGTGTGTCACGCGAGCAATTTCAATTTATTCAACCCTCATAATATTCACCAATAAGTAAAACAAAAGAAAATGATAATAAAACAAACGGAAAATTAAAAGAAATAAAATAAAAATTTCGAAAGCGACGTCCGCTTCAAACTCCGAAAGACCCAGTAAACGCCACAACAAACTTCTCAAACACTTTACACTCACCAAAAGCGAAATTTGAGAATCACTGAAAAAACACTATGCATTAATTCCAAAAAAGATTGATCCACCCGACACACATTCACACACAACTAATATTTTTACCTTGATCAGAAAGCAAAGAACAGCATCATTAACATGGAGGAAACCAAAAAATCTCGAAAAGGTCAAGGAGGAAACAACAAAATGGTCATCAAACTGGGCGGCGGCGGCAGTGGCGGCGTTATTGGAGCTGTTGTGCTGTTGGGTGTCGCGTTGGCCACCGCTGCTTTTGCATCAGCCTTTGTGCTCGGCCAAAAGAGGCGGAGCACGGACAAGAACCACCGCCCGAATTCGTTACCTGGGATCGACGAAAAGATAAGGTTTGTGAATTGTGTGGATTTTCATAATGATGAGAGGTAGAAATTTGATATGATTTTGAATAATGGCTGTATTTTTGGTGATTTTTTTTTGTGAGATTGATTTTGCAGCAAAGGAGCAAAAGAAGAGGCTGAGTTGGAAAAGGATTCTACGATTCACAGCTTGAAAGTGGTAACTCTGTTTTCCTCCGCTGCTCCATGTTACTGTTGTTTTCCTTGCATAAATGGCCTCTGGGTTAGGTTCTGCTAAACCACAATCTCTGAAAATTCACATAATTGATTTCATATATATGAATTTTGGAATTCAATTTAGATACTAGAATTTTTAATTTACGAGCCAATTTTTTTCAGGATGACAAGGCCAAGGTTGAAAGTGATTCAGAAAAACTAGGTGATGCAGATGCCATTTCTGATGATGGCTTCGTCATCTTCAAGGAAGAAATTCCTTTGTTGGCTGAGAAAGAGGAAAAAGACAAAGTTCAGTTAACCCAAGAAGATGTTTACTCAAAAGAAAGCACAAATCTTGGACAAGTCTATATTGAAGATGGGAGTGCAGAGAGAGAAAGCCATGGTGATGGTGAAATCGACACAAAGGGCCGTAAAGAAGCTCCAGATGGAACTGAGATGCAACCCCAACAAGAAGAAAATAATAAAGTCTTCCATGATCAAGAAGATATTGAGGTGGTTCGAGCAGATAATGGTGTTGAAGTAGTTCAAATTGATGATAAGATTGTGAACGTGGAAATGAACATGAAGAAGAAAGAATTTGTAGTGTTTCACAATGGTAATGGAGAAACCATTGAGGAGAAAAGTGTGAATGGCTATATAGTTCATCTATCACCAGAAAACAAGGTCAATAAGGAAGGTGGGGAAGAGCTTATCTCCCCTAAAGATGTGGAAACTGTGAAACATGGTGGAATTGAGAAAGCTCCCCAAAAGCTCGAGCTGAATGATAATGGACACAAACCCTTGGTGCAGCATCCCGATTCTCAGGCAGAACAAGTCCACGGAGATGATGTAAAGAGGGCGACTGAGTCTTCAGTCGAACAAGAGTTTATTGATCATAGAAATGGTAAAGCTACAATGAGTAAGATGGCGAATGGGGAAGTTCCTAGCCAAAATGGTGATAGCGCGGAGGTGATTGAGAAGACGAGCTCCATGCATACCTGTGCAGCAATGGATAATGATTTGTCTAATGAGAGCTTAGTGAGAAGAGGTGAATCTTCCAAGTGGGAGGCTCTTTGGCAAGCGGAATGGCCCAAGGCGTCGTCTGTGAAGGTCAAGCTTGTGAGGTACGAAGTGGGAGGCAAGGTTGAAGAAGATAAGGCAGTGGAGATGGCAAAATCAACTAGACTGAGAATGATAGTCTGGACGCTGTCTGTGCTCTCATCGCTCTCGTGCTCGTGGTTCTTCCACTTGTCCTTTGCCAAGCTCTGCCTCGTGCTGTTCCTCACCGTGTTCCTGTTGGAAATCTACGGCTGAACCATCAGCAGGCTCGGTGTCTGCATGGGACAAAGATTATGAAAAGGCCAAGCAACAAACTAGCAGATGTTAGTGTTGTCTGAAATAATGTATTGGCATGCTGTAATAATTCTTATCTGCATCAATCTTGCCATGAAAACCCAACATACACTGTCTCATCGAATATCTTTCTCTTCTTTTCTCAGATGTGACAAAATAAAACAACTAAGGAAATGAAAACAAGTCATATAGGCCACGAAAATTCATAATTGATCCACTTTTTATGCTAACCAAAACTACATGAACTTGCACCAGTCTGAAGAGAATCAGCAAATGAAAAGGGATACACAAAAATCAATCTAACATTCTAACAACTCGACAAAAACTTAACGTTATAAAATCACATGAAAATGTTACACACTGACGAAATTCGAGATTCACAAATCACTACTACATCACACAGAAACTTTATAGAATCAACAAATTTCAACAAATTAAACTTACTAAATCAAAACATCAACCTTCTTAGATTTAATTGCCAAAATTCGATGAGAAAAGCTCAATCCAAGCAATCAGACAACACAAGCGCAACATGTCATCCCTTTTAGTTGGATCATTCTTCTTCATACATTAATAATTTCTCGTATATCTTCGTTGAACCTTAGAACATGTACAATCTATTAAAGGAATGAAGACAATCTAGAAGAAAATGATTGTGTTGTTGAAATTAAATAGACAACTGAGATTGTACATATTAGTCATGACATAAAATAACATCAACAATAATAATACATGCTATACTTCCAAAACACAAGAATATTTGAGAAAATAAATATCTATACAGTGCTGCAATTAGAAAAAAGGCTTTCATTATATAGGAATTGTGTAGTTTCTCTAATACCATTCTATTGATCTAGGTGCCCATGCTAGGCGAACAATACGAAACACGTCGCATTATTCCTACATCCTACTTGACATCCCATATTTCTTCATGCCTCTTTATCTAAATTCTCCATTTAATGCATTCTTAATTCCAAATTTCATTTCCAATTCTTATCAATTCTTTATTTCCAATATGATACTTCCTTATACATATATTTAGCCACTATAATCAATGAAGCAAATTATCATGTATAAGTGCATGTCAATATAGAAAAAATGTTTGTATCGTAATAAAAGAATGTATGTATCAACCAATATTCGTTTGAAATCAAGCATTAAAAAGAAGAAAGAAAAAGAAACTCATTTATTAATTCGATGGACTTTTTCTTATAGTTTTTTTTAGATTTCATTAAATGAAAACCTTTTATAATATTTATATAATCTTAATAAAAAATTCACATTTAATTGGGAGAGTGATCGATATTAATATCATCCGAATCACTAATCAATTTAATTTGGCCAACTTAAAAAATTATTTTATTCAATTTGGGCAATAAAAGAAGACATTTTGTATAATTTTTGTGAAAAAAATTGAATCTTACATTGATTTTTCATGAGACTTCATTAATATAAATTCTAAATAAAATGATACAATTTGAATTCTCCATTAATTTTTATAAGACTTCACAAATTCAAAACCTAAATATATGTAAATAAATAAATTATTTGAATTTCACATTGATTTTTATGAGACTTCATCATTTCAAAATCTAAATAAAAAATACTTTAATAATATTTTGTTCATATCGAAATGCTGCTTTGAACTCCCAAACTCTTAATTTAATTTTCATATTTTAGGATTCAAAAGAAAAAGTTTAAGTGTAGGGCGAAACGAAGATAAATAAAATCCTATGCCCTTGATTGTCCAATTCATTGGCCGTAGATTTGAATGTTTATCTCATTGACGAATCAGATCTTGCGCATATTAAAGGGACTATTAAATATATTCAAAAGGTTAAAATAATTTTTACAAAAACTATGAAAATAAAAATAAAACACAGAAATTTCTTCGAACATTTTTTCCGAAGAAAAATTACTTGAACGGATATATTTTTTTTAGACATGAAAGAACATTTATCGATATATTTACATGAATTTCACTCTATATTTTAATATTTTATTATTTATTATTAATATTTATTCTATAATATTCGACTTTATTGAAATTGATAACATAACATCTTAATTATATTTATAAATTTAAACATGTTTGGGTATTACTACTAGACAAGTTTGAGATGGGAACACAAAATACATATATTTATATATGTGGATAGTTAGCGGTAATACCGCATGCATTTGGGACGAGAATGAATAGTAACGTAATATCCCGTAATTTTAGTACTAGATTACGATAATAAATTCGTAATTAGTATTATTAATTCAATAATTAAAATCTTAATTAGTCAACTCTCGACTTTGACCAAGCATAATTGGATAATTTCATATGAGATTCATCGAGCCTTAGTGAATTAAGGAATATAATTTTCAATATTCCTTCGAACGTAACTTTCTAACGTTGAATAAATTCGACGCTTACATCTTACAAGATTATTAGCGGCTAAGCTTAATTTCAAATTCCTATTATTATAGGAATAAATAAAGTTGTAACAAACTTTATTTTGAACATTTTAGAGATAATTGCTATGAGAATTTAGAGACGCTTCAAACGCTCACGCTAGAGATAATGCGATAACTTTAGCATATGATCTCGGAATTATAAAATTCAAATTCCTATAATTATATTATTATATAAGGGCATTATTTATCATAAAATAATGCTAGAAAATTTAAGAATGCAATGTACCTTATTTTATGGGTTTCGAAAACCCTAAATATTTAAATTAGGGTTTTTAAGACCTAAATTATTTTAAATACTTTTCTATGATTAAATTTATTATCTAAGACATATAATATGTCATATAAATGTGTAGTAGCTATTTTATACAAGAAAATCAAATGTTTGGGAATACCTTAGCAATTTTCGAAAATGTGAGTTCTTAAGTATGATTTAATATTTTATTCTTATCTAATTAATGATATATGATAATTATTATATTATTATGATGTCATTAAGGACTAAATGAGGTGTAATACAAGTTGCACAAGTGTGAGAGCACACTTGTATGAAAGTGGCGAAAATTCTTAGGATTTTAGTATGATTTTATGCATAAATATCCTACAACAATTAATGAGAGTAATGAGTTGTATCCTATCTTGTATTAGTTGTAAAGTAGCATTAATTAGCTAATAAAACAAATCATCTCATGCTCATTTATTGTAGGAGCCGAAATGTTGGAAAAAATGGTTGAAAAATTCTTAATTTCATACTATATAATAGTGCCATTTGTATAGTTGAAATAATTGACTTTTCAAACTTCACTTTATACTATAATTATAATATGATAATAATATAATATATAATAGGAAAATTAAATAAAACCTAGTCTAAAATATAGAGGTTGCGTGAATTACATAATAGGATACAATGTGATTAATTCTTTTAATTCATGATAATGTTGATATAAATTATTAATTAAATTATTATATAGTATAATAAAATATATAATATAGTAATAAAATAAAATAAAATCAATCCTAATCATCTAATGGTTGGCGACACACACACACACATTAATATATATGTTTGATTAATTAAATTAACTATACAATGTATTACAATTAGACTTAAGATAAAATAACATGATGAGTTGTATTAGGATAAGATCAAAATTTTGTCTTTAGCCAAGAGGAGGTGCCGATTTTTTTGACCTTGATTAGCAAGTGTAATAGATATTTTTCATGTAATAATTTCACTACAACTTGCCTAAGTCTATAAATATAACATAAGCTCCTCCATTCTCCCATTTTGAACCCCTTGGTACCGAAAATATAGAGAGAAAATTTAGAGTGTTCATCAAATTCCAATCCCAAATCCTTAGCAAATAAACGTTGCCGATCAAAATCGAAACCGATTAAAAGGTTAGAAATTTTACGAGCTTCGATTACATGCTAGAATTTTCGATTTTCATCCGTTAGAAATTATGTTATGATCTTAGTTTATATATATGATTTTCGAAAATTTTGAATCATGTGTTAATATGTTTAGATATGATGTTGTAAAGCATGTATATTAATTATATCATGAAATTAAGCATAGTATTAAATTTATTCATTTGACCGAAAACTTAGGGGTTATATATGTTGATGATTTTAATTTTTAATTGTTGATTTAAGTATGAAATCATAATCTAGGTATTAATTATGCTTATATGAATTTATTTAGAATTTTGGAAAACTATAGCCTATAATTTGATTAATACCGAAAATATATATATATGATAAAGTGTTGAGATATAATTCATGTTTAAGTGTTATAATAGCATATCAAGTGTGTAGATTCATAATATATGGTTGTGAGAATTTATCAAATTTATAAATATTATTTCGACCTAAGTCGAAAATTTAGAAAGTGACTTAGGTAAATTTTATTCAATAAGTCACAATAAATAACAATTATGTTATAGTAAGCATAATTGAGGGTGATTAATTGATATATGAATTTATCGAATTTTTAAAAATCATTTGCTGGGTTAATTAAGGAAAACCGAAAACTATATGTTAAAAGACCATGGTGTATAAATTTTATTCGACTAAGGTAATTACATATTATTAATCACATGATAAATTAGTGTGACATGTGAATTTATAAGAATTTTTGCACAAGTCTAAGTTATTTAATTAATAGTGACCAAAACTTTATATTATGTGCATTAATGTTATAAATTTATTTTATCAAGAATAATTACATAATATGATCTAAAATGATGTTTTAGACATAGTATGATTTTATAGGAATTTTGGAACAAGAATTGCACATAAAATGATAAGAATTTCATAATAGTTGAAAAGTCAAAATGTTGACTTTTTGTCGACCAAAGTCAAAATTGTTGACTTTTGGTCGACTTGGTCAAAATAGTTGATCAAAATCGTCGACCAAGGTCAACGGGCACGCAATTCGATAACGCGTGATCAATGTGACGAAGACGCTTAGTAACAATGCTACTTACGCTACGTAAGTACATTAAAACGCACATTATATACCAAAAAGGTAGAATACCCTTTTATGTCGAGAAATTTCATAATCGACATCAATCGATTAGGAAACGCCAAATTAAGTCCAACGTTAGCCTTATTCGATACGTAGAACGTTATGACTATGATTCGCCTCATCGAACGCGACCGACGCATTAAAATGATTCTTACGTAGCGCGATACGTGACGGACATCGACGTAGAAAAGAGACCCTAGTATAAAGACCTACGTACGAGGCGGGCTTTACTCGAAAACCCTTTATTTACGACGCTTTCGAAAAGTATTTATTTACAAGCTTTCACCGAGAAATGATTATGAACCGTTATTCAATTACATGCCCAAAATATTTATGTTTTAACGTATGGATCCTATCATGTTGTCACGAGCCAACGATGTATGTGAATCGCCATCGGGTCGCCCCAATTTTAAATCGATATCGGATCTTAGTCGATGCACTTCGCTAAGATTAACGGTACACCGCTTTTATGATCGTGAGCCGTTAGCAACATCATCGGCCGGCCATGGATCCTAGTCGACGCGTAATCCCCGACTATGTGATTGGGAGCCGTTAGCAACATCTTCGTCGATCACGGCGCTCGGTAGAAGGAGGCCTACTTCTACGCACGTGAGATCGCTTTATGAGATCGCTTATGAATAATTATGTGAATGATACGGATCATACGTAATGTAAAATGCCCGCCAGCGAATCTTTGAGAAATGATAAAGTATTTTGGTATTCACGAGTTATTTCAACTAAAATCCTCGTGTTATACTAATGGGCGCAGTAATTAAATGAAATTATTTTCGCATGAGTCCACTAAGTGCAATCTTGTACTTACCCCGCATGTTTGTTTTAAATGCAGCGAGTCAATGGATGGACAAGTGTCGAGCAATGGAGTTTTTGTCGCTAATAGTTCACCTTGACGATATCGTCATATATGCATTCACATGCTTTCCACTGCTCAAAACACTTTATTATATTTTGATATTACTTATATTACCTCCGCATCACTGAATCCTTTTGTTAATGGTCCGTTGGTCTAGTTTGTATGAAATCGCTGTGTGTTTATCTATAAAAGTTTGAAGTTTTGAAAGGTTGTTGGTCATTATGTTCTTAATCCTCGCTAGTTGATGTCACCCGCCTAATCCGCACTTTGGAAAGGCGGTCACACAGCTGGTATCGTGAGCAGTCGTCCTTTCAACCCTAAAACCTTCTTTCAAAAGTTAAGTCTAGATTGAGTCACTGACTTCTAGAAATCACCGACCGTGCTCAACACTCCATCACATCAAGCTCAACCGGAAAAGAGGTAAATTGTTTTCTCAGTTTTGATATTGAAAGTTGAAAGTTGAAACAGTGAACTTGAAATTTTGGAAAATGAGATTGAACGCACATTTTGAAAGCAAGGAAAGTTATGAAAGTTTTGGAACGTATTCAAAAGAATTTTTCAATGTTTTGTGAAAAGTTGACAATTTTATGTCAAAAGTGATATGATAATGGGTTATCGTGATATGAGACAAAGTTTACGAAAAATGAAAAATAATTGACATGATAATGTCAAAAGTGATGTTTAGCTTATCGAAAGCATGAGTACGGGTTATGTTATGATTTTGAAATATTTATTCAAAGTTTACGCTTTATTCTGAAAATGGGTATGTTATTCCCAAAAGAACATAGATGCTCTAAGAAGCATGCTCACCTCTTGAACATAGAAGTATGAATTTAGGAAGCTTGATCCTTTTGCAGAACAATAGCAAAGTATCAATTTACTTAACGAACGAAAAGTCGATTGAAACGAACTCGAGTTTTCAACGAAAAGTCGACGAAAGCAAAAGAAAGGATCAAAGGTGCAAGACGATGGGTTCGATATGACCAGAGAAAGCTAAACAAATTTTGATGAAAATCTCGTACGAAGCGGGCACGAGCTCACAATCGTCCGAAAGGAAGTGATTCCGGCACAATCGCGCAGGCAGAAAACTGCACTGCGCAGTGTTTTTGTTTTGGCTCGTTTTATTCGCTTGAACTCCGCTTTGCGAACGGTTTTCTCTCACATATTCTTATCTCAACGAAATTCAATTCATATGAAGGAAGAAATCCTGAATCTTTCTCCAGAATTCGTGAGGAACAGTTGAAGTTAGACTGAAAATTTTGCTAAGAATAGAGAACTTAAGAAGTTGAAAGTAGAAATTCCATAAGTATAATTATGATGTAGAATGAACATAGATCTTTGATGTAAACATTTATCCGCTTATCGATGTGTTTGCTTTATCCGCTTAATGATATGTTCTATTCTTTTATCCGCTTATCGATATAGATCGACTTACGCTAGTATTATCCGTGATAGATGGCCACCGTTATTACTCACCGAGGCGAAGGATGATGCCGAGGTTACACCAGAGAAGTCCTTCGCCTCATCGCACTTACAAGATGGGTTGGGGCGACGCCCAGGAGAGTTTCGATGAGTTATCTACGATTATGGATGGACGCCCATGAGTACGGTGTGACGGATATGACGGCATCAAGCGGTTGCTCACCGATTGCCGCTGATTGGGAAGACTATGCAAGAGAGATATCGGGTGACTATATCTATCGTGCGGGCATCGACTATGACCGATTGGAGATTTGCCGAGGTTTGTCACCATCTCATATATGTCTACAACAGATATAGGGCTGCACCAAGAGGGCCCTATCCGCCACCGGGGAATACACTCGGCGTGACGACACACCGAATGGTTATACACGGAAGTTCCTCGAGTGGTCAACCCCGCAGCGTCGAGGTTCATGGAAGCGGAGATCGACCCGAGCATGTGACGAGGGCATCGCGACCCGTGTCATTGGGAGTGCCGCTCTTCCACCTATGACGCTCGGACATCCGACGCGACCGGCACCACCGCCCACCACCAATGACGGCACCCAATCACGAGAGGACATACATGGAAGCATACGCCATCAAGAAGGCTATGTTCCTATGCGCGATGTGTATGCCATAGGGATGAGAGGGCTGGACCGTCACGTAGGCGTTTCGAGAGGAAAGCTCGGAGGAGGAATCCAAGAGGACCCGTAAGAAGAAGAAGATCCTGAGGAGGATCCAAGTGAGGACGAAACTGCAAGGGAGAACCATGGAGACGTGAACAGAAACATGGACGAAAACGGATATTAGTATACAAGTAGTATGTAGTATGTAGTATGTAGTATGTAGTAGTGATATTAACAAAGTTATAGAAGCATAGTATTTTGAGACGCCTTATAACCAGTATATAGTTGCCAGTGGTATACATAGTACAGTGTGTACTTAGCTGCCTTTTTACGCTTAATGACTTGTACAGAATAGTCCTTCGATGCAAAGTTTTCCATATATATATGATGATAACCCAAGAATGGGCTTTTATGAACATCAAGTTGTGCAATAAGAATGATGGTCGCTAAGTTGTTTTATGATTCGATTTTATAAAGATGTTACGATATTCAACTACAATGAACGTTATTCAAATACTAACTACGCTTTATTAACGTAACGCCGCCCGACGACGCACACCTCAAATGGAAGTGAGAGGCAGGGAAGAGGAAGAGGCAGGGTAGAGGCAGATACCACGGGCGTAGTGAGGAGATCCCAGCCACCCCCACCTCCACCGACCGTAGAGTAGAAGAACTCTTTAAGGCAAAACCCGCCTCCTTCAATGGTAAAGGAGCCCGAGGATGCCGAACAGTGGGTCGTATATCGAACGAATTTTGACTTTCTTCACAGACTACGCAAGAGAGGTTATCTTGCGTGACATTCCAACTCACCGGACCGGCCGACTTCGTGGGAAGCAAGGAGAAAGACACCGAATTTTAACAAATGGAATACTTTACCGACGACTTCAAGACGGAAATGTATGATAAGTACATTCCCAAAAGCTATCGGAACAAAAAGGAGATCAATTTTTCACCCTAAAGTTAGGCAAGATGTCGGTCACCGAGTACGACCGATCGCTCGCGATATGTCTAGATACGCCCGGATATAGTGAACACCGATATGAAAATGTCGAAAAATTCAAGGCAGATTAAGACATGAGATAAGGATGTCACCGGCAGTGTCACGACGACTTAACTTATGCGAGGCTCTTAGTAGGGCATTAGACATAGAGGCGGCAATGCCCAAGAGAAATCAGACCGACCCACCACAAAATGTCGGTGACAAAGGAAAGCGAAATGGGAAGGAGGTCCCAATAACAACAACCTCAACCAAGGAGGATTCAACAACAACAACAAGAGGCCATGGCGTAATAACATGGCTCCACAAGGGCAAGGTTGGAGGAGACCCAGATTTACTCCACCTACCCAAGAGATAGTAAGGATTCCGCCATGCCCGAATGTAACAAAAGGCACACGGGGTGTATGGCTAGAAATCCCATTTGCTATAAGTGTGGCGTTAGGGGCCACTATGCAAATGAATGCCCCGATCCGCCAGATAACCATGGAAGGCCAAATCAATCGTGCCCCGCCCAACCGTTATGGCAATTCAAGACCAACCCCACCACACAACAACAAAGAATAATGAATGACAAAGAAGACAGAGAGACAAGAAGAATCAAAGAACAATAGCAGAATCAACAGAGGCAAGCACCTCGTCGGCCGCAACCAGCCAGCCGAGCCTATGCACTACATAGGCGCGAACGAGCGTAATCAAGGTAACCTAGCGGTATGGGATTACTTTGCAATATACCTATTATACTGCTCGACACGGTGCTTCAGATTCTTTCATTTCAAAAGCATGCGTTGATATGTTAGAACTTAACCCCGAGGAAACAAATCAGAAATGAGAATCTCATCACCTATAGGAGGTATTATGACCGTTATACGTGCTTGTCGAACTTAGAATTGAACTTAGCTCAATTAAGGTTCTAGCAAATAACTTGAACGTAATACCCATGGGGATGTAGATATAATCCTAGGGATGGATTGGTCACGAAAACCATTCCACGATCTTATGCAAGGAGAGAAGAATTTCGATGCAACCACCGGGAAAAGAAGCTACGAATTTCTATGGGATTAGTATGGGAAAGAAAATCCCAATAATATCCGCACTCCAAGCCCGGAGAATGATGAACAAGAAGGAATGTCAAGCATTCCTCGTGTATCTAAATGGAGAGGAAAAGACGAAGTAGTGTCAAGACGTGGAAATTGTTCGGAATTTCCGCACGCCTTTCCTGAGACATTACCAGGACTACCCCCAGATAGGCAACTAGAGTTCACAATTGATCTGGAGCCGGGATCAGCTCCAGTATCAAAAGCGCCTTACAGAATGGCACCCAAGGAACTCAAGAGTTGAAAATCCAAATTCAAGAGTTATCGACTTGGGTTTTATAAGGCCAAGTGTTTCACCATGGGAGCGCCATCCTATTTGTTAAGAAAAGGATGGTTCGTTAAGGACGTGCATCGACACGAGAATTAAACAAATTAACGCTTAAGAACAAATATCCGCTACCAAGGATAGACGATTTGTTCGACCAATTGAGAGGTGCAAGCGATTCTCGAAAATCGATCTTAAATCGCTACCATCAACTAAAGGTACGACCGAAGATATATCAAAGACGGCATTCGAACAAGGTATGGCCACTACGAGTTTGTAGTAGTGCCGCTCGACTAACCAACGCACCGCCGTGTTTATGGATCTTATGAACCGAGTATTCCACCCATACTTGGATAAGTTTGTCTTAGTCTTTATAGATGATATTCTCATCTATTCAAAGAACGAGGAGGAACATAAAGAACACTTGAGAACAAAGGTTACGCACTCTACGAGCCGAACAACTTTATGCTAAATTCAAAGAAGTGTGAATTTTGGCTTAAAGAAGTAATATTCCTTGGACACATTGTGTCGCGAAGGAATAAAAGTTGATCCGCAAAGGTCGAGGTCAGTAAGGATGGAAAGCACCACCACTCAAAATGAAATTAAGTTTCCTAGATTAGTCGGCTACTATAGGAGATTCATTGAGGGATTCTCCAAGATAGCAAGGCCAATGACACACCATCTCGAAAGGGATCAAATTCACATGGATCGATGAGTGTGAGGCAAGCTTCCAAATGTTAAAAGAGAAACCGACTAGTGCACCGTATTAGCTGTCCCGATTCAAACAAGGAATATGTTATCTATACCGATGCTTCCAAAATGGACTTGGTTGTGTATTGATGCAAGAAGGAAAGGTAATAGCCACGATCACGACAACTTAGACCACATGAGTTGAACTACCCGACTCATGACTTAGAATTGGCAATGTGGTTCATGACTAAAGATTTGGAGACATCATCTTTACGGAGTAAGATGTGAAATCTTTATCGACCACAAAAGTTTAAAATACTTTTTCGAGCAAAAGGATCCGAACACGAGACAAAGAAGATGGCTCGAACTAGTAAAAGACTACGACTGTGGCATAAACTATCATCCAGGAAAAGCCAATGTAGTAGCAGATGCCTTAAGTCGTAAAGGTCAATCAAAGCTTGGATGTCTCTTGACAACGGAAGGAAAACTCATCGAAGAGTTTGAGAAAATGTCAATAGAGATAGTCGAACCACCAAGGACAATCATGGATAATGTTGCTACACTTACTATGATGTCCGATTTAAGGAATAAAATCATAGAAGAACAAAGAAAGGATGAGGAACTAGAGAAGATAAGGGCTAAAGTGAGAAAGGGAGAACAGAAAGGTTTCAAGGAAGCAGCTGATAACGCTATATTGTTTGAGGAAAGGCTATGTATTCCAAACAATGACGAGCTCAGAAATGAAATCATGAGTGAAGCTCATGATACTCCTTATACCGCCCATCCAGGCAGTACTAAAATGTACCAAGACCTACGAGGAAAGTTCTGGTGGGAAGGAATGAAGAGAGATATAGCCTCATTCGTCGAACGTTGTCTTACTTGTCAACAAGTAAAGGCATTACATCAAAGGCCATATGGAAAGCTGCAACCTTTGGAGATACCCGAATGGAAATGGGACGACATAGCTATGGATTTTGTAACGGGTTTACCCAAGTCACAAAAGGGTAACACTGCTATATGGGTAGTAGTGGATCGCCTTACAAAATGTGCTCATTTCCTACCAATTCGAATCACCTATGGGTCCGACAAGTTAGCTCAACTATATGTGAAGGAAATTGTACGTCTGCATGGAATACCGAAATCTATCACTTCTGATAGAGATTCGAAGTTTACTTCAAGATTTTGGGTAAGCTTACAAAAGGAATTGGGAACGGTTGAATTTCAAGACGCCTTTTCATCCACGCATCGATGGCCAATCGAACGAACGATCCAAACGCTAGAGGATATGTTGAGAACGGTAGTATTGATCGAGGCGCAACTTGGGAACAAGTTTTACCACTTATCGAGTTCGCCACAATAATAGTTATCAGCGACAATCAACATGGCCCCATATGAAGCATTATATGGAAGAAAATGTCGATCGCCACTTTACGGGATGAAGTTGGTGAAAGAAAATCTTAGGCCCGATACAATGAGGAAATGATTGAAATTAAAGCCGATAAGACAAAGAATAAAGGAAGCTCATGATAGGCAGAAAATCATATGCCGATACCCGTAGATCCGAGCTAGAATTTGAGTGTGGCGACAAGGTTTTCCTTAAAACCTCTCCGTCCAAAGGCATTGTAAGATTTGGGGTAAAGGGAAAGTTGAAACCACGATTTATAGGACCTTACGAGATCCTTGAGAAAATAGGCCCTGTAGCCTATAGATTAGCATTACCACCAAGCTTGGGTAATGTTCATAATGTGTTTCACGTGTCACAATTGAGGAAATACGTGTATGACCCAAAACACGTGATACATCATGATGACGTGGTCTTAAATCCTGATATGAGCTACGAAGAGGAACCTGTGGCCATTTTGGACCATAAAGTTCAACAGTTGAGAAATAAATCAATCCCAATAGTGAAAGTCCCATGAGGCACCACGGACGCGAAGAAGTTACGGGAACTCGAGGACGCCATGAAAGAGCGATACCCGAACTCTTTTGAGGTATGCAAATTTCGAGGACGAAATTTTTTTAAAGGGGGTAGAATGTAATATCCCGTAGTTTTAATACTGAATTACGATAATAAATTCCGTAATTAGTATTATTAATTCAATAATTAAAATCTTAATTAGTCAACTCTTGACTTTGACCAAGCATAATTGGATAATTTCTGTATGAGATTCACTGAGGCTTAGTGAATTAAGGAATATAATTTTCAATATTCCTTCGAACGTAATTTTCAACGTCAATAAATTCGACGCTTACGCCTTACAAGATTATTAAGCGCTAAGCTTAATTTCAAAATTCCTATTATTATAGGAATAAATAAAGTTGTAACAAACTTTATTTTGAACATTTTAGAGATAATTGCTATGAGAATTTAGAGACGCTTCAAACGCTCACGCTAGAGATAATGCGATAACTTTAGCATATGATCTCGAATTATAAAATTCAAATTCCTATAATTATATTATTATATAAGGGCATTATTTATCATAAAATAATGCTAGAAAATTTAAGAATGCAATGTACCTTATTTTATGGGTTTCAAACCCTAAGTATTTAAATTAGG
Source organism: Salvia rosmarinus (assembly GCA_036937905.1). NCBI lineage: Eukaryota > Viridiplantae > Streptophyta > Magnoliopsida > Lamiales > Lamiaceae > Salvia > Salvia rosmarinus. The sequence continues at coordinate 57,226,976 of CM072820.1, read as the reverse complement.
GTTTTAAGACCTAAATTATTTTAAATACTTTTCTATGATTAAATTTATTATCTAAGACATATAATATGTCATATAAATGTGTAGTAGCTATTTTATACAAGAAAATCAAATGTTTGGGAATACCTTAGCAATTTTCAAAATGTGAGTTCTTAAGTATGATTTAATATTTTATTCTTATCTAATTAATGATATATGATAATTATTATATTATTATGATGTCATTAAGGACTAAATGAGGTGTAATATAATTTGCACAAGTGTGAGAGCACACTTGTATGAAAGTGGCTAAAATTTTAGGATTTTAGTATGATTTTATGATAAATATCCTACAACAATTAATGAGAGTAATGAGTTGTATCCTATCTTGTATTAGTTGTAAAGTAGCATTAATTAGCTAATAAAACAAATCATCTCATGCTCATTTATTGTAGGAGCCGAAATGTTGAAAAAAAATGGTTGAAAATTTCTTAATTTCATACTATATATAGTGCCATTTGTATAGTTGAAATAATCGACTTTTCAAACTTCACTTTATACTATAATTATAATATGATAATAATATAATATATAATAGGAAAATTAAATAAAAACCTAGTCTAAAATAATATCAACATTGCCGTGAATTACATAATGGAGTATTAATGTGATTAATTCTTTTAATTCATGATAATGTTGATATAAATTATTAATTAAATTATTATATAGTATAATAAAATATATAATATAGTAATAAAATAAAAATAAAATCAATCCTAATCATCTAATGGTTGGCGACACACACACACATTAAGCCTATATGTGATGATTAATTAAATTAAGATACAATGTATTACAATTGCAGGGATAAGAATAACATGATGAGTATATTAGGATAAGATCAAAATTTTTGTCTTTAGCCAAAGGAGGTGCCGATTTTGTTGAAAATGATTAGCAAGTGTAAAGATATTTTCATGTAATAATTTCACTACAACTTGCCTAAGTCTATAAATATAACATAAGCTCCTCCATTCTCCCATTTTGAACCCCTTGGTACCGAAAATATAGAGAGAAAATTTAGAGTGTTCATCAAATTCCAATCCCAAATCCTTAGCAAATAAACGTTGCCGATCAAAATCGAAACCGATTAAAAGGTTAGAATTCTTACGAGCTTCGTATACATGCTAGAATTTTCGATTTTCGTCCGTTAGAATTTATGTTATGATCTTAGTTTATATATATGATTTTCGAAAATTTTGAATCATGTGTTAATATGTTTAGATATGATGTTTATATGATGTTGTGAAGCATGTATATTAATTATATCATGAAATTAAGCATAGTATTAAATTTATTCATTTGACCGAAAACTTAGGGGTTATATATGTTGATGATTTTGATTTTTAATTGTTGATTTAAGTATGAAATCATAATCTAGGGTATTAATTATGCTTATATGAATTTATTTAGAATTTTTGGAAAACTATAGCCTATAATTTGATTAATACCGAAAATATATATATATGATAAAGTGTTGAGATATAATTCATGTTTAAGTGTTATAATAGCATATCAAGTGTGTAGATTCATAATATATGGTTGTGAGAATTTATTGAAATTTATAAATATTATTTTGACCTAAGTCGAAAATTTAGAAAGTGACTTAGGTAAATTTTATTCAATAAGTCATAATAAATAACAATTATGTTATAGTAAGCATAATTGAGGGTGATTAATTGATATATGAATTTATCGAATTTTTAAAAATCATTTGCTTAATTAAGGAAAACCGAAAACTATATGTTAAAAGACCATGGTGTATAAATTTTATTTGACTAAGGTAATTACATATTATTAATCACATGATAAAATAGTGTGACATGTGAATTTATAAGAATTTTTGCACAAGTCTAAGCTATTTAATTAATAGTGACCGAAAACTTTATATTATGTGCATTAATGTTATAAATTTATTTTATCAAGAATAATTACATAATATGATCTAAAATGATGTTTTAGACATAGTATGATTTTATAGGAATTTTTGGAACAAGAATTGCACATAAAATGATAAGAATTTCATAATAGTTGAAAAGTCAAAATGTTGATTTTTGTCGACCAAAGTCAAAATTGTTGACTTTTGGTCGACTTGGTCAAAATAGTTGATCAAAATCGTCGACCAAGGTCAACGGGCACGCAATTCGATAATGCGCGATCAACGTGACGTAGACGCTTAGTAACAATGCTACTTACGCTACGTAAGTACATTAAAACGCACATTATATTCTAAAAGGTAGAATACCCTTTTATGTCGAGAAATTTCATAATCGACATCAATCGATTAGGAAACGCCAAATTAAGTCCAACGTTAGCCTTATTTGATACGTAGAACGTTATAGACTATGATTCGCCTCATCGAACGTAACCGACGACTAAAATGATTCTTACGTAGCGATACGTGGACGGACATCGACGTAGGAAAAGAGACCCTAGTATAAAGACTCACGTACGAGGTGGGCTTTACTCGAAAACCCTTTATTTACGACGCTTTCTTGAAAAGTATTTATTTACAAGCTTTCAATTGAGAAATGATTATGAACCGTTATTCAATTACACGCCCAAAATATTTATGTTTTAACGTATGGATCCTATCATGTTGTCACGAGCCAACGATGTATGTGAATCGCTTATCGGGTCGCCCCAATTTTAAATCGATATCGGATCTTAGTCGATGCGCAATTCGCTAAGATTAACGTGTACACCGCTTTTACGATCGTGAGCCGTTAGCAACATCATCGGCCGGCCATGGATCCTAGTCGACGCGTAATCCCCGGCTATGTGATTGGGAGCCGTTAGCAACATCTTCGTCGATCACGGCGCTGGTAGGGAGGCCTACTTCTACGCACGTGAGATCGCTTTATGAGATCAATTATGAATAATTATGTGAATGATACGGATCATACGTAATGTAAAATGCCCGCCAGCTAATCTTTGAGAAATGATAAAGTATTTTGGTATTCACGAGTTATTTCAACTAAAATCCTCGTGTTATACTAATGGGCGGCGTAATTAAATGAAATTATTTCGCATGAGTCCACTAAGTGCAATCTTGTACTTAGCCCCGCATGTTTGTTTTAAATGCAGGTTGAAATATGATGGGATGGACAAGTGTTGAGCAATGGAGTTTTTGTTGCTAATAGTTCACCTTGACGATATCGTCATATATGCATTCACATGCTTTCACTGCTCAAAACACTTTATTATATTTTGGATATTACTTATGTTACCTCCGCATCACTGAATCCTTTTGTTAATGGTCCGGTCTAGTTGTATGAAATCTAGTTTGTATGAAATCCTCGCTTAGTTGTGTGTTTATCTATAATAAGTGTATAAATTCTAAAGGCCACCGGAACAAACCTTTTGTATATCATTAATACTATTTATTATTAGTGCTTACTTTGCAATGTCCAAGTTTTACTATAGAAATATTTATCGGTTTGTTGGTCATTATGTTCTTAATCCTCGCTTATACAAGTAGGAGATGAAAATATGTATTATAATCACTTTTAATCGGGTTTAAGACGAGTGCAGTATACACATTTTAGAAGAGTTTCGATGGTCGAATCATAGCCTCATTATTTTGGTTTATCGTTGTACTCCACCATGATCAACGATTTCAGTGATCAACCCTTACCTCATTGTTTCGCTTCATCATCATGCTCCACCATGGTCAATTTTCCAATTTAACCATAGCCAAATATAAAGTTGTTTCTTATAAAACAATTCTATTTATAAATTAAAACATATTCCATCTGTCCCAATATTCATGAACGCTTTTTACACGTACATTAAGAAAAATTATGTTTTGTGTATAAAATAGTGAGTGACACGAAATTCGAGGTACTTTTTAGTGTAAACAATGTTTTTTTTTTTGGAAACGGACCAACTTAATGGGACAGTCCACAAAGAAAAATGTGTCATGAATATTGGAACGTAAAGAGCATTATTTTCAGTTAAAACTCAACGGAATACTCATACATATGAGATTAACATCCTTGATATAAAAATAATTCCAATTATTATGACGTAAATACAACATAAAATAATTTTCCATCAATATCAAGAAATTACGTACTCTAGCGGTATGTAAAAAATCGTGCAGTAATGTACGGTATGTAAAAAACTCATAATATTAACAAACAACAAAACACAATTTCTAGAAATTTAAAACAACAACAAAGGAAAAAAAGATTTAAATTCATTTCATTCCTCAATTGATCTTTTCGCGTATATTATTTATCTTACTTTTCCCATTTTGATGAATAATAGTAATTTCCTTACTAATTTTATTTACAAAATGTTAAAAACTTGTAATAATACTCATGAGGGGAGTGAAGACTATCTAAATAGAAATCTTCACTTAAGACATTAAAGACTAATTAAAATGAATTAAATAAAACAATATATGAGTATATATGTAATATTCAATCATAAAAACTATAAGAAAAACTTTGATTTATTCATAAGAATTAAACAATTCCTCTACCACATGCAATTGCTCCATCCGTGCATGCGCCGCCACACGTACAATAATAGTATAATGCACGTATAGCTTCGCAAATACACTTAATAAAAAAACACTCACAAAACTCACCATAGCAGCAAGCGCCTGTAACATAGTTACTTCTGCACCCCTCACGAGAAAAGAGAATTTGAAAACAAAAACCATTTCACCATTCCTCACCCATCTTTTCCCATGTTAGTCATTTATTCTTTTGTCTCATTTCAAGGAATTTATGTTAATAAATAAATCTAACAAGTCGGAGGTGGCGGGTTGACGGTGCCGGAAGTTTTAATTCCGACGGCACTAGAGCATGCAGACTTGACGGACTTGGCGGGTCCCACCGGCTTCAAGTCGATGTCGGCCAATTCAATGTTTTCGCAGGGGACCTTGCTGCTGCAGTTCAACATAATCGGAATCTCCGATATTGTGGTGCCCTTTATTCTTCTGAAGTGAACGTCGCTGATCTTCACGCTCGATTGCTACAAAAACACGAATACACGAAGCCTCATGAGTGACGAGGAGAGTATATATCATTGGTAAGAGATTGGAACAAGGTAGAGGTACCTCGGACTACTCTTGAGAAGTAGTGTTGATCGATGATGATGGGGTTCTTGACGCTATCCATGGTCAAATCTTCGAAGATGATGTGGTTGGCGGTCAGCACCGGCGACTTGTGGTAGCTCTTGATCCGGGCGCCGTTGGTTGTGCCGGTGACGGTGCAGCCGGAGAGGTGATATTCCCACGCTGAGTTCGTCGGGTCGCTTCCCAAGCTCCCGACACTAGTGTGGGGAAATAAATAAAGTGATTTGACTAAAGTACCAAACTGAAATATAATATATTATAATATGGTGCTCACGCGAGTCCGTGTCCGGGACCGCATTTGATATTTTTGACGAGGATGTTTTTGCTGCCAGTGCCGATGGAGATGCAGTCGTCTCCGGTTCCGATGGTGGAGTCGGTGATCTCGACGTTGGTGGCATTGCTGAGATGGATCCCGTCTGTGTTGGGGCTGTCCTCGGGGGCGGTGATGGTCATTTTGGTCACCTTGATGTTGGTGCTGTCGATCAACTTGCTGTGGAACCCCATAGCGTCTATGAATTTTAGGTTGCTAATGTCCCCGTTTTGCGACGATTGGAATGTGAAACTCTAATAATGACATTAATTAGTAATTTATTAATGCACCCTTTTAGAAAAAGAATTATTTTATCAATGCACGTCATCTGTATAGTATAGCTATGCCAACTTACGACGGGCATGTGCTGGGTTTCTTTGGCGTACTTCCATGCGTTTGCTCCTTGCGCGTTGAGGGTGCCTCCGCCACTGATCTTGATGTTATCGACGTGCTCGATCAAGATCCACATCATGTTGGAGTAGGAGCTCGGGTCGGGATTGGCAATGATGGTGCCCTGGATGTCGATTATCATTGGTGGCGCCGCCTTGCACGGCCCGGTTAGGACCACCTCCCCCATCATGAATTTGCCAGGTGGGACCACAATCTTTGCTGCTGCTGTGCCGTCGCATCCTGCCCTCCAGGCCTGAATGAACGACTGCAGCACAAAATGTTATGCATCAGTATATGACAAAACTCCTGTGCGCATCCGCACACACTTTTTATAGTATAAATCCGTATGGATTTACAGTATAAAACAAGATTAATTACCACAAAACTCGTACGAGTTTGCCGTGATATAGGGTGGTTTTCACCATGCACGTGCACACGGAGCCTTAGTATATATATATTTGTGGGAATAAAATGGGTACGGTACGAATTCAAATAAATTATACTCCTGTTTGAAATAGAGGATCTCGTCCGCATGCATGCATTTAATTAATATTATCATAAAAATATACACGGCAAGATTATCTATAGAAAGATTCACCATTGCATCATCAGTGGTGCCATCGCCCTTGGCGCCGTACTTGGTGATGTCGAAGACGGCAGCAGACTGCAGGATGCGGCGTTCGCCAGCGGCGGCGATGGCATTGATAATGATCAAACAGCTTATGCCTAACACAAGGGAACCCATCATTTGCAGAGAACTAGCCATATTTATTATTAACGAATTCTATTTTACTTTATTTGTTCTATCAAGAAGGAGAATATATTATTATTGTTACTGTTGTTTATTTGTTCTATCAAGGCGACGCATCGAGTTTATATATGCGATCGTCTGCGTAAAATTCTATTTTTATTTCTATTTTTGGCAAATTGTTTGTGAGAGGAAATTGTTTGGTTCATTAGTTTTGTGTGTGATTCACGTTCAAACCGATAATCTCTCTCTGTTTTTCATTAGTTTGAGTTATTTTAATTTTAGTCATGATAGAATAGGTAAAATGTGATGTATAAATAACCGGATCTTGATCATAGCCAATGGTTAATAAACTAGACTAATTGGAAAAATACTAGATAAAATAAAATAAAATCATCAAAACTAATTAATTATGACTTCAACTAATGTAATCCAAATCATGTATTCTTCCTTTCAAAATAAGAAAACAAATAAAACATGTATTCTAAGGAACATTAGGTCAATTTTGCATTTTGTATTTTGTATATGTAAGTAGACACATGCGACTTTATTTATGATAAATATAAGATTTCAGAGACACTCTAAATTTGCCAATATTAATTGTTGTTTTTTAATTATTCGTTATGTTCAAGTTCAATCGATTTTATTTCATTAATTCCGTTTAACCCCAACATTTTATACATGTATTATATGAATGATAAAACCAAATCCAAGCTAAGTTTGATATATATATATATGAGTAAGATATTCCTCGGACTTAGTTCAGTTGGTTAGAGATAGCAGATTTGGAACATGGAGCGAGATTGAGAAGAGAGGCTATAAGTAATTAACGGTTTGGAGAAAAAGTTGACATGTCGATTATGAAAAGTAATAAAACCTAATTAATAAAGGTTCTATATATATGTATCCATACATAAGATCATAATATGATTAAATCATTATTATCAACTAAATAAAATATCATTTTTTACCAAATTAATATTCCCTCCGTCCCACCCAAGACGATCCATTTCTTTTAGGTACGGTTATTTAGGAGAAGAGTATAAAGTGATTAAAGTTATAAAAAAAGTAAGTAGGTCCCACAATTTTTGAAGAGATAATTATTTTCTAAAAATGAAACAGGTCATCAGCTTGGTTAGGACAGCCCAAGAAGGAATACATGGCATCTTGGATGAGACGAAGGGAGTGCAATTTAGTTATCCTTGTGATGTTTATATTACTATATTTTGTCTCATGGTATTGCCCCAAAATTAATTAGTATTTGTGAGGGATATAATAGAAAAGAACCCTTAAGAATATATATACTTGAATAACAATAATATCTCCCCAACAGGATCTTCTAATAATTGGATAAATGTGTCAAATTTGACACATTGATCAGCATAGAGTATAAACTCCTTTATGAAGCATTTTCAAGGAAAATGGGCAGTCGATTTAAATTCCTATGTTTTAAAAGACATTTTACCAACTATCATGCCAAATTCTAGTAATATTTAAATAACTAAATGTATAGACACTTTGTCTGGTGTATTGGTAATTAGTAAAGGTTTGTTATATAACTAAAAGGAAAGTAGAAGAGAATTGTATGAGGTGAGAATCTCATGCACGATTTTGTACGAGAAAAATAAGCAATGAATTTTATTTTTGACTCTTAACTCTCGTGTTCAAATTGCTCTTATTTTTGTTACATCCTCTTCAGCTTAAACTTCAACTCGCCATCAGGTGTGAAATTTTGGTTTTGCTTTTCATTTCAAGATTTTCATATGCAAAATAATGATTTTGTGTTGAGAGGATACTTCAGTACATGCATGCATCAGCTGATTGACGAACAGTCGAACACGAAAGCATCATCGTCGAAAGTAATTGTAATTTGAATGAAGTTTTTGGAAGTCTGATCAAGCAATTATTTTAAATAATTTGGTATATAGGAAATTTTCTCTCATTAAGTTGCTCAAGTAAGTGACTGGCGCCCCCTCTCTCTCTCTTTGCTCTCCTCCTTGCACTTCATAGTTCAACTATGTATTTTAAAAAGGAAATATCACGTCATCTCTCTTTCTCTGTCAAATCTTATTTTAAAATGATAAACCTTAATTTTGAATTCAGAGTTTATTATAACTGAGACGGAAATATAAAGATCTAGATAATTAGTACACAATTAGCTCCAAGAATGACAAACTTGAACTCGCAATAAAACTATTACAATTACCGTTTCGAAATATGAAGAACCTTAAAAAGTAATTGCAATAATCGTTTTTGAATGTTAAAATGACATTGAGTTACAATAACAAAATTATTGTTATATAGATTTATCATCGTATATTTAATTTATTTGTGCGTTGCGCCTGAGTCCACAAATTTTCTGGGTCTGTCACTGGCAATGAAACAAGGTATAGATGGAAGATGTATGTAACTACTTCTTGGTACAAGTAGTGGGAGCTGGAGGGATGATAGTGCCGCTGACTTTCAAGTTGGTGGCGCTGACGCAAGCGGAAGACGTGTTGGTCAACGGCGGAACCGGTTTCAAGTCAATGTTGGCCAATTCTATGTTGTCGCATGGATATTTGGAGCTGCAGTTCAGTAGGATTGGAACTTTCGAGATGGTCGTGCCCTTTATGTTTCTGAATCGGACGTTGCTGATCTTCACGTTCGATTGCTGGGAAACCGGGGGGGAAGAGTTGATGAGGGAGGAAAGTCGTGAAAAACCAAGACACGATAGGAAATAGCTAGACAGGAATTAAGGTACCGCGGGCTTGTTCTTGGAGTCGTAATGCTGATCGATGATGATGGGGTTCTTGACTTTATCCATGATTATGTCTTGGTAAACGATGTTGTCGGCGGTCAACACTGGCGATGCGTGGTAGCTCTTGATTCTCGCACCGTTGGTTGTCCCCGTCAAGCTGCAGTTGATGAAGGTGATGTTCCCCACGCTCAGTTCGTCGGGCCGCTTACCCAAGCTCCCCACACTGGCACAAAATGTTAATAAAATTAAACAAGAGATTGAAATGTATGTTATTAAGATTATATGTTTTAGCTCCATCGATCACTCATTTTCTGTGTTCGGGATGTTATATTGAAATATCAGATTGGAGTATGTACGAGAGTCCGTGTCCGGGACCACATTTGATTCTCCTGAAGTATAGGTTTTTGCTACCCGTCCCAATGGAGATACAATCGTCTCCGGTTCCAATGATACAATCGGACATGTCGACATTTGTGGCATTGCTAAAGTGCATTCCGTCGGTGTTAGGGCTCTCATCGGGAGCGGTGATCTTCAAATTAGTTACCTTGATGTTGATGCTGTCGATCAATTTGCTGTGAAAGCCCATTGCATCGACAAGATTTAGGTTGCTTATGTCGCCGTTGGAGGATGATTGAAATGTAAAACTCTGTCACCCCAAAAGAACAAACAAAAAGTATATCGATTAGTGCACGTCATGTGTATAGTATACTATGACTATCATCAGATCAAGAAGGAAGGCAACATACGACAGGCATGCGATTGCCCTCATCGGCATACTTCCAAACATTTTGTCCCTGACCGTGGATGGTGCCTCCACCTGTGATCTTGATGTTGTCGACGTGCTCAATCAAGATCCACATCATGTTGGAATAGGAGCTGGGGTCGGGATTGGCATTGAGGGTGCCCTGGATGTCGAGGACCATTGGCGGCTTCGCCTTGCACGGCCCGGCCATGACCACCTCGCCCATCATGAACTTTTTGCCCGCCGGGACCAAAACCCTTGATGGTCCGGCCGCGTCGCATGCCGCCCTCCAAGCCTGAATCAACGACTGCAATACACATATCTAATTATCTACTTGAAATTTTTGCGGCTGGGCATATATGAAAATAGATCAGTATATCAAATAAAAATATTATTCAATAATCGACAATAAAAAGACTGTAATTTCTTCACCATTGCATCGTCTGTCGAGCCATCGCCCTTAGCACCGTATTTGGTGATATCATAAACGGTCTCTCCTTGCAGGATACGGCCTTTGGGGGCAGCGTCTATTCTGACCACAACATTGGTCATGAACAAACAGGCTATACCTAAGACAATGCATGCCTTGATCATATTTGCAATGTTTTTTCGTGAACTAGACATAATAATTACTCACATGATCGAAGCACAAACTAGGGTTTATATATATATGTGATTACCAAGTCGAACATTCTATTTTTGGGACTCCTTTTTGTGTGATCTGAAATCGTTTTGATGTTTACTTCATTGATTTTGTGTTTGATGGAGACGTTCAAATGCGAAAAATTCTCTCTGCTATTCATTTGGGATTACTAATTTTTTTAGCCACAACAAAAAAATAGGTAATTGAGATGCTAATGTAGAAATAAGTGGATCTTGGATAATTTATATGGTTGACAAAGTATCATCAAAATGTAAAATTTTGAAACAGTACAAGTTGCAATGTCTAATTTCATTGTTATGCGGTTGTACTTGACTCTATATATATATATATATATATAGAGAGAGAGAGAGGATGAATCAGGTATGAATGATTTTTTTAAGAAATAAGAATAAATCCAAACCATTGATTTTAGTAAATCAATGGACAAGATTTATTTTCGTTGTGCTACAAATTGTAGCTATATGTGCTATAATTTTTTTTCGCATGATATTTTTTAAGGTTAAATCAGTAATTTATTATTATTAAAAAAAGTTTTTTTCCCCTTAAATATAGGTAACACACAATTTTAACCTATTTTTAAGGAATTTCTTATTATTTATCATTTATCTTATTATTTTATATAGATTATTTCAGTTTCTATACTTAATATCTGAAAATTTATTTGTGATCAAAGCTACAAAAACCATTAAAAACGCAGATTAAAAAAAATTATTGATTCATACATGTTTTTCAGTTATTGCACTTGTGAAACATTTTTGTAGCATTTTTAGCATATTCATTTTGCACATAAACATGTAAAAAAATTTATGTATTCATGTATACCTGCTTTTCAATACTTATTGCACTTATGTAATATTTTCGTAGCATATTTAGTTTATTCATTGTGTACATATACTAAAATTTTGTAAATTATTGTCAAATAATTTGATTCTTTGTTTTGTACATATGTTATGTTTATTTGTTTTTTGTTACATTTGAGTGTTTTTTTTTTGCACATATACATATATTTTGTAGCACATATATATCAATAATATTACATATGTACAGAACAACATATAAAATGAACTGACAATTATTTTCAAAATTTTAGTAGTATGTGCAACGAATAAGTAAAAAAATGCTAAAAAATATTAAACCGGTGCTATAGTCTGAATCACACGTATGAATCAATATATAAATTATTTTACTTGAGTTTTTCATGGATTTGCTAGTTTGAATCACAAATAAATCTGTATATATTAAGTATTGAAACTGAAAAATGTTGTAGATAATAAATTAAAGGATATATTACAAAAATCCCTAAAAATAAGGATAAAATCATGTATTACCTTGAATTAAGGAAAAAAACTAATTCTTATAAGATTAAATTACTTATATAACCTTGGTCGAAAACATAAGTAAAATTTATAGCACATATAGTTATTATCCGTAGCATAACGAAAATCAATCATGTCCATTGATTTACTAAAATCAATGGTTTAGATTTATTCTTATTTCTTACACTTATTTTCATTCTCACATGAACCATCCTTTATATATATATATATATATATATATATATATATATATATATATATATATAATGTTGTGTGTTTGGGTTCGATTAGATAATGAGGATCGATTCTAGGTTATGTTTGAAAAACATCCGACGTAGTTTTATATGGATACTACTCGGAGATAAAGTCAAAATTGAAGTAAGTCGTTATGACTCAACCAAATGACATATAATTTATCGACTTTGAAATAAGGATTTAAAAGATTAGGTGATTTTTATTCAATATGATTCAAGATTAAAAATTTCAAGAAATTTATTTTCTACCAAGAAGTAGATTCATAATTAAGATAAGGAATGACAAATATGAAAAAAAAAAAGAGTTTTCATTCGTAAAATTTGTGAAAAATGTCGTCTAATCCGTAGACAGGGGTGCATTAGAGTAATTTGTTCCAACCCGAGACATAAACAAAGACAGGGATAATCAGACTCTCACTAAAGGGCTCAGTGTACAAATAAAGAATATGTTTTCACAAAGGTGAGTTATTGTAAAACTTTTTATCCTACAAACGTGAGAACAATGCATTCTCCATGAAAGTTATTGCATGCATTAGAAAAAATAAACTGAATTTTTTCTTCTTATGTGATTCGAACACGGGTGGTGCACAATGCACTCATCCAGCAAAGTGGTGCATCACCGTAGATCTTTACGATCTAATAGTTGAAAATGACTTTTATATTCTCACTTTCAATAAGGTTTTTATTTGAACATTCTCATATATATGATCAAAAACCAATCAAAAATTATAAAATAAGAATCATTTTCAGCTCTTGATTCGTGAAGATCTACGGTAAATTTATCACATTACTTGATGGATTCAAACACCTAGGTTCGAATCTCATGAGGGACGAATTTTTGTTTTTATGAATTCAGACACTTACACGGCAAATTCAGACGCTTTCATGGTGAATTCAGATAATTTCATGAGTTCCTAGTTTATACGTTAAGGAGAAAAAAAGAATAAATACAAATCATGACATATTTGTAATAAGATTAAAATTGAAAGAGTTATATTTATGTTAAATTTGATTCTCTCTACTATTCTATTTTATACTCATGCAATCTCTATACTCTTTTACCTTTTTTATTTTCTTTATTCTCTATACACATTTGCAATTTTTTGTACTAAGTTTAAATCCTTCTACATAAATTTGCAATTCGAAGAAACTATGTTTGTAATAAAAACTTATATATATACCACAATTTCAATGTACTCATTCTAAATTTTAATTTTTTTACAATTAATAAGTGTATTGTTTGCAGCTTACAGTGTAACACGTATTTGCAATATGTGTGTCGAAAACCTAATCCCTAAACATGTTTAACTCCAAGAAATACAATTATTGATTACAAAAATTTTAGTTTTGAAATGGAAACTCTGATATTGTTGCAAATATATAAGTTTTTATTGCAGATTACATTATTGCAATACAAAAACTTAGGTAGAGTCGATCTTATCTAAGATCAGATCCTGTAGTTGGTTGATCCTATCCAGACATGTATGGTCCAACCTGACCCATAAATATATCATTATGTCATTTATTGCGAATAAATGTATTATTTATTCTGAGTAAATGTATTATTTGCTTTGAATAAAAGTATCATTTAAGAATTAGTAGTCTGGGCCCCTAAGCTTATCCAAATCAACTGAACATGCTCATTTGTATAACTTATTGTGAATAAATATATCACTTGTTATGAATAATATATCATTATATCACTTGTTGTGAATAATAAATATACTTCATTCGTCCTATCTAAGACGACTCATTTATTCTCAAAGACGATTATTTGGAGAAAAGTATAAAGTGATAAAAGTAGATATGTCTCACAATTTTGAATAGATAATTATTTCATAAAATGGTGGGATAGTCAAAAAAAGAATACATATCATCTTGGATGGGACGAAGAGGGTATCATTTATCATGAATAAACAGATCATTGTATTATTTAATATATATATATATATATATATATATATCACTTATTTTAAATAAATATATTATTTATGAATTAAAAATTAAAATTAATGAGTCGGAGTTCAGATTGAATCGACCCATGAGAGAATTCATCTTTATCTAAGGATGGTTCTACAAGGGTGTGTCCAAAATTGTAAATGTGTACGAGAGATTAGAGAGGATCTTAAGAGATGAGATCATAGAGAAAATAATGTGTATGAAAATAGCCGCCGAGGAGACGTGTAGCGCTTTTCTTTTCAAATTAAAACAAAAAAATTAAAAAATGCAAATTAGGCAAAAGTCGGACGTTGGAAATTCAGAAAACCACACAGTTCACTATAAACCGGACACGAGAGTACACTTGGCCCCGTCCTAATCCTAATTATCCAATTCTTTCTTAAACTATTGTAACGTTTTTCGTTTCAAATTAAACAAAAAAATAGAAAATGCAAATTAGGCAAAAGTCGAACGTTGGAAATTTCAGAAAACCACACAGTTCACTATAAACCGGACACGAATACAGTTGGCCCTGTCCTAATCCTGATTATCCAATTCTTTCTTAAACTATCTCACACCTTATCCACAATTTTTTTTTTAATGAAAAGTTACACTTTTCTGGATTTGGCCCATTTGGAATCTTGTTTCATATACTCATTGAAGCTTTACCCGGCACCTGATATTTGCACTGCGTTTCAAAACATAGTACAATGGTTTAAGAAAATCACAAATGTTTGTAGACGATCGATTTTCAATATTCCCGCTGTTCTAATTATATAAATTTGTTTTTTTTTCAGATATACCAAATATATAAACTTATTTTTATAAATAATAATATTTTTTGATTCATTTATTAATATATTTCTATTTAATTTTTTTAATTTACTCATGTATTAATTATAGTCGAAAAATAAATGTAAACATATTAGAAAGTTACTTATATAATTTGTTTTTTCAATAATTAATTTTTAATTCTTATAAAAATCTCAATCTATATATAATTAGGATGAAGAAAATATATTTTGATAATCGTGTTATATTACAAAACACACTTGTCATGTTAAAATTGTCTTAAGATAACGATTAAGTATTCCTATTTGTTGCAAGAGAAACTCAAAAAACCAGAAAAATAAATAAAATAAAACCAATAATAGTTTATTTGTTAAAGGGAAAAAAATCAGCAATAGTAGAACTTTCAAAATATTATACTATTCACGAATAACTCGAAATATTCCCAAAAAATATTCTGTGTTAGAAACTACGTGGTGACATATGATATAACTAACCCACACTAGTGGTGTAAATGTAATCCATCAACCGCCATCTTTTCTCTCTCTCTCTCCCTCTCTTTCTTGGCTCTCTATCCTGTTCTGTCCAAATTGAATCAGCATCACTCCGAAATCACTCCGATTCTCTCGCATTTGATTTTCAAATTCCAATCCCCAGAAATAGGAGAAATTTAGGTCGGGAATTTGTAATATTTGGTATACACGTACGCCACTTGAGATCTCAATGGGGAAGCCGAGATTACAGAAATTGCCCAGCATGAGAGAAAGGGTTGAAGACACTCTTTCCGCTCACAGAAACGAACTCGTCGCTCTCCTTTCCCGGTCTCTCTCGCTAAAGTTCCTGAAAATCACATGAATATCTGAATATTATTCCACCCAATAAACTAGTGTGTGATAAGTCTCTGTTAGGTCTCTTCAAAGTGGGGATCATATTATTACTTCTTTTTCTCGTCTTTTTTGTTAGTTGATTTTCGGTTTGGATTTTAAATTAAAGAATAATTTCACTGATTATTATGTCTTGTTACTGATTTTTATACCGTGTGTAAAGATATGTGGATCAGGGGAAGAGTATACTTCAGCCCCATCACCTGATTGACGAACTCGAAAACATCGTCTGCGTTGATTCTGCCAAAAAAGCTCTATGTGACGGTCCTTTCAGTGAAGTTTTGAAGTCTGCTCAAGTAAATATATTTCAAATATTTGATATTTTCCAATAGTACTAGCATAGTTTATATATGTGAGCTTATTTTGCTCTGGAGGAGTATCAAAATGGGTGGTTTTAGTCAAAACACTGTAGTTTCTTTGTTTCTTAAGTGGTAATTCGATGGTGTGCTTGTGACCACATAGTGTTTATAATGCGTGTGTGTGTTTACAAGATCATTGAATATTTTGAAGTTAAGCATTTTATATTGTAGTTGACAGGGAAATCTTTATTTTGATGGCAGGAAGCTATCGTTTTACCACCTTTTGTTGCTATAGCTATTCGACCGAGGCCCGGTGTTTGGGAATTTGTTCGTGTCAATGTTTATGAACTCAGTGTTGATGAGTTGAAAGTTTCTGAATATCTACGCTTCAAAGAAAATCTAGTTGATGGGGAGTGAGTGACGTATTTTCTGCTTACTGCAAGCAATTTTCAGTTTCTTGAATAATTCTGTGATATTCACTATTTTCACTTGCAATGTTCTTTAGGAAGGATGATCCTTATCTTCTTGAACTGGATTTTGAGCCGTTTAATTCATCATTTCCTCGCCCATCTCGATCTTCATCAATTGGCAATGGGGTTCAATTCCTCAATCGCCATCTTTCTTCAATCATGTTTCGTAACAAAGACTCTCTCGAGCCATTACTTGATTTCCTTAGGGTACACAAGCATAAAGGTCATGTAAGTTCTCACTGTATCTGCATGCACTTATACCACCTCTCTGTTTCAGCTCGTAGTGACTTGTGGTTTATTATGTTGTAACCAACAAAATGTAAGTTATTCTTGGAGATTATATTTCGATGTAAGATGTATATTAACACCTATCAATGTTACTTGTGTCAAATGAATGGAGTGTTTAATCAGAATTTCATAACTTCCTAGGTGAATCAAACTAATACTTATCAAACGTTTTATCTGCATAGGCTTTGATGTTGAATGATCGGATAGGGAGGATCTCCCAGCTTGAGTCTGCTCTGGGAAAGGCTGAGGATTATGTTTATAAACTACCACCAGAAACACCTTTTTCTGAGTTTGAATTCGCGTGAGTTTTGTTCATACAATATTGGGCAGGAACCTATCTTTGAGAAGTTAGATTTATGTCATGTCATGCATTTTGTGCCTATATGCACAGATTGCAAGGAATGGGTTTTGAGAGAGGTTGGGGAGATACTGCTGAACGGGTTGTTGAGATGATGCATCTCCTCTCTGACATCCTTCAGGCTCCTGATCCTTCAACTCTGGAAAATTTTCTTGGTAGAATACCTATGGTGTTTAATGTTGTCATTTTATCGATACATGGATATTTTGGCCAAGCAAATGTCCTAGGTCTGCCCGACACCGGTGGTCAGGTAATAATCTCTGCATTTGTTATTGGGTTTAACAACTGATGAGTTTGGTTTAATATATGATCTACATTAGGAGGCTCTCTCACACTCTTTAGATTTTTGTGAAAATATTCTCATTGTCGTAAATTCATAATGAGCTCTTAGACTCCAATTGTAAAGATCAAAAGAGTAAGGTATGGACTTGGCCTCCTAGCCAGTGAGAAATTGAATTCCTCAAACCTTAAGTCAACAACATTTTGTGGCATTTGCAGGGATTTATGCAAATGAAATTGTATTCTTAATGAATTCAGTATGAGTAAAGGTGGAACTGGTAGAGAAGTGGATTTTTTATTTTCCATCAATAAATATTTTCTTCTTGTTAGGAGCTCAGCTCCCTGTAGGCATATGCTGTGTGTCATTTTGACATTAAAAAGAAAAAAACTACTCACTGTTGAGATGGTATCTATTGTAGAAAGGGATTGAACACAAAATATTTTCAAATTTTTTTTATTTTTTTTTTGGTCAATTTAATACAGAAATTTAAAGGCCGCGTCACGGTGGACTCGAACCCGAGACCTTTGGCCTCGGACATTAACCACTCTTACCACTAGGCCAACACACGCACACTTCAATTTTTCTAGTGTGTGTCTGTGTTTTGGCTGTCACTTTAGACCTACATTCCTTTTTTTTATCTGCAGATTGTGTATATACTAGATCAAGTCCGTGCCTTGAAACCGAGATGATCCAAAGGATTAAGAAGCAAGGGCTGAATATTGTACCTCAATTCTTATTGTATGCTAATGTAATTACATTTATTTTCCTTTCTGCTAGTTTATGTGATGCTTATGTTTCTCTATCTTTGCCTACCTTTTCTTTTCCAGGTTACTCGATTAATACCCGATGCAAAGGCACCTCTTGTAATCAACGACTGGAGAAGATAAGTGGTTGCGAGCACTCACATATTCTACGTGTTCCTTTTAAAACCGAGCAGGGATACTCCGCCAGTGGATTTGAGATTTGATGTCTGGCCTTATCTGGAGAAGTTTGCAGAGGTATGAATGACATTTTCTGGTAAATTGCATATGAAAATGGTCAATTTTGCTTCATGTTACTATAAATGAATTGCTATAAATCACTTCTTGAAAATGGTCATTTTTTCGCTGCTAGGATGCTGCTGGTGAAATCGCTGCTGAATTACAAGGTGTACCAGATCTTATTATTGGCAACTATAGTGATGGAAATCTTGTAGCTTCGTTATTATCCCATAAGATGGGAGTAACAGAGGTGAAAACTGATATTTATATTTCCATAGTTTTTTTAATTAATAAAGTCATTTGCTGTATATAACTAGAATTCTTTGCTCCTGTATCCAGTGTACCATTGCACATGCCTTGGAGAAAACTAAGTATCCAGATTCTGACATATATTGGAAAAAATATGAGGACAAATATCACTTCTCATGTCAGTTCACTGCTGATCTACTAGCCATGAATCACTCGGATTTTATTATCACCAGTACATACCAAGAAATTGCTGGAACGTAAGTGACTTAATTTTGCTTATTGATGTCAATGTTTCTTGTCTATTTTGGATACACTAAACTTCATCTTGCATTATGGTTCAGTTTTTTGTGTGGAGATTTTGATGCTTCTGGTGGGCAACGCAGAACATTTGCTGCAAATTTTGGCTAAAATTTTGTTTCTTTTAAGGTCTATTTTTCTGAAACCGCACGTTTTGGATGCCATGGACCTTCAGTAAATGGATTTCTTGAGGTCTTTGTGCCATAAACTCCGTTTCAGATTCTTCAAATGTTATTATGCCCGTATTTGCCCTAGATGGTATAAGCCTAGACAAAGTTCATTATCATACAATCTGATATTCGGTATGTCTAGGAGTTTAGTTTCTCTCTGATGTTTATTTTGAGAACCCAATAGTAAGCCTCAATAATGTGCATTCATACAACCTGGCATTTGGCACGTCAAGAAACCATAGTCTATACAAATTGAGTCTCGCTCTAAGTTTGATACAACTTATCTCTCTCAATTGTTTAAGCACCAGAGGACTTAGTTTACATCTTAAGTAATCCTGACTGCTGCTTTGATTCCAGGAAGAATTCTGTTGGTCAATATGAGAGTCACACAGCTTTCACTCTGCCTGGTCTATACCGTGTTGTTCACGGAATTGATGTTTTTGATCCTAAGTTCAATATAGTTTCTCCTGGAGCTGATGAGAGCATATACTTCCCCTATACTGAAAAGGCAAAGCGACTAACTTCTTTCCATGAATCCCTTGAAAAGCTTATATACGATCCTGAACAGAATGATGAGCACATGTAAGTGGAATTTACACGATGGCAAGTCCCATAGATATTCTCTTGTAAGACTATTATATTTATCATGTTGGAAGAAAATCTGCCATATGGAAGTTCTATTGTCTAGGGAAGAATACTTCTCACTTCTAGGTTGCATCTCCTATTCTATGTGACAGTGGTACACTGAAAGATCCATCAAAGCCCATAATCTTTTCAATGGCGAGGCTCGATCGCGTGAAGAACATTACAGGACTGGTGGAAATGTATGGCAAAAATCCCAAGCTAAAGGAATTGGCTAATCTTGTTGTGGTGGCTGGTTACAATGATGTGAAAAGATCAAGTGACAGAGAAGAAATAGCAGAGATTGAAAAGATGCATACTCTCATTAAGCAATACAGCTTGGATGGCCATATAAGGTGGATTTCAGCACAAACCAACAGAGCCCGTAATGGTGAGCTCTACCGCTACATAGCTGACAAGAGAGGGATTTTTGTTCAGGTAACGTGTTTGCAACTAACTGCGTTTTATTTTAAGTTCTAGTATTACTTGGACATCATATTCTGGTTAAGATATACTCTTCATTTCTTTCTTTAGCCTGCATTCTATGAAGCATTTGGGCTAACAGTGGTTGAGGCGATGGGCTGTGCCCTCCCGACATTTGCTACTTGTCATGGCGGTCCGTTGGAAATTATCGAAGATGGTATATCTGGATTTCACATAGATCCATACCATCCAGACAAAGCTGGAGCCCTGATGGCAGATTTCTTCCAGAAATGCAATGAAGATCCCAACTACTGGGTGACTATATCAGGAGGAGCTCTTCGCAGGATTATGGAAAGGTAGCTACTTTTTACTCGGAAGTACATCATGAAATTCTGCACTCTAAGCTTTCAATGGAATTACATTATAAAGTTACGAGCATTCGTGGAATTTATGATGCTGTTTATATGAAGGTATACGTGGAAGATTTACTCGGAGGCTGATGACATTAGCCGGTGTGTATGGCTTCTGGAAACATGTCTCGAAACTTGAGAGGCTTGAAACTCGCCGGTATCTTGAGATGTTCTACATTCTCAAATTTCGCCCTCTGGTGAGTTTCTTTTTCTTTAGCTTAATGTTTATGTCGATAACATGAAACAAGCAAGCACGATACCTGTTGCTCTTCGTGCCTATGTTTTTGCTTGACATGATGCGTGTGTTCTAGGTAAAATCGGTTCCTTTGGCTGTGGATGGTTCATCTTGAGAGCTATTCGATATGGTGATTCAAGTAAAATCCGCTAGTTTGTGTACAAGAATAAGCGGAGTTTGTATGTACTATGATTGAAGAGAATGACCACTGGACCTAATATTACTCTATAGAAAGTGTTGGCATCTTTTGTAAATTGTGCAGTAAAATAAGAAAGTATGAACTTCAACTTTGTACTTGTCAAAATTACGTATAAAATGTACAATTGTGGACAGTGGAATGTTTTTTTATGCTTAATTCGCGGCTCTCTTTTTTTTAATAGCGAGATTAGTATGTTATTTATTCCGACCAGAAGAAACCATTGTGTATAATCCGTGTAATTTCTACTAATTGAAATTTAATAAATGATTGCTTCTATTTCCTTTTTTACTCTACATCTTCCATTCCATCTGTTTAAATGGTCGAAAACACATACAAATCGTCAATCGTGTTCTCGAGAATTGAACGTGTTCTCGAGAATTGGAGACAAAATAACACGCAAGTATTACAAGGGTAAAAACCAATTGGGATACCTAAAAAAACTGTAAAGCAAAGAGAAAGCGCACTCGAAAGTCCGAATCTCCATTTTCGAAGTGGAAGATATTCCATAAAAATCGTTTACAAATAATAATAATAATCAAATTAATCCCTACTACCCGAACCGGAAAAGATCTGTTAACCCGTGGCCGTCAAATTCGGAAAAAACGGAATCTCCGTCGCCGGCAGCCACTGATTCCCCTGAATAAAGTTGGCCACCGTAAATTGGCTGGCCTCCGCGGAGCTATTAATGACCCGGTAACCCGGCCACGTGACCCGGGAGCTGGTATTGGATCCGGGGCCCCGGTTCATATACTCCCCATAATAAAGCGTGTCGAGCGCGAAATTGCCGTCCCACTCGAGCCAGCCCTTGGGGTGGACGACACTCTCCATATTGGAATACATGAAGACGGTGCGCGAATACTGCTTCCAGGGGCGGCCGAGGTAGGTGGTGAAGTTGGCGAGGACGGGGAGGAGGTCAGCGGCGGCGGCGACCTTGGTGTTGAGGATGGAAATGCCGGTGTTCTGGTTGGGGTCATCGCGGCCCTGGGCGGTGAAGATGTTGCGCTGGTTGGGGTTGGGGCGGCGGGCGTAGAGGTTGCAGTTCTGGAGGACTACTGCGGCGTTGCCGAAGATGAAGTCGACAGTGCCGTAGACGTCGCAGTCGCGGTAGAACTGGCGGAGGGAGTGCACGTAGAGGGTGTCCTGGTAGGCGACAAAGCTGCACTGGTAGAAGGCCGAGAAGTCCGCGCCGCTGCGGAGGGCAACCGCCTGGTGCTTGCTCGGCCCCGCGTAGTTCTCGAAGCTGATGCCTTTCGCGATGAAACCGTTACCCACCACGGCTGTGCGTACAATTAGTGTTAGCATGCATTTATTGGAAAAAGGTATACGTGACTATTTGGAGCTACAATCGTTTTTCTCTTTTTGGATTTATTTTCTAACGTTAGATATATTATTAATTATTTTTTGAGCTGGGGAAGGGTCGATTAAACTTCTCTATTAATGCAGAGGGCTTCCACCCTTTGAATGTCTCTGAATGAACCCACTACTTGTAATTTACAAGTAAACTCATTACTCTTTAACATATTATTTACAGACGATAGTACAAGAGCAGGATTTATCCAGTATACATTTTAAACGACTATATATGATGTTCCTCGTTATAACAAAGAAAAGAACATTTTATCTATATCCGTTGACAATAATCTATTATGGAGTAAAATTTAATCTCACCAACTTCGAAGTATTAAAATTTTCTAATATAACCTATTTCTTATGTCGGTTTTCCATTATTGATTTACACTTACTAAAATATGCTATAGTTGTGCTATTCACAAAGCTAAGCTGTCCCCAGAAGCCCATTAATTTTACAAGGTTTCTATAACATAATATATATATATATATGTCAATTTCCCATCATGGTCAATGTAGACCGACAAAGGGGAAAAGGGCAAAAAAGTTGGGTTCATCAATTTTAATATTGGAGAAAAGGAAGAGGACCAATAATGGATAATGGTCCACACTTTAGAGAAAATTTCGAAGTGTCATGCACTAAGTTGCACTATCGACCAGGAACGTCGGTGCATGGTGTATTAAGTAGATAAGAATAAACTAAAGACAACATTTATTAATCAATCTATATTTATCATAAACTTATGAGGTTTAGCATATAATATAACGAGACAGATGGTTCGCATAAATGAGCTGTCTCTATATACTTTTTGTCCCCGAGACGATCCCAATTACATGTTCACATGGTCGAGAGGTCATGAGCTCGAACCCCACCAAAAGTCTCTATGGGTTTGGCATCACACACCTGGTTTCAAGTGTGGTTTCCTATCCTGTATGGTTTGCGGCTATCAGACAGACCGTGTGGGGTTCTGGGTCTTGATCTAAGGTAGCGGTGCGGGTTTCCATGATACCAAAAAAAAAAAAAAAAAGTGTATCCTCCTTTTCATTTTAGCTATGCTATGTACAATCACAATATATTTGGATATATATTTTAAATATACCGCCGATTTAAAAACGACGATGAACCAATCTATAACACGCTGATATTGACTATTATCCACGACACGTACTATTTAGATCACCGACGACGCATGTGGCAGTGTGTGATCATTGCATAACACTACATTTCCAATCATAAATTCTTGGGACCTTAATCTGAAGGTGATGTGTTTTTAGATAATCTTACTTCTTAGACTTGAACCAAGACTATATCAATATATAGAAATTAGCCTTGACGTGATATTAGATCAAATGGAATCACCACTAAAAGAAAATTATTGGCAGGAAAGAAAGAAGAAAAATGGGCCCTTCTTATAAATGATGGTGGAATTCATCGGAATAATTAATTAATGATTTTAAAAGAATCGAAATCATAATAAGCAGAAACAAAAAAGGATAAGGAAAAAAAGACCCACATTTCAATTGGTTGTGTAAATTGATAAACACTTGATGAACCTAGGTCCATACCCCAAATTTATGAATTAGACATTTGTCTTTTTGTCTATGAGTTTCAAGATTTTTTAAACTAGAATTGTTGAGTCCACATATATTTGAAAAGTTTTTCATAAATTTCCTTCCTTACATTTAGATTTATACAAATATATTAGCCACCGACTCCAAATCCTCTATTCACGACAAACAGGATGGCAGCTTTAAATCATTAATGAGTACCACGGCCTTCCACTCTCCCAACGGGATATTGCAACACTCAAATTTCGCTAAACAAAAACAAAACCCATTATATATCATACTACATTCGTGTACAATTATTTTATTCGATGTTTATAATAAATATTTTTTAAACACTATTTTTTATAATTCATTATTTATTATAAAATTATTCTTACTGTTCATAATCTAACCTAAGATGAGATTTTTTCTTCACTCAACAATACCAACCTCCAATTTTATTAAAATCTGTGTTATCAATAAATAATACATTTATTGAGGACTGATAAAGTAACAAATAGTTACACATTTCAAGATTCTCTCTTCGTGTCCAACTTTAACTATTATATTTATTAATTTGTGATAGGAAAATATACACGCTCTTTACTTCTTAATCTGGATGAATGTTATTTCTGTGTAAACTAATAATTACCTAAAGCATATAAAAAACTTAGAGAAGATTCGATCTTGTAATCTTGGATTCCAAGTTCACCTACTTCACTCTTCCATTAACTTAAAAAGTTGTTTAATTAATTATTTTGTTCGTTGTCTGTCATTAAATTTACTAGTTAAGACAAATTTTACTGCAATGGTTTCTGCAAATTAAGCAACAAGATCGAGGTGATGCATGCAGGGACCCACATCACATCTCCACACACTCTGACATGCAGACTCGTATCAGTAAACAAATAAACAAACAGTAACTGCACAAACCGTAGAGAAATGAAACCGAACTTACCAACTGTAGACGATCGGAAGGTTGTCCAGCCATCGACGACGCTCCGGTTCCCTTTGATCCACGTTTTCCCGATTCCATCTCCCAAAACATGATGTTCTTCTTCTTGCTCTCCAGCTCCACATACTCAAAATACGCCCCAGTTTTGATGTAGATCACAAATCTCGTGTTGCTGTTGTTCGGCGCCGCCGCTAGCGCCTCATTCACGGTGCTGAAATTGCCGCTTCCGTCCTTCGCCACCACCAGATCGATCCGCGTCACGTTCACCGCCGCCTGCAGCAGCCGTCGGTCGGTTTTACTCAGCCAGGCTGGGAATCCGCCGCGCATTCTGCCGTACTCGGGGAAATGTTCCTCCTCGCCGGCGGAGGTGAGTTTTCTGCCTTTTTTTTTCTTCAATTTCTGCACCATCGCGAGCGAGTTGCTGAAGTGGCGCGAGATCCGACGCAGCCTGCCTTCGATGAAGCGGCGTGTATTGTTTTTGCTGTACGCGAATCCGTTGAGGCAGGTGTTCTGGTTCGTCATCGCACCGCTGAGGAGCGTCTGCAGGTCAGCGTAGTAATTCTCCGACGCGGCGGCGGAGGAGAGATCGGAGAGGACTTTGTTGAGCTCGGCGACGGTTTCGGCGAAGAGCTCGAGGCAGTCCTCTAGCGCGCGGAGCTCGAGCGGCTCCAGCTTCTTCAGCAGCTTGCGGCGGAGGCTGCTGCAGTTGGAGGCGGAGTCGCGCACCTCCTTCATCGTCACGTTGATCGTGTGCGATATCACCTCCGGCAGCGTCTTCCGCCTGAGCTCTGGAAGGTTTACGACGGTGGAGACGCAGAGGTCCTGGTACAATGTGCCGTCGCACGCGGACGCGGCGAGTTGTTGGACGTGTTTGTAAATATGGATTTTTCTTCGGGCATTTGAGGGATTTTGGAGAAATGTGGGGTGGAAATTGAGAGAAAATAGTGCGAGTATAACGAGGAGAGAGAGTAGAGAGAGGAGAGAAGGGGGAAGTTTGGACATTTTGTGAAAATCGGAAGGCTTGAGGTGGTACTGCAGACTGCAGAGGATTGGTGGGATATATAAATGCTGGAATTTGTGGTCAAATTGTTTTACTTAAATAGATTTGATTTGTTGTTAATTAGATTTGAGTAGCAACATGGCTGGGCCAGGTGGCACGTTATATATTTATGACCTATTATCTAATATTAATTGAACTAAGATCTGTATTTATTTAAATATATTTTATCATAATTGTGTCACCAGCATTAATTGTTTACCGTTGCAATTATTTAGAAAGAAGCTAGCTCCAAATGAATAATATATTTCCAAATACTCTGACTTTTATAATTGTAATAAAACTTATTATATCCTCGATATTTTAAAGTAAGACTGTATATTTTGAGAACATAAATATGTTTTAATATAACAAGTGGTCAAAAAGATGTGAACTGCTAGTGCATGTGAAAAGTCTAGTATGCAATGGTTCTGATATTTATGATGAAAACTGTCAAATAAATATAATTTTGAGAGTTATATTTGAGGGGGGCAAAGTTAATACGAATGAACTCAAACAGAAAGGTTTCCATGTTAACCACTATTTGTTTTAGGCTTCTATTTTCTTCTTAGCGATAACAATATATATATATATAGGAGGTGGTTGCTAGGAGAATGGAAATAAGTGTAGGAAATATGAATAGATATATAAGTCTAACATATCTTTCATATTTGTGTAGCACAATCAAAATTACTATCTTGCACATATTAGTTTAATACATATTTCATCTATTTGTAGCACATATGCTAAATATATTAGTTTAACACATCTTTCATTCGCAACAGAAGACAAAAGAGTTCTAGTCTTTGCACAATAATCCATGTAGCACACAAAACACAAAATTGTAGACAACCGAAATTAAATCTCAATCATTGATCCAGCGAATCAAAGATCAGATTCATTCTCATTTCCTACTAAATTATCATTTCTTACGATCCATCTCTTATATATATATATATATATATATATATATATATATATATATATAGTTCAAGTAAAATTACAAATATTGGTGAGAAATAAATATATTTCGAGAACTTTGCTTAGTCTTGCAAGAAACCACTCTAAAGAGAGTGAAACTCCCACACTACGATTGTTAGGACTCGATTGTTGGTCATTCGTCCAAATATATGATCTTTTTATTTTCTTAGTATATAATTATATTGTTTTCTCTATACACATTATATTGTATTTATATACTCACTCACACACAAAAAATTCATGTTCGAATCTGGCCTTCCATTGAATTTAGCTCTATAATTCAATTCTACTTAATTCCATAAAATTGCTATAAAAAGATATTTTAGCACCTTTAAAAGATATACAAAATTGTTGGACAATATGAACTTATAATGAAATAAAAGTTTATATGAGATGGTCGCATATGGATCAAAATTCGAATTTAAATTTAATCATCCTTTTGAATTCTGTTTTGGTAAGACTTATGGTGCTAGCCTTGTTCATAATTTGGCAATAAATATTTACCTCTAGCGTGGCCTGATTGTAGATAGATTAACCAATTAAAAGTAAAGCATCGGTATTAGTAACTAGTCAGAGTTTAACGTTGCTAACTTGTAGGCTTGTAGCCCGGACTAGTTTCAAAGAACATACCAAATGCCAATATCTGACTTCGATTTCTTTAATTAAATATCAAAAGTTATATTGTTGGATTTCTATACCGAAAGCAATTTTGGTTGAGCTTGTATACAATGTTTTCTGTTACCACTATTACAATCTCCTATCTGAATTGATTACTTGATTGCATATATCTATGTCCTCTTATCTCATATATAATTTAGATCATACAGTGTGTAAAAGATCACGTAAGTCAGATGATTGGTCGAAACAATGAGATATAAAAATATCACGATTGAGACAACTTGAGGACGAGTTGTCGGTATAGTCATGATATAGATAAGAAGTGACTTGACTTGGTTGCTTGTCTATACTTGTACGTCTCAAGTATTGATGGATCACGGTGAGATGAGTTCTTCTATCGGACCGTCGTGAAGAACCTATATCTCGGTGACTTACGATGATATAAACCTCGATAAGGTATTAGGTGAGTATGAGTTGTTGATCATCACTTTGACTTGTTATGGGTGAGAGTTACATGATTTAACCCAAGACTCTTTGCATCTTGGGTGGTGGCGGTCTTGTATGTCATGCTAGTTATCTGTATCGAGTCACTGTATCCTTTAGGATGATGACATCACCTTAAGGAGCTCAAAAAGTTTATTGTAATAAACATTGCAGGTTGAGTTATCTCAAGTACAATAATAAGGTTGAGTGGTACTACTTAAGGAATTAAAGATATTAATTATTTTAAGCGATCGAATCGTAAATAATTAATGGACGTCGATATCTTAAATACGAGGATTCGTAAAGTCTAAGTGCAAGCCCGACTCAACTTCGGTAATAAAGGGTAAGTCAAGATTTATTCTCTAATGGCATGAATGAATGTTTATGAATTAATTTATGTTCTAGGCTGAACATAAGATAATTAATTTATTTGAGGCTCATCTTTATTCATCGCATTTGATCCCAAGGCTGGCCCATCCAGGCCTGTAGCTTAGTGAATTTCGCTCATCTCTCTCGGTCCCCACTGGGACTCTAACTTGATCATCTCTAACCTAAAGGATATTATTATATTTATTAGATATGCATAAATACTATCAAGATAGGATTTGGGAGTGCATTATAAATATAAGGTGAAAGAGAAAATCAAGGCTAATCTTCATTCATTATTTTCGAGAATTGCTATTACCAAATAGTGAGAATTTTCGAAATCTTTGTGAGAAGAAAGAGGGTGATTTTCTATAGCATTCTCCATAGATTGTCCTCACTCGACATTGGAGATTAGGCAACCGGGATACAGTCCAGAAGATCAAAGCACGAGTCTTGATCTGTTCTACCCCGACAGATTCGCAGGTAAACACGAGAAAACTAATACGTGTTGCAATTAATTATATAGGTGCATGTTAGGCATATAATCAATGTATGGTGAATTACACATCCAAGATAGATCCTCGGGAGAGGGTTAAAATCATATTTCCCTACAATTGCTATCAGAGCCAGGTTCAGTATCTTGGCTCTGTTGGATTAATTCACGTTTGATTATAACGTGCGCAATTAATTAATTGTGAATCTGTCGTTCATCGTGGCTCGTTTTATTTTTGTCGGATTTTGTTTTTCACCACGAGAAAATCCGTGGTTAGATTAGATTTTTTTTCCTGTAAATCTTATCTGTAAAAGAAGAACGAAGACGAAAAGCACGAAGAACAAGAAGACGAGAGGTTCGCCGGAAACGGCCGCACGGCGCGAGGGTGTGCGGGCGACGGCACGCTGTGCGTGCTCGGCACTCGCAGGCACACCGCTCGACGCCATGCGCGTTTCTCGGCATCTTCCGGGCAGACAGGGGCGGCGACATGTGCGCATGGGCGACAAGCTCGACGGTCACGGCGGCGACCGGCGGCGCCGAAATGCCTCGGCGGTTGGCGTACCGGCGTCGGGCGGCGCGGGCGACACGGCACGCAGGGTCGCATGCTCGGCGGCGGGCATGCGCGAACCTCGCGCAGCCTCGGCACGCCTGGCGCGGCGAGTGCGGGAAACCTCGAGCGGCACTCGGCGGCACTCGATAACGCGCGCGATCGCTGCGTCTGGCGCTTCGGAGCACCTCGGCGGGGTCGCTGAGCGCCTTGCGCGCGCCTCGACATGGCCAGCGACGCACACGAAACCTCGGCGTCGGGCGTGCTCGCGCAGACGGCCAGCGACGCGCGAGAAACCCACAACGAGGCTTCGCCGGACACGGGCGCGAATCTCCCGCGAGGCCTTGGCGGCGCTCGGCGGCCTCGGCGCCCGATCGCGCGAAACCTCAAGGTCGTGGAGTTTCTACGGCCGGGCGGCGGCGAGCAAGGCGGCGCGCGCATGGGCATGGCCTCAGCGCCCCCAACCAACTTGGGCCGACCCGCCCACTTTCGATCCGAACCGTTTTTCGCCCGAATCGATTTTTCGGCTCGATTCCGCTTTTTTGCCCGATCCGGTCCGTTCCACTGCTCGCCCGTTTTCAAATTTTGGCCCAAATCCGCTTTTGACGAATCGGTCCGTGCCGTGCACGCGAGGCCCGTTTTGAAGTTTTGAAGATCAGACTTTGCAAATTTATGTAATAAATTAGGCGAAATCTGGATCCACGAGTGGTGCGATGAACGATTTTATTTTATTTTATCGTTCAAAGCATGTCGTGGATGTTTAAATTATGCAGAAGCATGCTATGTATGTTTAATTACGTAGATAAACATGTTTTATGTTTTCGTGATTGGATGAGCATAGTAAGCATGCTAAGATTATCGCGTTTTTCAAGAATATTTTAGAATTTTGCGAGCATGTTTTATATGTTGAGTTCTATAGAAAAGCATGCTAGGATTACATGATCTGCATGGACAAACCTTTTGAAACAAAAGACTAAGCAAGTAACCCGACATATTAATTTTTAAATTAAAATGTCAAGACCTCCACTTTTTGATCTCTAAACAAAGTGATACGCACTGTGAGTAAACATCCACACGCGTGGTTTGCTTGCACTGTTTGTCATAAGTTTGTTAGATGAGATTTCTAAATAAAATATTTTAATCTATTGAGAAGTGAAAGTTTCATGTGTAAACGTCCACACGCGTGGCTTGCATATGAGGTTTTTCATAAGTTCTCTAGAGATAGATTTAAAATGAGATAACAAAGGAATTTAGATTGGAAGCGGTATGGTCCTGGTGAGTATGTCAATTCTAAGAATTCATTTTTTGCTGTTAAAATTGTGGTCATTGCTTAGACATCACCTCAAGTACAACTTCCCGAAGTCCCTTCTTGCGATAGTGATGTGGTCTAGTAAGGTCCAATCATTAATTTCATTTTCATAAGGATAAGTTGACATGGATTGAAATTAAACGACTAAAGGTTTATTTTAGTGCAGTCGGGGGTTCATGTAAACGCCCACACGCGTGGCTTGCATGTAGGATTCCTTGGGTGATTGGAGGTTTCAATTAATATTGTTTTATCAAAGGTTACAATATTATTGTTACGAATTATGTGCGATCGTATGCTTATGTATTTATATTATCTTTCGGATATGTCTCTTACATCGATTATCAATATGCTCGCACAAAATCCTTATCCGGTCCAAATTTTATCGAGTGGAAGCGAAACATGGAATATGTTCTTATCGTTGAAGAACACATGTTTGTTCTTACTACTCCTAAACCCGATGCCCTTCATCGACGATCGATTAATGAGCAATGAGAGTCGGCGACTTTGGCATAAGTCAAACAATATGGTCAAATGCTATATGATGACTACTATGTCCAAAGGCTTGCAGTGCAGCGACATCGATCGATGGTAGACGCGATCAAATATGGTCAAGTCTCGAGAGTAAGTTTGGGCAATCGGATCGAACAATCCGCTTCCACACAATGAGAGAAATCTTGGCGTGTAAGATGGAAGAAGGAAGTTCGGTCCATGAACATGTCTCCATGACTCATCTCATGGATAGTCTTGATCGGTTGGGAGGAGGTATTGACGAAGCCAATGTCGATATCATCCTCAACACACTGCCCAAGTCTTTTGAGAATTTTCGCGTGAACGCGATCATGAGCAAGATCAAGTATACACTTATTCAGTTGCTTAATGATTTCGTGGTCGCGGAAGGAGTCATGGGTAAAGGAGCACATGCTCTTGCTAGCACATCTAGGGGCCCAAATTTTCCGTTGAAAAATGGAAAAAGAAAAAGGGGCATCAAAGGTGGTAGAGGCGAGGAACTAGTGGGAGTAATGGGAGCAAGAACATGTGCGCAACCGAGGCTTGAAGAAGCGAAAGGAGAGGCAGTGCTTGAGTGCGGCAAGACGGGCATTGAAGGCCAGTGCCCTATGCTCAAGTCTCAAGTACGCCATTTGCTTTAGTAATGAAACATGTTTAGCGACTTGTTCTACCCATTCTTGGGTAGTAGACACTGGTGCGATCGATCATGTTTGTTACACCTTGCGGGGTTTCTGGACAAGAGAGCTTTGTGATGGCGAGATAACGATCTTCATAGCAACGCGGTGAAAGTCGAGGCCTTTGCGATCGGAGATGTTACTTTATGTTTTGATAGGACGGTTTAGTTTTGAAGGCGTTTTATATGTGCCGGAGTTTCGTCGGAACCTTATTTCCGTTTTCAAACAATTTATTCATGGATATTCAGTTATTTTTGATAGTGGTGTTTCTATCATAAGAAATGACGAAGTTATCTGTGGTGGCACTTTATATAATTCGCTTTATACTATTTCTGCCAAACATAATACCTATAACTATGTTGCATCTTCTTCAAACCTTAAAAAGAGAAAGTTTTCTACGCAAGATGACACCACATTTATCTGGCATCTTAGATTAGGTCACATCAATCTAAATAGGATCCAAAGACTGGCTAAGAATGGAGCGTTGGGTAATCTAACAGTTACTCCGTTCCCAGTCTGCGAATCCTGTATAGAAGGTAAGATGTCGACTAGACCCTTCAAAGCGAAGGGTTACAGAGCCAAATAAGTGTTGGAGCTAGTCCATTCTGACCTGTGTGGACCTATGTCCACACAAGCTCGTGGAGGGTATGAGTATTTTGTCACTTTCATTGACGATTACTCAAGGTACGGATACATATACATGCTTCACCGCAAGTCTGAATGCTTTGAGAAATTCAAAGAGTTTAAGGCGGAAGTGGAGACGAAGCTTGGTAAGAGTATCAAGTCACTGCGGTCTGATCGCGGTGGCGAATACCTCAGTAACGAGTTTATGGACTATTTGGTGCAGTATGAGATTACCTCCCAGCTCACTACACCGGGCACACCACAGCAAAATGGTGTGTCAGAGCGAAGAAATAAGACTATTTTAGAAGTGGTTAGATCGATGATGAGTTGTGCAACACTGCCTATTTCGTTCTGGGGGTATGCCTTAGAAACGGCAGCATACTTGCTAAATCTAGTACCATCCAAGTCGATCGAAAAGACCCCTTCGAGTTGTGGTTTGTGCGAAGCCTAGTTTAAGCCACATAAGGATATGGGGCGATCCAAGACATGTCTGTTGAACAAGAAGGCGATAAGTTGGAGGCTAGATCCGACGCAAGGTCGTTTATTGGCTATCATAGAGGACGAAATGTGGTTTATTCGTAGTCCTAAGGATCGAAGGTCATTATTAGCACTAATGCCCGATTCTTAGAAGAGGATTATATGAAAACCATAAATCCAAAGTTGAAATCATTCTTCGAGAATTAGGAGATGATCGTATTCCACCACCGATTAAGCGAAAGGTACGAGATGTCGTGTCTAGTGGGAGGATCGACACCGATACTTCAAGAAATTGAAGTGGGTCGAGTTCCACCGGAGATACCGGCCGTCAAGTGGGCTCTATCCGACAAGTTGTGCAAGATAGAGAACCACAAGTTCTTGCACCCACCGCTTGCCATTGTGCCGATGGCGCCTCGTCGTAGTGAGAGGATTGTTCATCAACCCGAGCGATTTATGTTCGTGGATGAATCTTGGTTTAGTCCCGTGAAACGAGCGGGCAATAATCGACCCATGGACATCAATGAGACGATCTGAGACATTGATGCAAGATCATGACACACCGCTATGGACTTAGAAATTGAGTCCATAACACTATGGATGTATACGAAAAGACACATCTACCGGATGGCAAGGAAGCCATAGGTAGTAAGTGGGTATACAAAGGAAGAGAGATTCGAGATGGAGGGTTTCGCTTTTAAAGCCAAGCTTGTGGCGAAAGGGTACACTCATATTGAGGGCATCGATTTCGATGAGACCTTTCACCGTAGCAATGCTCAAGTCAATCGAATTCTTCCGCCATAGCAGCCCACTTAAACCTTGAGGTTTGACAAATGGATGTAAAAATCGCTTTTTTAAACGGTTACCTTGAGGAAGGTAGGGACATCTATATGCAACAACCCAAAGGTTATGTGATGAAGGGTGAAGATCATCTAGTTTGGAAGCTTAAGAAGTCCATTTATGGACTTAAGCAAGCTTCACGATCCTGGAACTTACGCTTTGACGAGGTGGTAAAGTCCTATGGATTTACCCAGTTGCCTAGCGAAAGTTGTGTGTATCGATTAGATATCAACGGTGATGTGGTATTTCTTGCACTTTACGTAGATGACATTCTTCTAGTTGGCAACAATGTGAAGTTGTTATCAGACGTAAAGAGTTGGTTATCCGATCAGTTTCAAATGAAAGACTTAGGAGATGCAGCGTACATTCTTGGAATCAAGGTTTACCGAGATCGCAAGAGGAAAATGTTGAGCTTATCTGAGGCGTCTTACATTGATACTGTGATTACTCGTTTTAGTATGCAGACCGTCAAGAAAGGATTACTACCTTTAAGGCATGGTGTTCCTTTATTTAAGGAGCAGTCACCTATGACTGCAAAGGAGATAGAGGAAATGAGACAAGTTCCTTACGTTTCGCCGTAGGAAGTCTAATGTACGCAATGTTATGTACGAGACCCGATATCGCTATGCGGTGAGCATAGTAGCTAGATATCGATCTAACCTGGACAAGCTCATTGGATTGCGATGAAAGCATATACTCAAGTACCGAAAAGGACTCGAGATTATAGGTTAGTTTACCATGCGAGATAGTCTAATGCCTTTGGGTTATTCAGACTCGGATTTCCAAGCTGACCGTGATGAGAAAAAGTCTACCTCAGGCTATGTATTTACCTTGGGAGGTGGAGCCGTATCTGGCGAGTGCAAAGCGATGCATTGCGAACTCTACCATGGAAGCCAAATATGTAGCCGCTTGGAGGCTAAGGAGGCAGTATGGTTCAAGAACTACCTCATGGATCTAGATGTGGTACCGGTTTGCCCAAGAGTATCATAGTTTATCGTGATAAGTCGGTGCGATGCAAAATCGAAGGAACCACGGACCCACAAGGCAATCAAACACATAGAGAAAGTAACATGTCATACGAAATCGTTAGGCGAGGGGCGTCTGATCGAAAAGATTGATCTGACGGATAACATAGCGGATCCATTCACGAAGAGCTCACGCAAAAAGTCTAAGTTCACATTCGAGGACATGGATTGTGCGAAGATGGCACCCACTTAGAAATGAAACTTTTGTATAAGTGGGAGAAGCAAAGTGATGGTTTTGTTTTGTAATAGCTAGTAGAGACACATTGTATACTAAAAGTTTGCTTTAGTATAAGTGGGAGATTGTTGGATTTGTATCTTGAAAGCGCTTTTGGTTGAGCTTGTATACAATGTTTCTGTTACCACTATTACAATCTCTATCTGAATTGATTACTTGATTGCATATATCTATGTCCCTTATCTCATATATAAGTTAGATCATACGATGTGTAGAAGATCACGTAAGTCCGTATGATTGGTCAATCTTAATGAGATATAAAAGTATCACACCGAGACAACTTGAGGACGAGTTGTCGGTATAAAGCCGCATATAGATAAGAAGTGACTTGACTTGGTTGCTTGTCTATACTGGTACGTCTCTGACGTATTGATGGATCACAGTGAGATGAGTTCTTCTATCTGACCGTCGTGAAGAACCTAGATCTCGGTGACTTACGATGATCTAAACCTCGATAAGGTATTAGGTGAGTATGAGTTGCTGACCATCACTTTGACTTGTTATGGGTGAGGGTTACATGATTTAACCCAAGACTCTCTGCATCTTGGGTGGTGGCAGTGCTTGTATGTCATGCTAGTTATCTGTATCGAGTCACCGTATCCGTTTAGGATGATGACGTCACCTTAAGGAGCTCAAAAGGTTTATTGTACTAAACCCTGCAGGTTGAGTTATCTCAAGTACAATAATAAGGTTGAGTGGTACTACTTAAGGAATTAAAGATATTAATTATTTTAAGCAATCGAACAGCGTAAATAATTAGTGAACGTCTGATATCTTAAATACGGGATTCGTAAAGTCTAAGTGCAAACCCGACTCAACTTCGTAATAAAGGGTAAGTCGGCATTTATTCTCTAGTGGCATGAATGAATGTTTATGAATTAATTTATGTTCTGGGCTGAACATAAGATAATTAATTTATTTGAAGCCCATCTTTATTCATTGCATTTGATCCCTGTGCTGACCCATCCAGACCTGTAGCTTAGTGAATTTCGCCCATCTCTCTCTCAGTCCTACTGGGACTCTAACTTGATCCTCTCTATCCTAAAGGATATTATTATATTTATTAGATATGCATAAATCATATCAAGATAGGATTTGGGAGTGCATTATAAATATAAGGTGAGAGAGAAAATCAATGCTAATCTTCATTCATTATTTTCGAGAATTGCTATTACCAAATAGTGAGAATTTTCGAAATCTTTGTGAGAAGAAAGAGGGTGATTTTCTATAGCATTCTCCATAGATTGTCCTCACTCGACATTGAAGATTAGACAATCGGGATCGTCCCGTAAGATCAAAGCACGAGTCTTGATCCGTTCTACCCAGATAGATTCGCAGGTAAACACGAGAAAACTCCTACGTGTTGCAATTAATTATATAGGTGCATGCTAGGCATATAATCAATGTATGATGAATTAAACATCCAAGATAGATCCTCGAGAGAGAGTTAAAATCAGATTTCAATATAAAATGTGTTTCCAGCTAGTTACGTATTTATTTAGGGGCATTGTTTTGTTAGATGATATTATAATCTGATCCACGCATTGATGTTTCACTCCTCATTTGGTAATTTTTCATTTGTGAAAAATCTTTAAAAAGTAGTCAGGATCATCCGTCGGTAGTAGCCCATTCATTAGCATGTCTAATGATGAGCACGTGATATGTTGACATTATTTAAAATAACTAATATTTAGAATATAATATATCATATTTGTAATCGCATATTTTTATTTTCATCACAAGAATTTCTCCAATTCTAACTCTTTCAATAGGATATAAATTAAATATTTTATCTTAAATTATAGACTTAATCAAGAATTTTAGGATATCTCAAATTTCTATTCCATATTAGAAAACAATAATTAATCTATTATTTTTATATATTTAGACTGATCTTCAATCGTAAATACTCTTACTCGCAAACCAAGCTTCATTTGAGATGGCAGGTCGTAAATAAGCCTTATCCCCCGACCAACGAAAGATATCACACTAAAATATCATGAAGCCAACTAAAGATATCATACTAAGATATCATGAATTCGAATCATGTCAACTAGACTTGTCAATGAACGAGTTTTATTCGAACCGATCCGGAACCGTTCATAGCCCATTAGCAATGGTTTCAATTTTGATTCCAGACTCGTTCAGACACAAATAGGTACATACCCAACCCGATTGTTACGGGTTGACCCGATCTGATTTTTTTTTCTTGGTATATTATGGCTTGTCTAATGTGTTTTAGATATTCTATTACAAATTCATTATCATTTGTTATTAAATTATGAAAAAAATCATAAAAATTAATAATCATTTGAGCATTTTGATAATTACTAGACTCGAATCTATAATTTGATGGTCCGAGTCTGATATCTAATAAATTGGTTTCAAAATGAAATTTTGATACTTATTTATTAATTCTAATTTAAGTAAAACCCACAATCTAATGTCAAACATATCGCATTGAATCATTCAGAGAGCGTATTAATAGTATAAAATTAATGGCGGTGATGGGTAGACATAAAAATTTGAGCAGACAAAGCAACCTCGTTTGTCAGCTGAAAACTTGTTTTTACAAATATTAATGAAATTGGCACGCTCTACAAAAACAACCCAACCACATTCTACGGCGTAAACATTGCTTGAACTCGTGGTATATGATTTAATTTACACAGCTAAATTGTAATATTCCAGTTTTAAATCTCAACTACATTAAGGCTGTATTCGGATCCCAAAATCACGATTATAATTTTCATTTTTCTTGAAACTTGTACTTAAAATCCGCCATAAAAACAAAACATATATATATCCAAACTACATGAACAAACTCGTTGAGGATTGGAATGCTTCAAAGTATATATGAGGATGGCGTCTAGTAGGAATCTTTTGTGTATTTGAACTAGGCACCAATTTCATCTAATTAATCTTAATTGAATGGATGACACGTTGAATAGTTATATGTAAAACAATAGATTTTACAATATTTCACCCATGTATAATAATTACAAATCATACAAGGATCATCGATCCAACTTGGTTTCTAGATTTTGTATGATTTTTTTTAATCTAATCATCCCCTATGCTTACATATAATTAGATAGTTTTTTTTTTTGTTAATTAAATACAGAAATTTAAAAACCGCGTCACGGTGGACTCGAACCCGAGACCTTTGGCCTCGGGCATTAACCACTCTACCACTAGGCCAACACATGCACACCTTAACAATATTATTTAGACCGCAGGGGTTTCAGCTCATTTTACCATCCTAATTCCTACATTAGCTTTTTATAAATTTTGGTATCTTGCATCTATGGAAATGACACCTTAACAATACATATTATTTTATTTTCAGTCTTGATTACCAAAAATTGCAAAATGTTTTTATTATTTTTTGTCAAAGTCAAGTCAACCGTAATTTTTATTTCATTATTATACTCTATTTTTTGGTCGGGAGGTTTCGCGTTCAACACGTTGTATTACGCTGAGTTTTATAATACCGGGCCTGAATCGGGTACGAGCCGAAGAGTCATGTAGCCTGGTTTTCATGTTATCAATGCCACCGACGCGGCTAATTTCACCGTCGCCTGCCTTCTTGATAGGAGATTATTGGATACTGACACGCTATCGTTTTACACGCAAAATGAATGTATGATCTATTGCCCACAACAAGCGTAGACTTGTGGTAAGCATAGGGTCAATACCGAATACATGACTTATTTATACAAGTGGATTGTAGATGGGAGATGTTTTTTTCTTAATTTCTTCATTTTTCTTTTTGGGAACATAACTCTTCCACATGTTTGTTAGGAAAATTAAATAAGTTATATATATATATTGTCAACTCTGTATATGATTGTTTAAAAATTTTAATTAATGCTAATTGGATTATGACTTCAGGCCTCGACTCATGAGCTCCAAGCAACTGTACCCTTTTCTTTTATTTTATTGGGTTGTTGCCTTGGTAAATAAACAGTGGTTTGAATCCAAATCTTGGAAATAAAATGGACAATAGAACTATAGAACTAACCGCTGCCGGACTGTATCATATTAGGAAGTGAGAAACATATATAGTACATCTAAAATAGTAGTTTAATGTTGGATCGACTAACATCATGGCAAGGTACATTCCTAGGAAGTATGTGTTCGTTAAATTTTCCCAACCATCAATATTCGTATATCAAAAAAGTGGACAATTTGAATCATTTTACCCTAGTTATTGCCTCAAAAAATGAAAAAGTAAAAAAATTGAGACAGGAGTAAACAATTGAGACAATATTCATCTCCAAATATATATATATATATGGCATACATAGAGCACCACGATCACAAAGCAAATAAAATTTATAAATTCTCAAGACTATATCATCAATATTTATATACAAGTACTAGTTTTTGCACTGCATATAGCATAAGCAGAATTTAGACAAATTGCACCTTAATTACTCAATTGTAAGAATGTTGAGAGCAGCAGACAGCAACTTCTTGTGGAGAACGACGTATTTGGTGAGATCTCTTGCCATCCCAACAGCTTCTCCAGTTTTGTTCTCTGCTTTTTCCTCAAAATTGCTGGCTTTGAGCTGAGAATTGCAGAGTTCGACACCGGAGAGGCCAGCCCTGATGTATTTTTGAGCATCTGGATAAGAATGTGAGGAAACTGCTTCGTTTGCATCCTCAATCAAATCGTCGAGGGAATTGTATTGATCCATGCAATCAGTTAGAGCAGATTGAAGCAGTGGAGCAACGTCTGGAACTGCGTTTATTTTCCTTATGCCTGTCGTGATGTTTTCTGCGTGATTTTCAACTGACCTGTGTAAAAGGGTAGTTAAATTTTGCTCCATTTGGTTCGGTTTTTAGGTTTCGGTTTGCCGGGTGATTTTTAGCTACTTGTAGTTGGTCGTGCCCTAGAGATCCTGAGTTCCAATTACATATATCCAAGAAATCCTATGAACATGTCGAAATTTTTAGGAAAAGTATAAGAATTGTAATGTAAATGTGGTGCATCTTTAGTTTTCTTTTCTTTTCAATCTAAGTTTTTAAATGTTGGCGTTTGGATTATTTGTTTTCTTAACTAATCTAGAGATGGCAATGGATCTCGGACCCGGTCCAGATCCGTATGTCTAGATCCGTAGATCCAGATCTATTTTTCAGGATCTGGATCTTTAAAAAATAGGATCTGACGAATCTGGACCGAATCCGGACCATTCTTCTAAAATTTGGATCTGGATCTCGATTTCTGAGATCCAGATCGGTTCCATGGATTCATATAATATAAATGTATATATAATTTTTATTTATATTTATAAGTATATTATATTATTTTTCTTTTTTGTCGAAGTTGGATGAAGTAGGTTACAGAATTGGATGATATGTCAATAATATTATAAATATGTATCTTGTATTTGAGGAAATTTTGTATATGAGTGGTTTATTTGCTAAGATATGTGTGCTATTTCTTTTATTACTATTGCAATATTATGTGTGTCATGATCATGAAAACAAAAGTAAATTTGTAACCAACATCGTCTTATATAGTAATGATTATAGAATTTATAAATAATTATTATAGTATTATATATATTTAGATTATTATTATTTTGGTATTCTTGTGAATTATAGTTGATTTAAGATTTATTTTAGAAGAAAACATGTGGATTCGGTTTTAGACCCCTGTGGATTTTATGGATGCGGTGCGGATCTAATTTTTGGATCCGATGGATGCGGACCGGATCTGGACCCAAACAAAAAATTCGGATCTGGATCGGACCTGCAAGATCGAGTCAGGATCCGGTCAATTGTCATCCCTAAACTAATCTTCAATGAAAGGAATAGTCTTTCAACATGCAAAACATATGTAAAATGCTATAATTAGAATAACGAAGATAATAGCTAACTCTAATCTTGATATCAAAGAAACTAGAAAAGGAATTGCGTATAAAGAAATAAATTGTGTTTGGAAATTGGTAATGGCAGTCATATACGTATTTAATTAATAATTATATATACCTGAGGGTGAATAAGGCGAGGGCATCAGCATCAGCCTTTTGATCCGGCGTGGCAGATTGCAGGGTTGATATGCATTCTGATTCGTCGGCGCCGACGCCGTGGCAAGCTGCCTGGATCAGAGCATCGCCGGAGAGCTTCGATATTTTCTGACCGTGGCGGAGCTGTTGGTGCAATTGGGGCGCGCGGCGACCAGGCCGAAGAGGAGTGCCGCTAGGTAAACAAACTTGCACAACATTTTGCAGATGAATTTTCGAATGCTTTTACTCCTCTTTGCAAATTGTATTATCCTTTTGTCCCCTTTTCCGCTGTTCAACCACCGAAAATGACAAGCAAAATTTGCTTAAAACAGATTTATTTTTCATGCATGCAACTATTAGGTTGAAATTGAACGGATCAAGATTTAGCTCCTTCAAAACAGGTTAGCCTCAAAATATTGGGTTCGTGTTACATGAGTATTTTTTTTAATTGTTTGTGTTGGATATGAATGCTAAAATCAGATTAATAATTATAAAATAAAAACAAAAAACTTAAAAATAAAATAATTGGTTTGTGAAAATTTTGAGATATATTATATGTAATCATCAAACATTTCTATGTTGCCTGAACACTATTTACCATGACAAGAAGCCCAAAGACCTCGAAAGTTTGCAAGAAGTATTTGACAATCATAATTTATGAGGTTATTATAAAATATAAACTATCCTATAAAATGTATTGTACCTTTCACAAATAATAATTAGTAAATTAGATGGGCCTCAAATAATGTTACGGACAAACCCAAATACCAAATTAGAGAAAAGTATTCGTCTCCAAAATCTGCGTCTGTGTACAGTATATGTATACAGTACATTTAGATCATTCAAGCCCATTGAGTACTGTTGATCTATCACAGCATAATAGTACATCAAACAGGCTAGTCTGTGTAGTTAGCCCAGACTCATGAACCCATTCACGCAGCATATCTTATTGGATCATACCCTCTCTTTTTTCTTTTTTTGGATTTTCACATATAAACAAATATTTTCTAGTTTCCACCATTTCAAGGTGACTGTAAATCACATTTTATTGATCTCTACTGTTGAGTGGATCTCGTCTACAATCTTAAATGCTCAGACAATGAACACTTTGTTTTGTCATATTGTAGATATCAACATATTAAGCAATTCACAGAAGTAATTATTGGGATTATTTTTATACTTATATCCAGCTATTAGATGCATGTCACTCCACTATGTCATTCATATATATATATATATATATATATATATATTGGATCTATTAGAAACTATCCTTTTCTAATAACTATAAACCAGTTTAACTTGTAGATCTTAATTATGAATGATCAAGATTGATTTTTCAAATGGAATGTGTCTTATTACATACTCTCCTTTTATATTAGTATCATCAGCCCTCAAATCACATATACCAAAAAAAATTACATTTGTAATTTTATTAATTATCATGATAAATACATTTATACAACTAATTATCAAATTCTAAGATTATTAAATATAAATAAATAAAAAATATATCATAAATTTATTCTCAAAATTTATACAACTAACTATCAAATTCTAAGATTATTAAATATAAATAAATAAAAAATATATCATAAATTTATTCTCAAATTGCTAACTAGCAAGAATGAAGCTACATAGGGGCGGGGACACATGGGCCTCCCAACTTTTTTGAAAAAACACTTGCTGTGGCTTTTTTTTTCATTTTCTTTCTTTCCTTCTATTTTTTGCTCTCTCTCTTTCTTTCTTTCGTTTTTCTCTCTCTTCTGTTTCTTAGGTTTCTTTCCTTTTTTTCCCTCTTCTGTTTCTTATCGTTCTTTCCTTTTTTTTTTCTCTTTCTTTCTTTCCTTCTTTTTTTTCCTCTTCTTTTTCCTTTTTTTAGTTTGTGTTTTTTTTCCCTCTCTCTATTCTATTTCTTTCTCTTTATTTTGGAATCTTTTTTTCTTTTTCCTTTCTTCTATAATTATATATTTTTATGTTTCTCTCTATTTTATGCTCTTTCTTTTATTTTCTTTCTTGTGTTGATAAAATAAAATATGTATATAAATAATAACACTATATATATGAATTAATTCTTAACTAAACATGTGTGCTCATTGTAGTCTAACGGGTTAGGATTTTTGTCTCGCATTTAGGAGATCTTGGTTCGATTCTTCTTAGTTACATATTTTTCTTTTTCTTTTTTCTATACTTATTTTCTTTTCTTTCCTTTTTCTTTTTTCTATAATTTATTTTATTTTGATAAAATGTTCTCTCTTTCATTTTCTATAATTTTATATTGATAAAATAAAAGATATATGTAACTAATAAAATTTTATATGTGAATTAATATTA
The DNA here is from genome assembly GCA_036937905.1 of Salvia rosmarinus. Taxonomy (NCBI): domain Eukaryota; kingdom Viridiplantae; phylum Streptophyta; class Magnoliopsida; order Lamiales; family Lamiaceae; genus Salvia; species Salvia rosmarinus. The sequence continues at coordinate 57,183,387 of CM072820.1, read as the reverse complement.
TAATCCAATTTCTAAAAGTATTATAATAAACTCATTATATTATTTAAATTATTATTATTTTATAATTTTAGTTTATTACCTTTTAAAGTTAAAATTAATTGATCCCCTAGAAAAAAAAATCTGGCTTATTCATTGCTAACTAGTATACTTACTAAAAAACAAGAAAAAAATATAATAATGAGACACTTAATAAATAACGGAGGATATATAAGTTAAGATTTTCTCAATACTATACTTTTTTCACTTGTGAAATTATGATTTCTCTATTTTTATATTTTTCACGCAAAATATAATGCTTTTCGATTATTGCAATTATGTTGTTTCTAGTTACTAGGATAAGAAGGGTTTCTATTTAATAAAAAGTGGAGATTTTTCCTGTGACTAAAATGCGAGGGCGTGAAATTTACCCGATGCGTGTTTAAAATAAGCGGTTGCAAGTTACTCATAATTTTTATTTTATTTTTAAAGTAGAGTGTTACGCCATTTCTTGAATCTTGATAGCACACGGTGTACATTAGTGCATCCATTTAATGTTATTGATCGATCTGATTTTCGTAAGGTAATAAATGCAATAAAGAACACGAGGAGTTAACGTGGTTCGATCTTTAAAATAGATCTACGTCCACGGAGCAAGAGAGTGTATGTGTATTTGAGTGTGTGTTTAGTATGATTTTGTGATGATTCTTGGTATTGTTTTACATGTCATTTTCTATGGTTTGTCCTATTTACGCCGTAGGTTCGATTAATATTTATCGATTCGGACTTACTTGTTCGTTTAGATGTTTTGTAGGAAAACGGCAGAAAATAGGATGAATTGGACCTACCAAGGATCAAGTAAATTGTGAAACATCGCGACAGAGAGTTCATAGGCGCAAGCGGATCGCAATTATGAGATCGGATGCGAAGAACGGAGCGAACGTCAATCGCGCTCGGCGCCAGCGCCAACAACGCCCGCCGCGCCGCCCGCGCCCGTGCCTCGCCGCGACTTCGCCACCAGCGCGCTTCGCTTCCGGCTGCGCTTATTCCTCGCGCTTTCCTTCGTACCCTTCGCCCGGCGCCTCGCCTCCCGCCCGCCGCCCGCCCGTCCCGGCGCTGACACCCCTGGCCAGCGCTTTCTCGGCGCCCGTCCGGCCTGACCCTCGGCGCCCAGCGCTCGACCTCGGCTCTCCCGTCGGCGCCGCGCCCGCCCCATCGCCTCGCTTCCCGCTGCGCGCCGCGCCCATCCGCAGCCGCCCGCACCGCGTTCTCCAGCGCCTCGCCTCGCGCTTTCGGCCGGCGTTCACTCGATCGGCGCTCATTTCAAGCGAGAATGTTTTCTGTTGGCATTCATTCCCGGCCAGCGTTCAAGTTTAATCTGAGATGTTTTCGGCGTGAGCTCATTATGAACCGGCTTCGTTCTTATTTATTATATATAGCGCTAGGTCACGAATTAAAGGGCCGCTCTCGATTCGGAGTTCTTGCTTTGGTTCTTCTCCAGTGCGGCCATGGTCTTGTTCCTCTTGACTTTCTTCATGGATTTCTTGAGCGACACAACATGATACATTTTGATTTAATTTCAGTTCTCGTGAATAGTTTAATTTATCAATTTATGTTTTGGATTTAATAGTTCTTACGGAATCAATTTCTGATTTATTTGTTTGATGATTTATCTTGAATTCAATTCATAGTGAAGAGATTGGATTTTCATGTTCCGTTGATTCACTTTGTTAATGATTTCTTGCTTTCGATTATTTAAAGTTCTTGTTGGATGATTGATAGTTATTGTTTATGTGCAATTAGATTTAGATTAGGAATTGACAAACCCTATGAATAATAGAATTGCATATGCTTTTGTTTATCGCTTTGATTTATCGCTTTCATAGTTCAACTAGGATTGACAACCCTAGTTTAGATTTATTGCTTTATTTGTTTAGCTCGGGATTGACAACCCTAGCTTAGGATCTTGTTTAATTTTCCGTATTTCAATTCGGTATGATAAAAACCCTCGTTGATGTTAGAATGTTTAGGATTTAATCGCTTTACATGCAACACGAACATTGGCCTGTTAAGTTTTCCTTGAGGGCGACTCGTGTTAACTTATCACGCCACGATTACCTCGTGCGATTGCGAGTAATTTGAGTGTGTTTTTAGCTCGATCAATTTTGGCGCCGTTGCCGGGGATCGAACCCGGGTCACCCGCGTGACAGGCGGGAATACTTTAATCAGTTTTGTGTGCGTGTTATATATATTTTGGTATGCTTAATGACGTGCCCTTGTACTTATTTTGATTGTTTGGACTTAAGTTTGTGTCTATGCGAATAAGTTAGGATTTTGATTTGTGCAACTGAACTCTGTGGTATTGATCGGACCTTGATGTATTTCTCGTTTATCTTGATGTCATGTGATTAAAGTGCAATGTGAATTGACGGGGTTGTGTGAATTGATTTTAAATCGGTGGTTATTGACGTGATTTGTCCGGCTAATTCTAGGGGTAGTGTTAATAGTTTGGTTACCTATGTACTCGTTTCAAATAAAAAAGAAAAAAAAAAGAAAAATATGTGTCAAAAAGAAAATAAGGAGAATTAAAACTCCAATGTTGTTGAGATTGTATAAATGGAGGATGGGATTATGTCCTCTTTCGTAAATTGAGAAATGGACATGGAAAACCACGTTAGGAGACTCGAGTTCATCGAGAGTTCACCTTCAACATTGTTCCAAATCATTAATACCTTCTATGTTATCAAAGGAAACTTGTTGCTAAAGGTAACCATTTTAGTTAATTCACTCCTAGCGGAGAGTTGGGTCTGAGCATAAATAACTTACTTGTTTATTTGATATTTTCGCAATCTTAGATTTGTTTCACATTAACTTTGATTATGTATTCATCATGTTTGGGGGATTTGCAAAAGAGATTTGATTGATTAGAATAAGAGTGAAGTCGCATGAATTATCTTCCCTACTCTTATTAATATAGACTTTGCTTGAGGACAAGCAAATGGATAAGTGTGGAGGAGTTGTTTAGTATGATTTTGTGATGATTCTTGGTATTGTTTTACATGTCATTTTCTATAGTTTGTCCTATTTATGCCGTAAGTTCGATTAATATTTATCGATTCGGACTTACTTCGTTTGTTTCGATGTTTTGTAGGAAAACGCGAAAATAGGATGAATTGAACCTACTAAGGATCAAGTAAATTGTTTCGCAGCAGAGTTCATAGGCGCAAGCGGATCGCAATTGAGATCGGGCGAGAGAACGGAGGCGAAAAGGTCGAAATCGCGCGCGCTGCGCGCCAACAGCCCAACGTCCGCCACGCCACCCGTGCCTCGCCGCGACGACTTCAGCCACCAGCGCTCGCTTCGGCGCTGTTCATATTCCTCGCGCGCAGAGCGCGCCACTCTTCCGCCCGGCGCCTCGCCTCACCGACGCCGCGCCGTCCGTCCGACGCTGACACCCTGGGCCCAGGCTTACTGACGCCCGTCCGACGCTGACCTCGGCCCCGGCCTCGACCTCGGCTCTCCCAGCCAGCGCCGTGCCTCGCCCGCGCCTTCCACTTCGCGCTTCTGCCCATCCGCGCCTACCATGCGTCGCCGCTTCATCTCGTGTCGCCTCGCCTCCTTTGCCGGGCGTTCACTCGATCCAATCGCTCATTTCAAGCGAAATGTTTTCTCGGTGGCGTTCATTCCCACCGGCGTTCAAGTTTAATACTGAATGTTTTCGGCGTGGCCGAATCAGCGCTTCGTTCTTTTTATTATATATAAGCGCTAGGTCACGAATTAAAGGGCCGCTCTCGGCCGGGAGTTCTTGATTTTGGTTCTTCTCCAGTAGACCAGCAGTCTCGCTTCCTCTTGACTTTCTTCATGGATTTCTTGAGCGACACAACAGATACATTTGATTTAATTTCGCTTCTCATCGAATAGTTTAATTTATCAATTTATGTTTTGGATTTAATAGTTCTTCCGAATCAATTTTACAGCTTATTTGTTTGATGATTTATCTTGAATTCAATTCATAGTGATGAGGATGGATTTTCATGTTCCGTTGATTCACTTTGCTTAATGATTTCTTGCTTTCGATTATTTAAAGTTCTTGTTGGATGATTGATAGTTATTGTTTATGTGCAATTAGATTTAGATTAGGATTGACAAACCCTATGAATAATAAATTGCATATGCTTTTGTTTATCGCTTTGATTTATCGCTTTCATAGTTCAACTAGGGATTGACAACCCCTAGTTTAGATTTATTCTTTATTAGTTTAGCTCGGGATTGACAACCCCAGCTTAGGATCTTTATTTAATTTTCCGTATTTCAATTCCAAGATGATAAAAACCTCGTTGATGTTAGAATGTTTAGGATTTAATCGCTTTACGTGTGCAACACGAACAATGGCCTGTTAAGTTTTTCTTGAGAGCGACTCGTGTTAACTTATCACGCTATGATTACCTCATATGATTGCGAGTAATTTGAGTGTGTTTTTAGCTCGATCAATTTTGGCGCTGTTCGGGAAAACTTTAGGCGTATTGTTTGTGTTGTTTGGTTCTCGTTTTTTTCTTTCTGTTTGGTTATTTCCTCCCCGGTGCGTGTGATCTTGTTTTTGTTGTTGGTGTCTCATTAATGCGGGGTTACAGTGATGCGGATGTGGTCAAGCAGTGGGGAAGGAAAGTTCGTCGCGTTGGGCAAATTCTTCTTACGAAGAAGGAGCCCAATTCAATTATTCGAGGATACCGCCAAATCATGAGTATCAAACCTCGATCCCTACCGAGCAACAAGCCTATGATCCCTATCGGGACCAACCACCTCCACCGCATGACGAGGATCGAAGCTACAATCATTATGGATCAACCACCTTCGCCGCACTATGAGGATCAATCCTACAATCCATACGGGATTAACCACCTCCGCGCGATCTATACTCACAACAACCACCTCCATCTCAAGATTCATACACGCAGCAGCCCACCTCCACCTCAAATGCCGACTGGGATGATAAGTTCGTCAAAAGTTGGATCTTGACGACACCAAAATCAAAGCGCTTGCAAGCAAAATTAGAAATGATGACGAGAAGTTGGACGAGTTCTGCAACAAGATGCATAGGGGCCTCCAAGCTCACCCTATGAGGCTCGGCGACCACCGACCATCGAGTTCGCCATTGGATGATAGAGACGCAACTCTTGGCGTTTACAGGCATGTGTGGGACTGATGGGTGTGAAGTTGGTTGAGTATCAACGACAACTTGCAGCGAGGGAACTCCCAAACCAATCCGGTCAGGTTCAGGCGGTCACTGTTCTTGAAAGTGACCCATTTGTTGAGAATGGGGTGGGAGAGACATCTGACGAGTTGATGCAGCCAGAGAAGGTGGAAAATGAGGAAGAATGAGAATGTGAGGATGAGAAGCAGGATCAGAGCCACGAGGAAGTGGTTACAAGGTCGGCTGACGAGGAAAAGTGGGCAAATGAAGTTAATAGCATGCCAATGCCCACTCTGGAGGTGATAGAACTACCCAAGCACGTGGAGGAGGATGAAGAGAGGATGGAGAAAGAGTGGACACTTGAAGATACTCGAATGCCAAAACCCGCTCTGGAAGTGAAAGAGCTGCCTCAACAAGCGAAGTACGTGTTCCCAGAGGAGGACACAGTGATAATAAAGGTCGAGGTAACATCCATAATTTGTCAACATCCCAATTCACCAAAGTATTATGCTTTGAGAATTGAAGTTATATATTTTTCTTTGGAGAAAAGGATGTTTGATTTGAGCTTAAATTATTTACTATCTACTTCTTTCTTGTCCTCTATGCTTATATGGTTCATACGATGCTTTGGCGAGATGGTATTCCTGCGGTGAAGGACTATGGATAGTCCGTTGTTGACCGCATCGTCGGGCTCACGACGTTAAATCGAGTACTTCGTGGAGTTACCCACAGATTTTATTCTTTTCTTTATTTATTTTGTTTGTCTTGTTTTGTTTTCTTGTTGATCCGTCTGCTGTCTTTGTGTTGTTTTGCTCGAAATTGGGAAGGGTTTGCGTATTTTCATCGGTGAGATGAAGTTGTGATGCTCCAACTCTGCGGTCACATTCGTCGATTATCGTGGAAGTATCATCCTCTATGGTCATTTGAGCTTTTGATGTTTTGAGCACTAGGGCGTGCTCGATTTAAGAGTGGAGGATGTTTACTCAGTTTTGTGTGCGTGTTATATATATTTTCGTATGCTTAATGGCGTGCCTTGTGCTTATTTTGATTGTTTGGACTTAAGTTTGTGTCTATCACGAATAAGTTAGGATTTTGATTTGTCTGTTGAACTACGTGGTATTGATCGGACCTTGATGTATTTCTCGTTTATCTTGATGTCATGTGATTAAAGTGCAATGTGAATTACGGGGTTGTGTGAATTGATTTAAATCGGTGGTTATTGACGTGATTTGTCCGGCTAATGCTAGGGGTAGTGTTAACGGTTTGGTTACCTATATACTCGTTTCAAATAAAAACCAAAAAACAGAAAAAAAAAAAAAAAAAAAAAAATATGTGTGAAAAAGAAAATAAGGAGAATTAAAACTCCAATGTTGTTGAGATTGTATAATCGGAGTAAAAAAAGCCCGACTTTCGTCGCGTAATACAACGCCGAATTCTTACTTGCACGAGTATCTTCTCCAGACCGTTGGTTCCATGGCCATTGGAGGATGGGATTACATCCTCTTTCGTAAATTGAGAAATGGACATGGAAACCACGTTAGGAGACTCGAGTTCATCGAGAGTTCACCTTTCGAACATTGTTCCAAATCATTAATACCTTCTATGTTATCAAAGGAAACTTGTTGCTAAAGGTAACCATTTTAGTTAATTCACTCCTAGCGGAGAGTTGGGTGCGAGCATAAATAACTTACTTGTTTATTTGATATTTTCGCAATCTTAGATTTGTTTCACATTAACTTTGATTATGTATTCATCATGTTTGGGGATTTGCAAAGAGATTTTATTGATTAGAATAAGAGTGAAGTCGCATGAATTATCTTCCTACTCTTATTAGTATAGACTTTGCTTGAGGACAAGCAAATGGATAAGTGTGGGGAGTTGTTTAGTATGATTTTGTGATGATTCTTGGTATTGTTTTACATGTCATTTTCTATGGTTTGTCCTATTTATGCCGTAGGTTCGATTAATATTTATCGATTCGGACTTACTTCGTTTGTTTCGATGTTTTGTATGAAAACGACAGAAAATAGGATGAATTGGACCTACCAAGGATCAAGTAAATTGTAGAGCTTCGCGACAGGAGTTCATAGCGCAAGCGGATCGCAATTGGAGATCGGACCTTGAGAGAAATGAGCGAACGTCAAAGTCGCGCAGCGCCAGCGTGCCAACAGCAACAACGCGCGCGCCAGCGCGCCCGTGCCTCGCCACGACTCGGCCACCGCCCGCTCGCTCCGCGCGCGTTCACATTCCCTCGCGCGCTGAGTGGCCTTCCTTCCGCCCGTTGCCCGGCCTTCGCCTCCCACCATGGACGCCCGCCCGTCCGCTCGACACCCAGCGCCCAGCGCTCTCTCTCGGCGCCCCGTCCGGCGCTGGACCCTCAGCGCCCAGCGCTCGACCTCAGCTCTCCCCCAGCCAGCGCCGCCTTCGCCCCAGCGCCCGCGCCCCATCCGCCCGCTTAACCCGACGCGGCGCCCAGCTGCGCCTCGCGCCGCGTGGCGCCCGCGCCGTGTGCTCTCCCAGCCTCGCGTCGCCTCGCCTTGCTCTGCTCGGCCAGCGTCACTCGATCAGCGCTTCATTTCCAAGCGAGAATGTTTTCTCGGTGGCGTTCATTCCAACCAGCGTTCAAGTTTATCTGAGAATGTTTTCGGCGTGTGCTCATTATGAATGGCTTCGTTCTTATTTATTATATATAAGCGCTAGGTCGCGAATTAAAAGGGCGCTCTCGGTTCGGAGTTCTTGATTTTGGTTCTTCTCGGTATGACCCATGGTCTTTATTCCTCTTGACTTTCTTCATGGATTTCTTCAGACGACACAACACAGATACATTTTGATTTAATTTCAGTTCTCATCGAATAGTTTAATTTATCAATTTATGTTTTGGATTTAATAGTTCTTCTGGAATCAATTTTACAGTTTATTTGTTTGATGATTTATGCTGAATTCAATTCATAGTGACAGAGGATTGGATTTTCATGTTCCGTTGATTCACTTTGCTTAATGATTTCTTGCTTTCGATTATTTAAAGTTCTTGTTGGATGATTGATAGTTATTGTTTATGTGCAATTAGATTTAGATTAGGGATTGACAAACCCTATGAATAATAGAATTGCATATGCTTTTGTTTATCGCTTTGATTTATCGCTTTCATAGTTCAACTAGGGATTGACAACCCCTAGTTTAGATTTATTGCTTTATTAGTTTAGCTCGGGATTGACAACCCCTAGCTTAGGATGCTGTTTAATTTTCCGTATTTCAATTCCAGTATGATCAAAAACCCTCGTTGATGTTAGAATGTTTAGGATTTAATCGCTTTCTGTGCGCAACACGAACAATGGCCCTATTAAGTTTTTCTTGAGAGACGACTCGTGTTAACTTATCACGCTATGATTACCTCATACGATTGCGAGTAATTTGAGTGTGTTTTTAGCTCGATCAGTGTGTAAGAAGCGATTACAAAGAGTGTAGATGATCTCTTCCCTCTGATCTAGCCTCTATTTATAAACCATCATATTGAGTTTGACTCTAATTCAAATTGAGTTTGACTCTAATAAGGATTCTTTTAGATATGCATCCGAATCTTCTGCTTCTCCAATTGCGATTTGAGTTGTAGTTGGTTGAGGAGTCTTCTTGGGCCGAACTCACATAGGCCGAGCTTAATGTCGGGGCCCATTTATATTGGGCCTGATGCTTGGGCCTAGTAGTTGGGCCGTATCCTATCATATCCCCCCCAAAAAAGACGTAGAAGTGAGGTCGTGATGGAGGGGGGATACCTCGCCGAAATTCGTGGTCTGGCGAAGTTGTATGTCTCTTGGCTTCGCCTTGCCGAGGCATTTTGCCGAAGTCGTGTGTCGCTTGGCTTCGCCCTGCCGGCATTTTGCCAAAGTTGTACTTTGCTTGGTTTCGCCGCCGAGGCGCTCGCAAGTCGATGTCGCTGGCCGCTTTGTCGAGGCGTTCTCACCGGTTGTATGTCGCCGCTTCGTCCTACCGAGGCGTTGCCGGTTGTACGTCGCTTTGCCGCGCCCTGCCGAGGCATTTTGCCGGTTGTCGTCGTTTGGCTTCGCCCGCCGGTGCGTTTCTACCGTTGTATGTCGCTGCCGCTTCGCCGGGCGTTACGCTCGCCGGTTGTACGTCGCTTGCCGCACGCCGAGGTGTTTTGCCGGTTGTACGTCGCTGCTTCGCCGCCGAGGCGTTCGCCGTTGTACGTTTCTTGGCCGCTGCCGAGGCGCTCGCCGGTTGTCGTCGCTTGCTTCGCCGCCGAGGCGTTCGCCGGTTGTATGTCGCCGCTTCCCTCACCAAGTCGAATATGTAACTTTTGTCGAGGTCGAGGCCGAGATGAAGGCTCGGGATGCGGCGAAGAAGGGGCCGCAGCCGGCGGCGGCCGAGGTGGCGGGAGGCCGAGGTCGGCTGCGGAAGGCCGACGCGGAGGTGGCGGTGTCGGAGGCCGAGGCGGCGGCGAGGCGCCGAGGTCGGCTGCGAGGCCGGCGGCGCCAAGGCCGAGGCGAGGTAGTTCGTCCTCGTATTTAAACGAAGGTAATTCATCCTTGAAATAAACGAAGGTAGTTCGTCCTCGTATTAAACGAAGGTAATTCATCCTCGAAATAAACGAAGGTAGTTCGTCCTCGTATTAAACGAAGGTAATTCATCCTCGAAATAAACGAAGGTATAGGTTCCTTATTTGTCGAGTTTTATCGATAGGGTGGTCCCCTCACGCGCGTTTATAATTCATCCTCGTAATTAAACGAAGGTAGTTCGTCCTCCTTAGAGGGTAGTTCGTCCTCCTTAGAGGGTAATTCGTCCTCCTCCGTAGAGGGTATTGTTCATCCTCCGTAGAGGGTATTGTGGAAAAGGTGGTATGCATAAGTGACAAATGAAATATGCAAGACAGATGAAGTAAATAAAGAAAATATTTTATTAATAAGACACGACGTACCGGATAAATGGGCGAGCTTATATGACCCTTTTCCGAGGACTTCTTTAATTCGGTATGGTCCTTCCCATGTGGTCTCTAACTTGTCGAGCTTTGCGCTTTATCGACTTCATACTTGATGCACGAGGTCGCCTACTTGGCATTGTCGGATTTGACACGCTGGTTATAATACCGAGCTACTTGTTGCTTGTACCGAGCTTCTCTAATGTAGGCGAGGTCTCTCTTCTCGATTTCTACCGGGATTACTGCCTCGGTTTTCTCGATCATCCTCTTTCTTCTTTCTGTCAGAGGGTTCCACCTTGTCAGCTTCACGCTTTCTCCTGTCCGCTTCGTCTGCCTTGGCGAACCGATCTGCTATGCGCCATACCTCGACGCGGCGGGGCTCGTGCCACGATCTCCTCAGATAGGGCCCAGACAAGATGCCGCTCGAAAGCCGAGATAATGAGGAGGTCGTCTACATCCTCGACTTTTAGGCTCTCCTTATGAACCTAGTCATGAAGTCGCGATGGACTCGCCTCGGCCTTGCCTCACGGTGAGAGATGAGCCGATGTGGTTTGGACTCGGCTTTTGGAAGAACCTTGATGAAAGGCTTCCATTAGATCTCGGTAAGATCGATACTACCGGAGGTAACCGTCGAACCACGACAGCGTTGTCGACCAAGAACTCGGGAACAATTGCACATGTGGATGGTGTTGAGGCGGTGATTGATCATGTTATCTTGAACCGAGAGAGAAGTTTGTGGATCCCGCATCCGTCGTATGGGGCGATACCCGGTACTCTGTACTTGTCCGGGAGAGGGGTATCGAGTATCTCGTTAGAGAAAGGGGTAATAATCTTCCCATATCCATCGAACCCGTCTCCCGGGGAGCGATGTCGAGTTCGTCGGTTGGACTCGTTGTAATTATGGGATCGACCTCGCGGTGATCATGACGACCGTCCCACGTTGCTCATCCTCGCGATCGGTTTGAAACCGACTCGCGTGAGGTATTATTTGCAACACGAGTGCCTATCATCCGGAGGTTGGGGGATTCACCTTGCTGTTCCGCCTCGTGCTTTGATGAGGCTTCGGCGTCCTTTACTTCATGACGATGCCGACCTTGTTCTCGGCTGATGTCTTGGAGGCCGCTCCTTATTCTTTTCGAGGAACCATTTAACCGCCTCGTCGAGGTTCAACTACGGTGCTTGGGGTTCCTCTTTGTTGTTGTTACGACCTGCTTCGCTGCGGTAATCTTCTTCTTCACGTAGTACAGGGTGGCCCCGCTCATCCAGGCTATGAACGTGCCCTTTGGGGGTCGTATCTCTGATCGGGCTTTTCTCAGGCCACGTTTGGCGTCTGCCGCCGTTATTGTTGCCGTAACGGCTCGGATGTAGCGCTTCTTGTGTTCCTCATCGTTGTGATTGTTACTTGAGAAAAAGTGGATCGAAAGCACAGAATTTTCGCTTCCCACGCATCGCCGATGATCGATCCGATTTTCGTAAGGTAATAAATGCGATAAAGAACATGAGGAGTTAACGTGGTTCGATCTTTAAAATAGATCTACGTCCACTGAGCAAGAGAGTGTATGTGTATTTGAGTGTGTAAGCGATTACAAAGAGTGTAGATGTTCTCTTCCTCTAATCTAGCCTCTATTTATAAACCATCATATCAGTTTGACTCTAATTCAAATTGAGTTTGACTCAATAAGGATTCTTTAGATATCATCCGAATCTTCTACGCCCAATTGCGATTTGAGTTGTAGTTGGTTGAGAGTCTTCTACCGAACTCACATAGCCGAACTTAACGTCGCCCATTTATATTGGGCGCGATCTTGGCGCAGTAGTTGGGTCGTATCCTATCGCTTATAAATATATCATTAGCTGTTGATAATAGCATTCTATTCGATAACCATTTTACGAGTGTGCGTCATTCCACTAACTACATCACTAAATACATATTTATGCACATATAATAAAAGAGTGGCACTTTCTGCCATTTTTTAAATCAGTTTAAGTGCATCATCCATTTAATGCTAAAAAAACATATCGTTAACGACCGATGATAGCATTTCATCTAACAACCGTTTTTAGTGTATGGTCGTCACTCCACTAATTACGTGACTTAATATATGCTACATATATATAATGAAAGAGTCGAGCCTTATGCATTTCTTGAATCTTGATAACACACAGCTTTAATGCTAAAAACTAGTGTTATCTTTACAACCAGAACCGAGATCCTGATCCAACATCCGACCCAAACTCCCATCCGGATCCGGAGCCCCTTCACTTATCTCGCCCCACCGGATTCTGACCCGCAGATTCCTTTGGAATATCCGAATCCTCTGATGAGGAAGGGGGACAGCAAATACGGATCCCATCACTCTCTCCAGCCGGGCTCAAGCCAGAATCCGACCCGCGAACCGCACCCCCAAGTTCACATATTGAGACCTCTGTACAATCGGGAGGGCTTCCGACGGGTTGACCAGTAACCCGGATTCTACACAGCGGGCAATGGCGGTGAGATCGAAGCCATGCGTCTATACAACCAACGTGGAAACAGTGCTTGCATTCAGGTAGGGTCCGACCCATTTCTCCATCCTCGAACTCCGACAAGCACACGGCGCATTCCGGCAGAGATTCTTGATTCTCCGATTCGTAGACGAAAGTGGGAAGCGAGTTCAAGGCGCGGGGATCGAGGCCCCGGGAGGTGGCGGCGGATGGCGGGGCGGCGGGAGAGATGACGTGGAGGAGATGGTGGTCGGAGCGGTGGAGATGGCGGTCGAAGCGGCGGCGACGGCAGACGTGGAATGCGACTATGACGAAGCAGGCGAAGAAGAGGATGGTGATGGATGAGATCATGATCTTGCCCTTGAAGGCGTAGCCGATTGAATCTTGATTTTCTCGTCCATTATTTCTGTGGAAACTCGAGGAGAGGTTTGAGGTTTTTGAAAGGTTTTTTTTTTCAAGATTTTGAGAAATATATGTATATGATATATTCGTATACATATATAGATCTCTACTAGAAGCCCATGATTTTGGAATTACTAGATTCTTGGCCATTTATTGCACTTCGATTTTATATATAAAATGATACGTATCAATGCGAAATTACATAATGATAGTTGTCCAACCGTTTCGACTAAAATTGGATGGTTTAATCATGAAATTTCGCTAATTCCTTTTAGATTTACATGGATGGTCAACAAAGAAAAAAAGTTACTTATATAAATATCTAGATAACGATCGAATTCAAATGTACAAGGACCATTGTTTTTAATAAATACAACGCAATTGATGGTGTTGCCTCATTGCCTATCATTTGCATAACGCAACGCACCAATTTAATGAGCTCAATTCAAGAAAGAGGTACTTATTCGGTTTTATAGTGAAAATAAATGATGACTACCCTACAAGTGTAAATGTATATAATGCTGTAGAGTTGTACGAGTCATTATTCAAATCTATGTGTGACATTTTGTAAACGCTAGATTTTAATGAAATAGTAGCTTAAACGAATTAGGAAAACTGTTTTAACTTTAAAATGACTGATTCTATCCATTTAGGTGGAAAGAGGAGGAAAAGACGGATCGTTGGCAGTTGCTCGGCTGAAAAAGAGGATAACAGGGAAATTATTACATAGAGATATGATGTGTGCTACATCTCTCATATGATAATATTTTATTTATCACGTGAGAGAGAAGACATCTGTTTCATCTTCTATGAAGTTCTCGGATAATAGATATATACATTTATATTATTGTGGAATCTAAACCAGTTTCCCTCCTCATTATGCCCGTGTACGAAAGGTGTATCTTAACAAAGTATATATAGATATATGAAATGAAAGATTTATTTGAGTAGAGTATCTAATATTTATATTAGACCTTGTCCGGTATGGAATCTACACTACATAACTCTTCAATTTCACATTTTATTGATTGTCACGTCATTTGTATAACAATATTGCTAGTCTGTAATAGAAAATGAAATAGGAAATCAATTATCTCTCTAGTAAGTGAAGGAATCTGCATAACAGTTGCGTCAACATATCCGAGTTGGCTAAAAGTTATTCGCCATAATCCTTCTTCAAGGATAAAACTATTGCCTGGGACCATTTCCACAGGCGACAGATTCTTGATTCCCCAAAGCTGAAATGGACTTACATTTATCAGCTTCTTCTCACAAATATACAAGTATATGACTATATAATCACTTCCCCAACACATTTCCTTCTTCTTCTTTTTCTAAATGACGAGGAAAAGCGTTTGTTCGAGTTTAAAATCTCGAAGCATGCCCAATCGGGAAAATAGGATTCCCTCCGTCCCGCTTAAAGTGTCTCATTTCTTTTGGACACAGGTATTTAGGAGAAAGGTATAAAGTAGTTAAAATGTTAAAAAGTGGATAGGATACACACTTTTTGAAGGGATAATTATTTCCTAAAATGGAATGAGACATTTGTAATTAGACAACCCAAAAAGAAAAATGAGGCATTTTAAATGGGACGAGAGGAGTAATAAACAAGGTGGGCTTGAGAAGCTCGTCCAAAACAACATCGCAACAACTCACTAAAGACCCATTATCTTCCGAATTCATAATCTAAAAGTTAACGCATCATCTCACCTAATTTATTGAAGGCAAATCTATATATAGCTCTCGTTTTCTAATTGGATAAATATCAATTTATGTCACAATGTTTCACAATTTTTCATTTAATTTTCAATGTAAACATATTGTTATTTTAATCCCTATCATTTCAGAAAATTTCAATTAATATCTTATCGATCAATTTTCAACGTATAAGCATTTACGTGGTTATATGAGTTACATGTTGGACTCCATATTAATATTTTCTAAAACGTGGAAAGACTCCTCTAAAGCGAATTGTTCCATCTCTTTCCTAAAATCACAAAACAACAGAGCTAGCGGCCCCGACAACCTTAAACCAAGGGTTTCGGCCGAGAAAGGACAAGAAGGGAGCAGTTGTTCAGCCCCTGTTCCACTATGCGAGGAAGTGGTGGCCACGGTAGAGTTGAAGCAGCTGCGCTGCTACACTGCTAACCTTGCCGGGTGAGAGGATGCGGCACGAGGATGGTCTCTAGCGGCACTCTCGTTGGAATCCCATATTCAACTTTTGGGATCTCAATATGGTTCAAAATCCCAAATTTTCAAACACTGCATAGCCCCCCACTCTCCTTGAAGCCTTTTTCTGGTGTATATTTTCAGCTGAGGCTACTTCTAATAACAGTCTTACATATAGCTAATTGAATTCGCTGAAGTAATGTTTGTTTGTGTGTGTGTGTGTGTAGTTTTAAACAAAGCAACAAACTTAAACAAAAAACTTAAACATAAAGCAAATAGTTAATATGCTGTCATATAATACTATTGGTACATAGATATTCTCTGATACAACTTGATTTTTAAAATGCAATTTCAAGCCTGCAGTTGAGCAACACAAAACAGAAACAAGGGTAAATGCACTTTTAGCACCATAATTAAGAGGATTGGCACAATAAATCCTACAAACTTTGATCTTTTCTTGTCCTAAATTTAGCATTTTTCCGCATGAAAATACAAATTATGAGATTCCCATTCAAGAATCTCATAATTCAATGAGTTTTCAATGAAATCTTCCGGAAAAAAGTGTTCATCTTCCAAAAAACGTGTTGAGTTCTGATAAACAATTACATCAATTCTTTAAGTTTTCTTGTTGATAAACAATCTCCTTGGAACCTCGTCATTTTCACTATAGAATCACATATCTTGTATTCTTCTGCAGCAACTAGTGAAACTAAGGCAAAAGGGACTAGAATCGTGCGATTTAGGAAGCTTTCTCAACTAATTCACCAATATGAGAATAAACATGCCATCTATACTTACTGAATCGAACTTGTATAATTTTACCTGAAACAACAGCAGGGCCCTAACTTCCAGCTATATCATTGAGCTGCAGCGTAAATGAGAACAAATTTGTAAGAATACATAAAACCATGTCTGATTCATAATCTGGATGAACAAGACTTTTAAAAGTGATTTACCAAAATGTGGCAAAAAATTCGGACAAAGATCAAAACTTCTGAATGAAGTCGAAGATATGCTGACTGATCTCCTCCGGCTTCTCTTGGATGAGAAAATGAGCCACTCCTTCCATGATAACTAATTCTTGCAAATACGGCACTTGTTTCTGGAAGCCCCCATTGTGTATATATTCCTTCACACCTGGGGTGTTGTATGTTAGGTCGAGATCTCCAATAATGAACTTCACTGGCACTTTTATTTGCACGCCTGTCCATGGTGCTGTGACCTCCCAATTCCTACATAAACAAGATGGTCTTACAATTGCTTACATAGATCGACTTAAAAACATCGACGTTGTACCAATGCTCAACTATATCATCACCAATTTATCCACACCATGCTCCAAGAATAGATATATGCACCCGAATAATACACATCTAATGAATAAAGCATCACGAGATTACATGAATATGATGTGTGTTAAGCCTAGAGGCGAAGCATTTCAAGATGTAATAAAGCAAATGCTATGTAAATCAGCAAAGTTAAAAAAATGCTGCCACAAGGCAAAAGAAAACAGGCCTTACAGGTCCATAGCTCGATAGTAGTTCAAACCACCCGTGAAGCCTCTCTGGTTGTATTTGCTGGCATAGTACGAAACATCCTCTTCGGACAACCAAGACGGCATTGTGATTGGTTTATCAGGCGAGCCCCCAAAGCCAACTGCTTTAGGAACGCGAAGAGGAGCAGGGTTCCTCGATGTCAAAAATTTCTTGATCAATCTTGCAGTGTCAACACGAGAAAACTCTTCCTCGGCCTCTCCAGGTTCCTATTTAAATGATTCTATAGTATAATCAACCACAAGATGGAATAAATTTCTTTAAAAAATCAAATGCGGAATTAAAAGAACATGAGACATGCCATTGCTGAGTAATTTGAACAAAATTGATCAGACAAGGCGAATTCAAGAGATTTATCATGTAACATAGCAGTACCTAACGTCATCAAACTCTTGTTTTGTAAGACAACTAAGATCCTTTTCAAAGACTCTTCATCAACAAGAACAACTTCAAATGACAGCATCTATGCACTCAATTCAACACTCGGAGTTAAGATCAAAGCTATGAAGATATCCTTAAAAGTAAATTAGTGGCCACACACGTCATCAACTAGAAAGATTAAAATCCGAAAATACAAAACGTAGAGAGAATTTACAACAACAACTTCGATTGTATAGAAGAAGCTCTACAAAAAGAAATATGGAATCATTTTAATGTGATTTAATCGACACGAAGTCTCTTATGATGTAAGAACTACGACTTCACATAGGTTATCGATGCATATTATCAATAGATTCAGTTTAATAACAAAGCGATTTGTTTAGCTTTACATCCATCCCAACCAAAACAAATTCGTCACTTCGAAACTGCAACAAATGCAAAACGAAGCCAATTTCACCTTCCTAATCGAAACGAAATACCTGAAATCTGCAGATGTAATAATCGTCACCGAGAAAAGCCCGCATAGTTTCCACGGGCTTTCTCCTAGGATTCCTCGGCTGAAACACGACGCTCGTATTAACCAGAGCCCTAATCCGGTCGGGCCGAAGCAAACAAAAATTCCACGCCATAACCGCTCCCCAATCGTGGCCGACCAGAAAAACCCGGTCCAGCCCCAAAGCATCCAACACGCCGACCAAATCGCCGATTATGTGGAAGACAGTATAGCTGGCGGCGGAGGGCGGGGCGTCGGAGTCGCCGAAGCCGCGGAGGTCGGGAGCGATAGCACGGTAGCCCCTGGAGGAGAGGAACAGCATCTGGTGGCGCCAAGAGTACCAGAGCTCCGGAAAGCCATGGAGGAGCAGGACGGCCGGGCCGTCGCCGATCTCCGCCACATGGATGTTTATGCCGTTTGCTTTGATATTTCTATGCCGGATTTTCTCCATGTTTGATGATCTTCAGCCGAGAAGTATTGACCTTTGTACTAGTAATTAATAACTAAGCTCATCCAAGTTTGTAGAACCTATTGACAATATTGGCTCTATTATTTTACGCTTCGAAAAACATGCCAGTGAGTGAGACTACTGAGCCATGACTCTTTCCCAATTACCTTTCCAAATTTAAAAAAAAAGAAAAAAAGAAAAAAAAAAGAAGTAATTTCGTCCCACTTTTATATTTAATAGTTAATTGTTTATTAATAAATACTAATTTTCTATTAGTATATTGAGATCTTTATACATTTTTAATATTGATAGTTCATTATTTATTAAAATTAATAAAAATTATATTAAAAGTTGTATTATATATATATATATATATATATATATAAATAGAGTCTAATATTATTATATTTCCATCAGCAAATCAAAAACTCTTTTTTCTTTTCAAATCATGGATACAAATCACTTATATTATCCAAAATGTGAATTCGCATATTTTTGGCAATAGTAATTTTGCATTTAACATATCTATTTGTAGCTCGATTTATGTATTTTCAATTTTATATTTCAATTCATGTAATTTGTCATCTTATTATTAAGTTTATCAGCATTTTAATTAATTATGAATTTTAAATATAAAATAATATTTATATTTTTATTAGATCTCTTAAATTAAATAAATACTGTTATAGATAATACTTATACTTAACTAAAAATAAAACAAAAAAGAAATATGACTTAAATTGGATTGGTGTCACTAAAAATAAAACAAAAAAGAAATATGACTTAAATTGGATTGGTGTCAGAATAAGTTAAGTTGTGCTGTGAAAGAAAAAGAAATATATATTTTATTTAGTTAAGTTGTGAAGTGAATGAAAAAGAAATATATATTTTATTAGGAGGTTAGGTATAGTACTAATAATAAATAGATTTTGTATATATACATGAAAGGATAATCAGATGATTAGTTCTACTAACTCTAAAATGTGTTTCTTTTCTTGTCTTTCATCTTCCACTACACATCAGTCAATTCAATTACTTCTGCAAAATATATTTTTTTAGCTCGACTTCAAATATACTGAAGTAGATTTATATTTGAGTGAATCAACCAAAAATTAAACGCAATATAATACACCAAAATCGCAAAGCAACCATTTCCCCCAGATATAACGCCTCGTCCCCGTTATTGGCATAACTTTGCTAGAGTGACAGTAAAATGTAACGGCCAAGTCAGTTAATCTAAATGTAGGGGAATTCTATTATTATATTAATAAAATATTATCATATAAAATGAGATGTAGTACACCTACATATTCTATAAAATTTCTCCTAAATGTAGATATAACATCAACTGCTCTTCCAGAAAAGGGTTCAATTATTTGAAACGTAGATGTAGTTGAAACCACCATATCCACCAAGTATTGATGTAGATTATAGCAATAGGCTTTTGGAACGTAGATGTAGTATGCTATAATCTGTCAGATTTGACAGAGATTATAGCAATAGGCTTTTGGAGCCTGAAAAATTGAGATATAATAGATTTTCGAAATACAAATCAACCATGACAAATAGCAATTGGAGAACACAATATTCAAGTAGGGTCAGGATAATAAAATATATCAGAACAAAATTTGTCCAAAACTTTTCAAGGGCATGTCACAAAAGTTGATACAGAAATAACAAGTCTCCAATAGTCTTAAAAGCCAAAATCTGCAATAAAACTTCATAGCTACGAAAAATTTAAACCCTGAAACCTCTGCTGTTTCTTCTTCCTCTAGCCCGCTCAAACTTGCGTCCCTTGGCTCGGACATAAGGCTTGGTGTGGCTGTGTGGAACACCAGGAGCAGGACCAAAGTGCTTAACAGCTTCACGAGCATTCCTTGAGCCTCTCAAGAGCACCTGTTGCAAAGGTATAATGACGAATATTAGCAGAAAATAGTGCAATGAGACCGAAAAGTAAATACTTGCGTTCCACTAAATCATTACAAATCCCACGGCAAATCACCAGTGTGTATACATACAAGCCTATTGTGAACTGAGAACAAGCCGCCATATGCACACTAAAGCAAAAAAATGTAAAAACTGAATCTTGCACTCCTAGATACCATATAGTTCTTGGAGTAACAAACCATACTACAGAAAGTACACAAATATTTGTAGAATGTAGAGCTCAAGTTTATACTTTGTCGACACTTTCTTTTACCTACTCAAGAAGAATATATATATATATAAGTGCACATACAAGATTGATAAACTGCAGTTGACAGACATGGTTTATTCAAATGTAGGATCATGTTAGTAATAATCCAAACCATTCCCAACAAGCTCCCTATGATTCAAATGAAAGCGCGTGATAAAAGAATCCTCTTAACTAGTAGTCAAAGTTAGAGCATTGAAATTTCATTCTGCAAAATTCCCAACACTGTGACACACAATATGCAACCAGCAAAGTTCTAAAGCCTCACCGTGTTCTGCCCAAGCGGAGCCCTTAGAGCAAGCTGGTCAAAAGTCAAACATTCTCCACCAGCCTTCTCAATTCTAGCTCTAGCTCTCTCAGTGAACCTCAGAGCTGTGATCTTCATGGCAGGGATGTCATGAACACGGATATCATCAGTAACACTTCCTACAAGCACTGCAATCTTGTCTTCCTGCATGAGAAAAATATCCAACAAAATGAACAAGTTTCAGCATTAAGAAGCTGGCTGAAGTTTACAAGCCAGCTGCAGGTCTGACTCATAAGACCAACAAAAATAACCCCTAACAAATGTCTCCTTTTCCAGCAACAACACCAACTAATTCACTCCCAAGCCATTTACAACAAATTTTATTAACACTCGCTTCTAATACAAAAACAGCTAACTTGTGTACACACTAAACAAACAGTTAAGAAAGTAACAGCTACAATCAAAAATTCAAAATATAATTGCAATACTAACATAGAGATATATAATCAACCGTACCTTCCCTTTCATGAGGGCGCTGAGACGGGAGAGAGAAAGCGGGGGCCTGTTGATCCTGCTCATGAATAGTCTCTTCAGAACCACAGCATTAAACTTGCTTCCAGTTCTCCTCACCAAAAACCGGTACAACTGCCGCCGTATAACACACATATGAGATCATTTGATATATAATATGAACAATAAATCTAACCAGCGGAAAAGCATAGATCGACGAACCTTCACGAGGAGTTTGAGGTAGATATCGTTGGATTTTGGCGCTGTGCGCTTGGTCTTCTTGACCTTACCTCCGGCGACCAAGTCGATACCCTAGATTACAGGAACGAAACGTTAGCAAAGAAGCTTTCGAGTCGAAACATGGAGAGAGAAATAAAATGTAAATGAGTTTCAAGGACGGCGGCGCACCATTTCTTCTGCTGGTTCTTCTCTCGCCTGCCGCTTCTGCACCTGCTCTTTGATGGAGTGTTGAGAGAAGAGGAAATTAGGGTTTTGTAGTATTTGAGTTACAAAGCAAAGCGGCTATCTGCGGCATTGAATGGGCTGCGAACCCTAGAGTTTTGAGTAGCCCAATATTATTGGGCTCATTGTGAAATTGGGCCGATCAAATATAATTACATTTATCGTTTATTTGAAGAACCATTAATTTAATCAGGCTTGTAATACATTTCTTCTTCCAAATTTTCTTCTTCTTCGGAAGGGACATAAAACATCATTTACTTCTGCAGTGTCCACCTCATCCGCATCATACAAATTCCAAAATATCTGTTAGTTTTTAACTAATTGAGTTAAATCAGTGGGGACGAGACCATTAGTCCGAGTGCTCGCATCATCACGGGATAAGGTAATATCAAAATTTAAATTCATATTTTAATAATTATAATTAAAATATAAAATTTAAATTTCAACTCATTGCAAGGTAAGACAACCTCATACAACTTTCCGTGTACAAATATAATATGATCGAAGTAAAATAGACATGTGATTGCTCTCCACCAAAATATCTCGAGATCTTTAGTTGTATCTACTGTTAGTTTGGTTATGGCTTCATTGTTTCTCAAACTAATGAACTGGTTTGGTTTGTCAAATTTCTTATGAACCTACTCAAAATCTTTTATCATTAACTATATATTATTTCACATTACATTTTACATTCTCATATCACCATGTACTTGACGGATAGTTGATGTCTTCGTCATTTTATACACGTCATTTACATAATAAATACAATAACGTTTGTAACAAGAGCATATACTAAATAAATGGAGAATTATACAGAATTACCGACTTTTTCAGATGTATGTACTTTCTATAACCATTTTAGAAAATTACTACACGTTGCACCCATCTTATTAATTTAATATTTTTTGAATTAAAAAAATGAAAATGAATCACGTCAGTCTATGACTTTGCACCCACAGCAAAAACAATGTACACTTGCTTCGTTAACATTTGAGTCAACATAACATAATTGCTATTATAATTAGTTGATTGCATTATTGTTGTGTGAAATAACTTGATAATAATAGTAGAAATATACGAATTGATATAATATTCATCATTAAATATAGGTTTGAATATAAAAATTAATGAAAACTAAGCAATAAACATGTTTGTCGTCAAAAAATATAAGTCTCTGATCGAGTATGTCAAGTCTCTGGTTGGTCGGATACATTGAAATAGTCGACCGGAGACAGAAAAATTATAATATTTATATTTATTAATTATTAAGCTGTCTCTGATAGGTACTTTGATTCTCCGATCGACTGGATACTTCACGTGCTCTGTCGGAGATAACTTACTTAGGTTGAGAATTAATTTTAAATTTATGTATAATATTTAAATTAATACTTAAAGTAATTGAAACTAAAATTTCACTTTAAAATTAAAATGAATAAACCTGAACAATTCAATTAATATCAAAAAAACAAAGAATCATCGAAAACAAAATTGATATTACAGTTGAAAAACTCGATTATAGAGACATCCTGCAGAGATAGAGTTCCCGATGGGAAAATCGTCCGGAGAATTTTTCTACTCGACTGGAATCGAGTTTTTCAACTGGAATATCAACTTTGTTTTTTATGAAAGGAACTAAAATTCAATTTTTTAAAAATAAAGAAAGAAGTGCCTTAATGTCTTCAGGAGATTGACGTCTTCGACAGGAAATTAACGTCCGATACCTTCAAAGAAATGGGTGAAATCTAAAAATTACTGGAGCAAAAGGAAATGTAGAGAAATGGGAGGGGAGGGGCGACCAAGAGGAATGTAGAGAAAAAATGGAGATGATAGATTTAAAATGGTAACAATTTTGGATTAAGTAAATAAATAAAACAAAACGGGATGAGATTTTGAAATATTTGATCGAAAAGGGGCCAAACTTAAAAAAGGAATATGCACAAAATTTGTTAAAAAACATGATGATGACTAAAGCTTCATATCAAATTTAACTTTCATCAAAAATATATTATTTTTTTTAAATGGGTATATATATATGGTATTGAGAATTTTAAAAAATGATATGAATATTTTCCCTTTCTCTCAACCATCGCTCAATTACCTCAATTACATGCTGCAATAACATTAATAGATGAATTTTTCAAAAGTTTTGTAGTGATTAAATACAAAACATTTCAAACCTTCTAAGATGATGGTTGTCGTGCATGAATGAAATTAGACGAGAATGTAATGAAATGGATTAAATATGTGAGGCATATTTCGATATACGATCAATAAATGAATATGAATGAAATGAAATGAATGGAATAAATATTATTCTTATAATTTATGTTATTATTATTGTAATAATAATAATGATGATGATGATGATTGTTAGTTTTGTTATTGTTATTATTTTGTATTGATACTATTGTTATTATTAGTAATTATTTTTATTATTTTATTGTTATTGTTGTTGTTATTATTATACTTTTATTATTGTTAATATTATTATATTACTATTACTATTATTATTATTATTATTATTATTATTATTTATTATTATTTTCTTATAACTTATTATTTATTATCATTATTAATCATATTTTTTAATATTGCTAATTACTACTCTTATTATTATATAATTAATTATTATTAATTATTACTCCCTCCATTTCGTCGAACTTGACTTGTATTCATTTTCAGAATGTAATATTCAATTTGACTCATTTTCTTTTTCAGTTTCTACTTACACACAAAACACAAGTGGGTCACACTATTCACACAGTAAACACTAGCACTTAAATATTCATGTCGAAAAGAAATGAGTCAAGTTCGTCAGAACGAAATGAGTATTTATTTATTATTACAAATACTACTACACTCGTATACAATAACACCCTATTTGGTAGCTTGTGTAGGTTATACCATGTTATGTCTAATTTTAATCAAGACACATTAGTTGGGTTAGGTTATGGATCTTTGGGTCTTTTATTTGGTAGCTTGTTTTGGAAACCCAGATACATCTCTCACCTTATCTTTGGGTTTTTTATTTGGTAACTTGTTTTGGAAACCCAGATACATCTCTCACCTTCTCGGCACTCTCTCTCTCTCTCTCTCTCTCTCTCTCTCTCTCTCTCTCCTCTCACCTCTCGCCTCTCTCTTCTTCCTCTCACCTTCTCGACACTCTTTCTCCCTCTCACCTTCTCTCAGACTCTCGCCTCTCTTCCTCTCACCTCTCGGCTCTCTCTCTCCCTCTCACCTCTCAAGACCTGCCTCTCTCTCTCTCTCTCTTCCTCTCACCTTCTCGCCTCTCTCTTCCTCTCACCTTCTCAAGACTCTCTCTCTCCTCCTCTTATTCCTCTCACCTTATCGGCTCTCTCTCTCTCTCTCTCTCTCGGTTCTTTCTTGGTGCTATCTTCGTCGAGGCGAGCTTCGTTTATGAAAAATGGGAAAATCCATTTGAGAAACCCAATAAAGAAGAGAGTGGCAATAATGTAAAATTGAATGAAAGTTTGACCAATTTTCAAATGTAAACTAGCTTAAACGCACCTCACGAGCTGGTCACAAAACTAATCGAAACAAGGATTTTGATAACGGGCTTTGAGTTAGGAACGAGCCTTCAAATTAAATAACATGCCTACCAAATGTCCATTTTTTGGGCTTATTCAAAACCAAACCAGTTGAAACAAGCCTACCAAAGAGGCGCTAAGTGTATCACTTGTGGACGGTATAATTTTTAATAAAATTGTTGGCGAGTGTTGTTTGAGTGGAGAAATGGTCCTATCATATATTAGGTTGTGAGTGATATAAATGATTTTTTGGTAAATAATAAGTGGTTTTGAGGTTGAATATAAGTAGTGGTGACATAAAAATGAAAATGATATATTTTTTATAGACACCGAATAAGATAATTATGATACACTTATCGAGGATGGAAGAAGTATTATTTTTATTATTAGTAGTATCATTATTTTTTAATAATAATAATTTTTAAGATAAAAAATAAATAAGAATAGTTTTGTTATACAAAATTAAGTTTGGTTAATCTCATATTTATATAAATAACTAATACAACGAGGGATGAGAAAAATAGCTAATCACATATTTGTGGTAATGAGCATTCATTCGGGCATGATAATTCATGCAGTAAAAATCTTACCAGTTATATACTAAGTATATTAGGTAAATTATGTGGATTATTATTGTGTAAATCATTTGATAACATGAATCATAAGCTCAATAATATTCCACAATCATGCCATTCGTCGAAAGTCTTGAAGCTTTTAATAAAACTTATTTGACATCTTATTTTAATAAAAGCAAATCGACTTCAATTTAATACATCTTGCAATGCATAATATTCAAGGATATTGATATATAAAATGAAAAATACTAAATAAAGCAAATTATATTGTCAAAATTTTAAGGATAACTATTGGATTAAATTCTAAATTATTTGGTTTGTCCCCGAAATATTCCAAACTCTCAATGATATTAATAAAATGCATTCGATCAGCGACGGATTAGCGACGGATAAAATGCGGGTCGTGAATCAGCGACGGATTAGCGACGTACATAATGCGGGTCGTGAATCCGCGACATATTAGCGATGGAATTTTTTTTGCGACGGATCAGCGACGTAGCATGGCGGGGAATTCTCGCGCGAAGTTTTAACGACGGCATTTCCGTCTCTATTCCGTCGTTAAATTTAACGACGGACAATATCCGTCGTTAAAATTAATTTTTTTTGTTATTTTTTAATTGAATTAACCAATTCCGTCGCTAAACCGTCGTTAAAAAATCGGATTATTTCTAAAAAAAATTTAATTTATTTTAACGACGGATACAATCCGTCGTTAATTTTAATTCTGATTTTATTTATTCCCAATAATAATAGCGACGGAATGTCCGTCGTAAAATAGTCTCTAATTTAACGACGGAATTAATTCCGTCGTTAATGTAAAATCTTTTTTATTTTTTATATTATGTGCGTTAATTAACGACGGATACGTGTCCGTCGTTAAATTATTCCGTCGTTAAATCCATTATTCCGTCGTTAATCCGCCGCTACATTATTTTAAATATAACGACGGATATTTCCGTCGCTAATCCGCCGCTAAAAAGTTTAATTACAGACGGGATTTCTTCCCCAATTTCATATCGATCCTCAAACCCTCCCTCCCTCCCAACCCAACCCCCCGCCGCCCGCCATGCCCGACCTCTCCTCCCTAGCCTCACACACACACCCCAACCAACCCCACCCCTGCCCCATGCCCACACCCCACTGTCATGGCTCGCTGCCTCCCCGCTGCCGCCCACCCCCGACCCCACCCCTGCCCCCTAGCCCCGCCCCCACCCCACCCCACCAGAGCCCCACCCCACCCCACCCCGCCCTCATGCTGCCGCTGCTCCCACTGTCCCCCCCCCCTCCTCCCGCCTCCCCCCTCCCAACCCTACCCCCAGCCTAGTCAGCCTCCCTGTCATTGCCGCCGTCTCCCTGCCTCCCGCCCCGCGCCCGCCCCGCCTGCCGCCCCGCCTCCGCCTCCCCGTCAGTCAGTCTGGTTTGTTTGGGTTTTTATTTATATTTTATTTTTTTATTTTGTTATATTTGTTGATTTTATTGAAAATATTGTATATGATGCATTGAATTGATTAGTGAAAATTATTATATGATGTATTGAATTGATAGTGAAAATATTATATATGATTCATTGAATTGATAGTGAAAATTGAATTGAGTTTACCGAATTGATAGTGAAAATGATACATTGAATGTTAGTCTTGTGATTTGGGCTTGTGAAATTGATATGCTTGGATGTGAATTGAGATGATAAATTCATCATTTCGTGAGATGTTTTGAGTTGTTAAGGGTATAATTAGGCATATGGTGATGATTTGGTGAAATTTGAATGAGTTTGATTGAATTGGGAATCAGGCGATTAATTTTATAAAACTTACTCACGAAATTAATATAAAAAATTGTTGATTCCTATAATATGACGATTTACGATATTTCGTAGAGCACGATATTTATATTTGAGTGGTAATAAAAGAATTAGTTAAATGAAAACCCTCTTCGGAGGTATTATAATCACACACTAATTGTAAAGGGAATACATTCAAATATTCATACTTTGATAACAATTTGGATACTTGAATTTGAAATTCAACCCGATGTGAAATATTCATGTATAATTGATTTGATACTTATGAGGATGATCAATAATTGATTTGATGCTCACGAGGACGATCAATTAATGCTCTTCTAGAGCCGATAATAAAAATATTAGCATTTAAAATTGTAGCAATCCTTCATAGATTGTTTAATAAGATATTACAAATCAATTTCAATATCATTCCACAAATAGGAATTGAGTAAATCAATATCAATATGACATAAAGTTATATTTTTCCATCAGATAACCATACATCACATAATTAACATATGAATTGCTCTTCAAGAGCATGTAATATTCATGAAGAATATTAATTGTGCTACTTTGAGAGAAACAACTTAATTCAATATAATAATAATAATAATAGATACAACAATTCAATAAAATAAATAAATAAAAATGAATACTAACTTTATCTCATGTGTCATTAGAGACACATCATATTTAACAAAATACGATGATATATCGTTGTGTTTGACTGCCATAACTCTTTAATCTGAATTGAGTCTATATAATTTCATATGATGATATATAATTCATATGTTAATTAAAATATTTATTTATCTCATGTGTCATTAGAGACACATCATATTTAACAAAATACCGCTATACACTATTTTAATCCAACTTTTTAACAAATGCCAATAGCTAAGACCTCGTATGATACGCCTCGAATTCCATGGTTGGGGCATACCATCGAGAAGAAAATGAAAGCTCGATCTAATGTGGAAGTCTCAGATGAGAGTTCTGCATCGATAGTACCTCCCCCTTTTCAAGAGGATGCATTAGGTTCGATTACTAATGTCGTTGTTGATGAGGACACGACACTAGTTCATCCCGATGGTACACTCATGACATTGAAGAGACATCCGATAATGAGGATGATGAAGTTGAATTGTCGAGTCGAAGACAATCATACATTGGATGATGATGATGACGACGACGATGAATAGGGTTTGAATTTATAACATTTTTTGTATGCACACAAAACGTTATGATATGCATTATTTGTGAATTTATAGCATTTTAAGTATGCACACAAGAGTTCAAATGACGACGATTTATAATTGTCACTAGTATGCACACAAAACGTTATGATATGTATTATTTGTGAATTTTTAATACAACATTTTTTACCTTTGTTTGCAGATGTCATCACGTAGGAGGCACTCAGGATCATACACGCCGTCGCCTACACCTGCCAGCCTAGAAGAAGGCATGGAGGCATTGTCTCACAGCCCCGCCCCCTCGAGCAGTAGTGGAGTGCCATCTAGAGAGGGGATGAAGAAGATAGCCATTGTGAATGGGTATGACGTTATCTCTTGTATGTCTCAGTTTAAATAAATTTTAGCATTCTAATGTCTTTATTTTCTGTAAATTGTAGCATTTTGTGTCCGAGCAATGATATAGCCCGCGTGATTACGGAGTCATTCCGTAGATTCATGAATCACAACGGCTTCAATTGGAAATTGGTGCCTCAAGAGTTCAAGCAGATTTATTTCGATGAATTCAAGGTTTGTGTTGTTTATACGAAGTCATTTATGATTTGACCTTTGCATATTCTAATCATATATTTTTTGCAGAAATATTTTTATTGGGATGATACGATGGATGATGCCTGGTCTATTCCTACTGGTCCAAAGGTCACATGAAGCGCTATAAAGATCTTGTTCACAAGATCAAGCGTGAAGGACTCGCCCAACCCACCTCCATTTATCCCTGAGCGAGATTGAGATAATTGGAAGGCATATTGGGCTCGGACAGACGTCCAAGAGAAGGCGGCAAAGGCCCGCAGAATGGATGTCCGAGCCAGATGGCGAGGGTACTGGGATAGTCAAGCATCGGGGTGGCTCACGCTCTGCATTCGAGTATGCGAGAGGGATTGTAAGTACTTTGAAGTTTTAGATATAGTAAATTTATTTAAGAATCGTAATACTTGTTAATTATTTAATTTGTTTGACTTATTTATAGGCAAGATAGCGTGGAGTAGCCATAGAAGATGTCCAGTGGGATGTATTTATCATGCCACCGACGACGGGAGCTATACTGACGGAAAGCTCGGATTATCATGGTAAGTATATTCGTTAGCGCAACAACGAACATTTAATAAAATAATAATTGTATGAAATTATATTACGAGGCAGTTGAGGAACATGTGACCCAGTTGAGCTAATCTGGGGAGTGATGAGACGCCGTAAATTGATAGGACTCAAATTCTCAAAATGTCCTGGGAGCTCCTCAAAGAAAAAGAATAGGATGTTTGAGTCGGTTCTCTATCACGGACATACATGCAGAGCGAAGCATCGTCTCATTCGGTGGAGAGTGCCCACTGTTGATTCCATAGCTTATCAACAACAACTATCGATCCGGAGGCCGATGGAAATCTGAGCGAGGCATACGAGGCCCGATTGGGCGGCGAAAGCAGCAGTCACCGGTATACGAGGCCGAATGCAAGCCGAGCCGAGAGCGAGATAGCGTAAGAACAGATTCAGCTCAAAAGGCGGGCGGGGAGGCCCTAGAGCGCTTCATGGCCGCCCCGCTTCCCCACCGTGATATGAGCTCCGCTTCCTCACCCGACATATTCGTGTTGTATTATGAATTTGTTAACTTATCGCATGATTTAGAATTGTTTCTTTATGGGATTGTTTAGATATTACGATATTTTGGATTGAATTGGTTTATTTTGATAGTTTGTATTGTATGGATTGAATTGGTTTATTTTGGATCGAACCGCTTTGTTTGGATTGAATTGCTTTGTATGGATTGAATTGGATGGAATTGGTTGTTTGGATAGTTTGGATTGTATAGATTGAATTGGATGGAATTGGTTTGCTTGGGTTGTTTGAAAACGGTGGTCATCAAAATACAAATTGAAACCGTCGATTTTTCTTATCTAGCGACGGACTTGCGGCGGACCTCGACGGATCAAATACGGACCTACAACGGATTAACAACGTGAAATAACCGAACTAATCGAACTAGCGATGGACTGCGATGGACTTGCGGTGATTTACTGACGGATTTACGACGGTGTTGTTACGTAAAATTAAAAAAAATTATAACTTTAGTGACGGACGTTGTCCGTCGCTAATTAGCTTACGGATCGAGGCGGATTCGCGTCGAATAACGACGGAGTTGCGGCGGTATTATTTAGCTACGGCCTGTATGCGTCGTTAATCCGTCGCTAACTACGACGGATTAGCATCTCATTAACGACGGATTTAGTATCGCACGACCGCTCGGGAGGTCGTGGATTAACGATCGAATTTTCCGCCTTCCTGTCGCTATAAATTAGCGACGGACGAATTCCGCCGCTAGACCTTTGCCTACCGTGTTTCCGGCTACCCCTTATTCCGTCGCAAACCGTCGCTAATCCATTTTAGCGACGGATCGATGTGTTTTGGGATGAAATTTTCCGTCGCTGATCGACTGCATTTTTGTAGTGCCTCTCACCTTCTCGGCACTCTCGCATCTCTCTTCTTCCTCTCACCTTCTCGGCACTCTCTCTCTCCCCTCTCACCTTCTCGGCACTGTCTCTCTCTCTCGCCTCTCTCTTCTTCCTCTCACCTTCTCGGCACTATCTCTCTCTCCCCTCCCTCTTCTTCCTCTCACCTTATCGGCACTCTCTCTCTCTCCTCTCTCTCTGGTTCTTTTCTTCAGGTGCTATCTTCGTCAAGGAGCAGCTTCGTTTATGAAAAATGGGAAAATCCATTTGAGAAACCCAATAAAGAAGAGAGTGGCAATAATGTAAAATTGAATGAAAGTTTGACCAATTTTCAAATGTAAACTAGCTTAAACGCACCTCACGAGCTGGTCACAAAACTAATCGAAACAAGGATTTTGATAACGGGCTTTGAGTTAGGAACGAGCCTTCAAATTAAATAACATGCCTACCAAATGTCCATTTTTTGGGCTTATTCAAAACCAAACCAGTTGAAACAAGCCTACCAAAGAGGCGCTAAGTGTATCACTTGTGGACGGTATAATTTTTAATAAAATTGTTGGCGAGTGTTGTTTGAGTAGAGAAATGGTCCTATCATATATTAGGTTGTGAGTGATATAAATGATTTTTGGTAAATAATAAGTGGTTTTGAGGTTGAATATAAGTAGTGGTGACATAAAATGAAAATGATATATTTTTATGTACAATCGAATAAGATAATTATGATACACTTATCGAGGATGGAAGAAGTATTATTTTATTATTAGTAGTATCATTATTTTTAATAATAATAATTTTTAAGATAAAAAATAAATAAGAATAGTTTTGTTATACAAAATTAAGTTTGGTTAATCTCATATTTATATAAATAACTAATACAACGAGGGATGAGAAAAATAGCTAATCACATATTTGTGGTAATGAGCATTCATTCGGCATGATAATTCATGCAAGAAAATCTTACCGCTTATATACTAAGTATATTAGGTAAATTATGTGGATTATTATTGTGTAAATCATTTGATAACATGAATCATAAGCTCAATAATATTCCACAATCATGCCATTCGTCGAAAGTACTGAAGCTTTTTAATAAAACTTATTTGACATCTTATTTTTAATAAAAGCAAATCGACTTCAATTTAATACATCTTGCAATGCATAATATTCAAGGATATTGATATATAAAATGAAAAATACTAAATAAAGCAAATTATACTGTCAAAATTTTAAGGATAATTATTGGATTAAATTCTAAATTATTTGGTTTGTCCCAAAATATTCGAACTCTCAATGATATTAATAAAAGGTCCAAACTATTAATATTATATCAAAATGTATGCACTAACGCTTTTGGTTGACATAATGCTTCTTCGAGATTACCATGTGGCATAAACCACGTTGTAACAAAATAATTTTAAAAATTTAGGATGCCTATATTTAGTCACCATTTTTTGTAAACACAAACATATTTGGTATTTATTTTGTTTTGTGTTATTACTTGATGACTATCAGATGACGAATTTGATGGGAAGACAGTAAACAAAAATAAATTTTGACGGAAATACAGCTAACAAAAACACAGTTGATATCTGACTGAATATTAAAATTCTATTTTCTAATTGCATTCATTTTGTTGAGGTATAATTTGGATGATTTTTCACCTACTTATCAAAGATTTGTGAATAGTCATTACAAAGTCTCACAAGTCTACAATTAATAATATATCTTGAAATTTTTATTAAAGATGAAATTAGTATTTTGGACTCGTGATGTTATTTGATAACATTATTTTTATTGGTAAAGAAAGTACTTTATAACTCATTTTATCAGAGAAAATATTGATTTTGATGGAATTATAATTGGAATAAGATATTGTCTCTATAATAAAAAAAATCAAATGAAGTATTGAATAATGTAAGCCCCATTAACTGTATTATGTTATGTCTATAAATTTTTTATTACAACCCTTAATATTCTTCATGAAAGCCGTTATTTAAAAATTTTGTATTTTTTTATCAATAGTCCTTCATCAAGTCTCGTAAAACAACATTATGTTATGTTCAACATAAAACTCATTTTTACTGAAAGCATGAACTCACTTTTGCCATGTGGAATCAAAATTAGTATTTCTTTAAGAAAAAACATTAGAAAATATATTTTTTGTCCAATATCAATAGTTCGGATCTTTTCTTGATATTATTAAAAGTTCAAGATATTTTTGAGACAAGTTAAATAGTTCAGAATTTAATTCGATAGGGTACTAATATTTTATTTATTTTCTTTAGAATATCACAAATTCTCTTAGGCCTCGTTTGTTTGGCATGGATTCCATTATGAAAAAGTAATCTTATTCCAATATTTTAAATTCTTGTTTTTTTGTTGGATTTTTACAAGATAAAGAAAGTAAAAAGAATTCCGAAAACAAGGAAAATAATGCAATATTCCAATATTTCTATTCCCTAACAAATCTTAGGTATTATTTTTTCACAATCTCATGATTCTTACATTATTTATATATTTAATACTCCCTCCATCCCACCCAAGACAATTCATTTCTTTTCGATACGGTTATTTAGGAGAAGAGATAAAATTGTTAAACTGATAAAAAAGTAGGTAGGACCTACAACTTTTGAAGAGATAATTATTTTCTAAAAATGAAATAGGTAATCTTGGGTGAGACAACCCAAAATGGAATACATATCATCTTGGGTAGAACGAATGGAGTATGTTTTTATTATTTTATTGAATACAAAAGTTTACATTTATTATTATTATTATTATTATTATTATTATTATTACAAAGTATATTCAATTCATAGTTTTAAAATGAAACTAAGATTTTCTTAAAATAAGTTAATAATAATAATAATAATAATAATAATAATAATAATAATAATAATAATTTTATTATGCTTATAATTACTTATATGAAGAAACACTTAGTTAAATTTGTAGAACTATGAATCATACTTTGTACAATATAATTATAATAAGATTATTATTATTATTATTATTATTATTATTATTATTTATCTCAATTTATAACTTATTTTTAATTTAAATTTTAGAACTCTTACTTGAATCATACTTCATATCGTATCTTATTATTATTATTATTATTATTATTGTTGTTGTTGTTGTTGTTGTTGTTGTTCATAATCCTAACAACTTTCTTGATATTTTTCAAATAAAGAATAAACTATCTACTAAAATTTATTTTTTTTAGAATTATTTTCCTATGAATTTATTCTCAATTAACTTTACATTCTACTTTCCTACACAAACGAAACGAGCCCTTATAGTTTTCACAGGTCAACCGTGTCAACTCTGATTTTCAGAAGAAACTGTAAAAGCAAAAAAATGGATTGCACAAATTTAATGTTTTTTCATGATGAATATGAAATATCACTTTTAAAAAATAACAAAGAAATAAAAATTAACAAAGAACTCCATGCCAGCGGAACAAAGCTTTCATCCCTTTTTGGAGTCAAACGTCATTACACCTAATCTCAGTGGCAATAACAGTCAATTCGTATGTCTCAATAATTTATCTTAATTCCAATTTTCCATTTCCCCATATTCACACAGCAAATGCATTTTCTCAATCCTCTCCGGTTTTAACGGCTCCGTCACATTAGCAGTTACCTCAGAAGAGAAACCATGAATACCATCACCACCCGCCGGAAAGTAGTTCCGGCGGCGGAGAACGGCGACACCACCGACAAGCAGGACCAGCTACTCCTCTCCGCCGCCATATGCAATGGCGATGACCTCGGCTCCTTTGTCCGAAAAGTCTTCGCCTCCGGCAAGCCGGAAACCCTACTTCTCACCTCAAGCGCTTCTCCAAATCGAAGGAATCGGAGATCGAGGACGTCTGCCGTGCTCACTACCAGGACTTCATCACCGCCGTCGACGATCTCCGATCTCTCCTCTCCGACGTCGATTCGCTCAAATCTTCGCTCTCCAACTCCAACTCCCAGCTCCAGAACGTCGCCGTCCCGCTCCTGACCTCTCTCGATTCGTACGTCGAGGCCAGGAACAAGTTTGCCAACATCACTCTCGCGATCAATTCGCTCAACACCTGCGTTCGGCTGATGGAGCTCTGCTCGCGCGCGAACTCTCATCTAATGGAAAACAATTTCTACCTGGCGTTGAGGTGTTTGGACTCAATTGAGACAGATTTTCAGGACCAAGTGCCGTCAACCACGCTGAAGAGAATGGTGGAGAAGCAGATCCCGGCGATTAGGGCTCACATAGAGACAAGTGAATAAGGAGTTCGGTGATTGGCTCGTGGAGATCCGAACTGTGAGCCGGAATCTGGGTCAGCTCGCCATCGGACAAGCTTCGGCGGGGCGCCAGAGGAAGAAGAGTTGAGGATGAAGCAGCGCCAAGCCGAGGAGCAGAGCCGGCTTAGCTTGAGAGATTGTGTTTATGCGCTTGAAGAAGAAGAAGAAGAAGAAGACGGTGATGAGATTGATGGGGTTACCAATGGGGGTAACGGCGGTAATGGGATTTTAGGATTTGATTTGACGCCATTGTACAAGGCCTATCACATACATCAAACTCTGGGGCTTGGGGATAGATTTAGGCAGTATTATTTCGAGAACAGAAAGTTGCAGTTGACTTCTGATTTCCAAGTGTCGTCGATGACCCCTTTCCTGGAGTCGCACCAGACGTTTTTTGCACAAATCGCTGGGTTTTTCATAGTGGAGGATCGGGTTTTGAGGACGGGAGGAGGGTTGATAAAGAAGATGGAAGTGGAGAATTTGTGGGATACAGCTGTGATGAAGATGTGTTCTGTGTTAGAGGATCAGTTTTCTAGGATGCAAACAGCAAATCATTTGTTGTTGATTAAAGATTATGTTAGTTTGCTCGGAGTTACACTACGTAGGTTTGGGTATCCGATTGATGCTTTGCTTGATGTGCTTAGCAAGCATAGGGACAAGTATCACGAGCTACTGTTGTCTGATTGTCGTAAGCAGATGGCTGAGGCTTTGGCAGCTGATAAATTCGAGCAGATGTACATGAAGAAAGAGTACGAGTATTCCATGAATGTGCTCTCGTTTCAGATACAGACTTCAAACATCATGCCTGCATTTCCGTATGTTGCGCCCTTTTCCTCTACAGTTCCTGATTGCTGTAGAATAGTCAGGTCTTTCATTGAGGATTCTGTAAGTTTCATGTCCCATGGTGGGCAGCTTGAATTCTATGATGTGGTGAAGAAGTACTTGGACCGGCTCTTGACTGAGGTATTGGATGGGGCATTGTTGAAAGTCATCAACAATTCAATAGGTGGAGTTACTCAGGCTATGCAGATGGCTGCAAACATGGCAGTGTTTGAACGCGCGTGTGATTTCTTCTTCCGTCATGCTGCACAGCTCTCGGGCATTCCTTTGAGGATAGCGGAGAGGGGAAAGAGGCAGTTCCCTCTTATCAAAGCCCGCGATGCGGCTGAGGAGACGCTCTCGGGGTTGCTAAAGCAGAAGGTTGATGGTTTCCTAACCTTGATGGAGAATGTGAATTGGGTCGCTGATGAGCCTCCTCAAGGCGGGAATGAATACGCAAATGAGGTGATCATTTTCTTGGAAACCTTAGTTTCAACTGCCCAGCAGATCTTGCCGGTGAAGGTTCTGAAGTGGATTATGAAAGATGTTCTCTCTCATATATCAGAGATGATCATTGGGGCTCTGCTTGGAGAGTCGGTTAAAAGGTTCAATGTGAATGCTATTATGGGTCTTGATGTCGATGTTCGGTTATT
This sequence comes from Salvia rosmarinus, assembly GCA_036937905.1. Taxonomy (NCBI): domain Eukaryota; kingdom Viridiplantae; phylum Streptophyta; class Magnoliopsida; order Lamiales; family Lamiaceae; genus Salvia; species Salvia rosmarinus. Next base: position 57,146,589 of record CM072820.1, on the reverse strand, counting down.
GGAATCATTTGCAGAAAACCAAGCTTCTCTTTTGTCCGAGATAGATGCAAGTCAGTTGAAATCAGCACTTATTGAGTCAAGGCAGATGGTGAATCTGCTTCTAAGCAATCACCCAGAGAACTTCTTGAATCCGGTGATTAGAGAGAGAAGTTACAGTGCATTGGATTACAGGAAAGTGGCTACAATCTCTGAGAAATTAAGGGATCAGTCAGATCGCTTATTTGGTTCTTTCGGAACCAGAGGGGCTAAGCAGAATCCGAAGAAGAAATCGCTGGATACGTTGATAAAACGACTGAAGGATGCTAACTGAGATCACTGCAACTGTATGTTTCATGTACCATGATATCTCGTTACTTTACAGTTTCTTGATTGCCAATTTTCTGCCATAGTTATTGCTGTTGCTTTCTCTTGAAAAAATTTGAACCCATTCTTGTACGTATAATCTCATTTTTGTTGTATTAAATTCTTCAGAAAACTTGTTAATGATTATCCCATGATTTATGTTCCTGTTAACATTGTTTTGGAGCTTTTGTAGGAAAACTGATCAAATGGTGATAGGCACCCTACTTTTTTGGTGCCTACTTTTCTGTAATGAATTTATGCCATGTGATTTGCTGAAACAATTAGTATAATGCATTTCTGTCTTAGTTATATGTATGATGATTATAGACAACCCTATTTCCACTTCTCCATATTTGTTTTAGATACATTGCAAGTTATGGTAGATGCTGAAACATATATTGATTTGAGTAGGATACTTATTAGGTTTGTGGACTTTGTGTTGGGATTGTTAGAAAGCTAGAACAGAACTATGTAGTTCACTTTAGTTTGCTAAGCTTGCCCAGTAATCAGTTTGAATTATTAATTTGATGTGTAATAGTATTGTATCTTATGTTTCATATGATCAGTATGCATAATGTAAATTGATGACATTCTTGTTGCATATAGGGTGTGCTTTTGATTTTCCCATTAATTCTGAACATAGGAATTCGGCAGTTTGAATCAATTTTTCAAATGGTTGTTTTGTCTCATTTTGTCTATCGTTGATGCCTACATAATTGATACAAGTTCATTCATGAAATGATATTATTGTAGATAATGTGTATTGATAGTAATTTAATCATAAATTCTTGTCTCAGCTTCATGCATCTATAACTTCAAATTATTTAGACAATAGTGGCTTACTATATGCTACCGAAGCATCCTTTTCCTCTTCTTTCCTTATAATTGTCTATTAGCTTTTTTTCTCTTCGTTTGGCTGTATTACGATTTATGTATTTTGAAATTAGCTTAATGTTACAATAATATAGTTCGCAAAGGAAAACGAGAAACATTGGTACTCCAAAACTGCCAACACAAAAAATAGAGAAGCGAAGCTATCAGCACGTGTACAGCTGCACCAAAAATAATCAAAACCTCCCAAAACACCTGTACAATCGTAACAATCTCCACCGTCTCTCTTCCTATAATTGTAATTTCTTTCAAGTTTAGAGAGAGAGAGGGGCCATCATCCATGGCTTGGAGAATCACCACCATCTATCTCTCAGCAATTCTGCTGTGCGTTTCAGCCCAATATCACCCTAACAAGCCTTCACCTTACGAAGCTCTGCAGCAATACAAGTTTCCGGTGGGGCTTCTGCCGGAAGGTGTGACTGGCTACACCCTGAACGAGGCCACCGGCGAGTTCTCAGCCCATCTGAATGGCACATGCAGCTTCACGTTGGAGAACACGTACGAGCTCCGGTATAAGCCAGTGATCAAAGGATTGATATCTCAAGGCCGGCTTCAGAGGCTGAACGGTGTGAGCATCAAAGTGGTCTTGCTGTGGCTTAACATCGTCGAAGTTAAGCGCAACGACGAAAATCTCGAGTTTTCTGTGGGATTTAAGTCTGCGGATTTTCCTGTTGAGAATTTTGAGGAGTGCCCCAAGTGTGGGTGTGGTTTTAATTGCCAGAGAGGGAATGGGGGAGTGGAGGAAAATTGATCGTCTTCTGGATATTACGCGTGGTTATCAGTAATTGTATGTGATTTCTTATGGTGAAATCACTTTCTTTTTTTCTCTCTTTTTTCTTTTATTGTGGTTGCATGGAGAATAAGAAGCACCAAGCTGTGTAATTTAGATGCTTCATGTCTCGTTAATTCCACGTGGAACTCTCTATGTTTCCTAGTTGTTCGAATTTATATCATGCGTGTGTGTGTGCGCGCTCGATGCGTTCGTTGAAATCCTTCGAAGATTAAAATTGAAATAGAGTTCGAAACAGATAGGTTTAGCTGGCAAGAACTATTGGTGTATGTTGGAACCTAATGGATTTAGGATAAACTCCAATAAGGATATATGTTTTGGAATATGTATGTACATGTATTGTATTAATGCATTGATTTTGCAATAATTGGACCCATCTAGAGATGTCAATGGGTAGGTTTTACACGGATCGATCCGGAACCGTTTAAAACCCATTAAATTTTAAAGCAGCGATTCTGGTTCCAGACCCGTTTTAGACCCGGACCGTTTAGATTCATAGTTTGATGGTCCGGTCCGGATCTGATTCCAGAACCAGAACCAGTAATTATTTATTGGTTCTGATCCGAATAAAACCTGTCTATTAACAAGTCTAAGTTTAAATAGGCTTGTCAATGAGTTAGTTTTATCCATATCGATTCAAAATCACTCATAACATATTAAATTATAAAGCAACGGTTTCGGTTCTAGTTCTAGTTCTTGTCTGATTTTGGTCCGATTCTGGTTCCAGATCCGCTCAGATCCGGACCGTTTAAGATTCATAGTTGATGGTCCGGTTCCGGATCCAATGTCTAATGGGTCAGTTCCAGAACTAGAACCAGAACCATTACTTATTTATTGATTCTGGTCCGAGTAAAACTCACCCATTGACATCCATAGACCCACCCATTCTCATGGAAATTAGTAAAAATTGTAAAAAATGATGGGTCTAATTGCAAATTAATGAGTTGGAGCAGTACGTCTTAAAACAATACTACTGCTCTTTCATGGGTTGGACTAGTACATCTTGGACATATATAAGAACTTTCATGTATATAAGAATTTCCGTTGGCCGAAGGTACCGAACAACTGTCATAACTGACACAAAGGAACAAGTTGATAGTAGAAGCATTTCTCTTGATGATCAATGTATTGATTTATGTATGGGAATGAGCCTCTCAGTACACACACGAAAAAAAAAACAGAACTTCGCTCAAATCATATAAAAATCTGCTTTGTGCAAAAACCTTTCTCCGTATATATAATGGAGATGCTCAAAAAAAGCCAAAACCCAGCATGATACATAATACACTGAAGAGCACGATCGATACCACTGATTTTGGTCTTGGCTAAAATCTTCAAAACCTGCCTCATCCAGACTTACTTTTTTACTCGCAACTTCGTCGACAATAGCTTCTGACCCCCACCATTTCTCCACACACCACGAACTGGTAAATTCGCGTCTGGCCCATCGGATGAAGGTTCACTGTGGTCGGAATCTGGATCTAGGTCGGAGTTTTTCAGATCCAACAGAGCTTCAACAGAGCCATCACCAAGACGGGCCCGGATAAACTTGGATGTCTTCTTCCGTTGCTTGCCTTTCCCACTGCCGTTGGATGGATTTTGATTAGTTCCACCACCAGCGTGCAATGAGTCAATCTGTGTTTTCGGTTTGGTTAATTCACCAGGTCCACTTGATTGTGAAGGTGAAGCACCAACTATAACTGCTGGTTTCCCCCTTGCACTTCGATATCCATCCTTTGACAACACTTCGACCTCTTCTGCTGGGGCGTTGTAGCTTGATTGTAGCGCTCTTACAGTGCTTACAACATTATCAACTAGATTGTTTTTAACGGAGCTGTTGCCAGAATCTATAGACTTGCCTTTGCCTTTTTTGGAGCCGTTACCATCTTTCGTGCTGTTATTCCAGCCATACGCTCTTGAAGCCATATGAAGATTGTAAGCATCTGTCAGCTCTTTTTGCTTCTGAGGATTAGGGAGGAGTCCAGCCAATTCAAGAACAAGATGGGACAAACCAAACTGATCTATGTATGTTAGGTATGTCTCGACATCCATTGAACCTAGGCGGTATTGACCAGATATGTCTTTGAAAGCAGTGAATTTGTCTTCATCAGATCCTAGAGCAGCGCATTTTCTCCACCAGAGATCTGTTTGCTGTGTGAACATTTCCTGCCTTCCTAACTGATTGGTCATCGGTGGTTGATTTGCGTGACTGGGCTACTACTGAAACTGGAGGAAAATCAGTACTTGAATCAAAAGACTCGCGGTCTGAAAGACTAGGGGCTGATGAAGAATGACCTAGCCTATTGCTGCTTCCAGAAGCCCTTGATGATGACAAGAGAGAACCGGCAAAGGACGTAGTAGTAGCAGCTGATGCCGGGTGAATCTGAGCAGAGGTTGATTGATTAGATGGCACAGATCCAATTTCTGGAACTGCTCTGCTCTGTCCTGAACTAGATGCTGATCCAGAAATAGCAGTTACTGGAGGCCACGCACGAGAAGTGATGACTGGCTGTGCAGGTGTTTTGCTACCTGCTGGCCAAGCAAGACCTGAGCTCGAGGAGCTCACTTTTTTGTTGGTCTGCTGGCTCCTGACTGGCAGAACGGGTGTATGACTAGCTGCTGGCCAAGCAGCAGCCGAGCTAGAGGAGTTCACCTGCTTCTTGCTCTGGCGGGCGCAGATGAGCAGCCATATTTCTGTTAGAGGAGCATCAGTTTGAGAATTCTGTTGGTTACCCCAGGACCTCCTGCAAGAGGAGGAAATGCAGAGTCTCCCAGTGTTCCACTCATTGAACTTTGAGACACGGCCTGTCGGTATCTTGATGGTAGCTCAGGTTCTGTGGTACCTATAGATTCCAGAGGTGAAATAAGTGAGTCAACATCAGCGCTTTCACCATGATCATTGCGAGCCCAACTATTGGGTGGTGCAGCACTTGCTGTCTCAAGACTTGCTTGGATGGCCAAAGAAAGTTCATCTGCAAGATCCCGGCGAAAGGTACGTGCTCTTCCACGACGATTCTCTTGTTCACTACTTCGTCTATATCGAAAACTGGTAGGTATCTGTACAAATTGCAGAACATATGGAAACATTATGAAGCCATCAATTGGGAAAGTCAATGGAACCCAAACAGTGGATCCAATGAAAGGGATAGACTGAAAATGAGCAGAAGCAACCATATGCTCCTCAACACAACCCAACCACTCCGGCGGGTCCCCAGAAAACATCCGGCAAAGGAAAAAGGCTTATATGATAAAGTATCTATTCATATGGGTCGAAGTTTGATATATGTACCTGAAGAGCAGCACTGCGCTGTGAACGGGACATACGCCCTCCATGCTCCATAGCATTATGCCTCTGAGATATAAGGCATGTACAATAAAATAGCTCAACTAGAAGAAAATAATAACTGAAGAGTATATCCATTTTCACAAAGATGACTTACCTTTATTTCAGATTCAGACATGAAGACAGTGAACTTCTTGGCAAGGCAACTCTCATCCTCACAGAGGAAATGATCTCGACGAAAGTGAATCTGAGAAAATTAAATCATTTACAATAGTATCGTAACTTGATGTAATACTTATATCATTAGTCTGACAATGTTCTACCTCCAAGTTGTCATAATTTCCATAGTACTCATACTCTCCTGGATGCTGCCTGCACATAACAGGATATTATCGCTATTAAACATGCTCCGAACTTACAGCTAAAGGATTACCTCCGACATATATGACAAGTATAATGTTCAGTCTCCATATGAGTATAAAGCTCATTGTCCCCATAAAATGGTGTCTGGCAAAATTCACAAGGGGGATGTCCTGAGAAGCCACCTCTTTCACTTTCAGTTCCATCCACCTCTGAGTCACCAGTGTTTATATGCTGACTCAGTTGTGATCTTGTATACAACTTTTGCTCACAAATGAAAACCTGAGAATCCGGAAAAATCCACTTTTTTAGAACTCAGTCCAGGAAAATCTATTAATCAATTAATCAGGCAGAACTAGACAACTAAACCGAGGGGGATAAGGAGAATAACGATAATAAATAAGGTAACATGATTTTTTAAATTTTAGCCCCTCACCACATATGGATGCTCCACCTTGCTGCTAATACATCTCTTTTGGGATCATTAAATTCATGGTGCAGAAATTAGATAGCAAACGCACACAAGGAAACTGGAATCCACAAATCAACTATCTCATCCATATGGAAACAAAAAGCAGAGTATTTCGACCAATTTAGCAATACACATGTAGTGCTAATGCATAACTCTTTATTTTTGAACTGCCAAAACTCTGCCAACGCACCAAAACCTACTCTATTTATCAAAATTAATTACTGCAAATACATGCCAATAATCTATGACAGCACAATCATAAAATTAATTCAAAACACAAACCAACCTTCCATTATACTGCCCAAGAAACCAAGATAAACTTTAGAGCTATGATTACTGCGGCATCAGACACTGCGAATGAGTCCTATCAACTATCGTCCCACTACTGCAAACACCAATCTTCAGGAGAGATTCTACCAGAGTATTATCAGAAGACTGGTATGGTATATCCTGAATAGTGCAAATAATTATATCCTCAAGCTATAACAGGAAAGCAAGTCCCAACCAGTCACCAATCTACTCATTACTTATAGTCCAATGTAGCTGTGTGAAACCAAAAGTAAAACAATCAACAAAATACATTTTGAGTAATAGTCGGACAATACTCTCAACTCACAAGTTAATTGTAAGAAAGTATTTCTTAGACTATCACACTTCTATTAATCCAATACGATTCTGATTGTTTTAGAAATTTCCGATGCCTAAAAGTCAACTTTTGTGCCTTCCCCCCTCCCCCCAAAACAAAAGGAGGAAAAAAGAAGACTTCTAAGCAGAATCAAATAAATTTAACATGATAGAGTATAAGATGCATACATACTATGAACAAAAAAAACTTTAAAATAACAACAGAGCTAATATAAATGTACTAGGAAAGAAGATCATGGCATTTATTGCACCTTTCTTCCCTCCAAGCACAAGCTGCAGATGAGCAACCTATGCTTATGAAACAAATGACCCTTCAGCTGATCAATGTTCCTAAACTTGGCTCTTCTCCTGGAACCATCATCCGCAGGTCCTCCTTATCACACTCACCACAAGAAAGCCTGCACATGGCCTTGATCATTTTGTAATGATCCGAATCATCGAAAAGGCCTGTGTATCATCATGATACCAGTACTGTCCCATCTTACCCTCTCTCCTTTCAGGGGGAAATATTGTGAAGTCGCTGATCGTCTTCGTATAGTCTCCCAGAGCCTGAGCCAGATACATCGAGTTTAATTTAGACACATTGACAATGCAACAGTGCACTCATTGACCAGTAATCAAATATACAAACAACTAGCATAGATACGAATTCGAAATCATATATGGCTAAAGTGCATCCAAGTCAAGTCAAACTTCGCACAGAAGCTTCAAATTCACAAGATCAAACAGTGAATCATGAGTCTATAAGAGGATAACCTTAGTGACAAAAATGATGTCGTTCTCGGTCTTGCAAATACAGCAGCTGCGGTCATTGCAGATAAATCGGAGGCGAGCAACGCAGGTAGAGCAAACATCCTTGTGGCCACAAGCACCGTATGCCACCCACTCCAAGCTTTCCGCACAAACCGCGCAGCTATCGTCCATCTCCACTATCAAATTCGTAGACGAGGAAACAAATCCAGGGTTTTCTGGGCCGAAATTTCAGAACACGGAAGGGAAATTGGGGGCGTGGGCGGAGATAATCCGTGTCCGAATCGGTTATATGTACGCAACCGCTATTTGTAATTTGTATGAATTTTTCTAGGGTTTCTGATGTGTTGATCTGTGAATGTGAGGGGGTAGAGGGAGAGAGAGTTTTCAATCGATCAACAAAATTGATTAGACTTGTCTGTACTATCTAAGAAAAAGGATTAAAACGAAAAAAAGGATATCGAATAGTATTTCCACCAATTTTTTAAATAAACAAATTTATATGTATATACGAACAATAACTGAAGTATCTTAAAATAAAATTACTGGTGATAAATCTAGTGTATGTTAATATACGAGATTTGTGTAAAGCATTAAAGAACGTGAGAGTTTTAGGTGGTTCGATCCAAATGAGATCTACGTCCACGGAGGTGATGGTCCTCAATACTTTCACTATAATTGGATTCTGATGAGTGATCTAAAAGTTTACAGATTCGATAAGTTGTCAACCCTTTTACCGTCGATCTAACCCTTATTTATACATATCCGAGACCCTAAAGACGTGCCTCATCCCCGATTGGCGGTCCGATCCTCCCTCCCATGTAGGGACTCTTCCTCCGCATGTAGGGATCCCCGCCTTTCACGTAGGGATCCCCGCCCCCATGTAGGGTGGGCGATTGGGGTTTGGAGGTGGTTAGGGTTTAGAGGATGGGCCCTCGCTCAACCGCATGGGTTGTCCATAACGCCGAGCCCACTGTTTGGGCTCGCCAGCCGGCCAGGCGCGTTGGGTCATTTCCCATCATACCCCCGAATAGTCGAGGAATAACCATACCGGGTGGCGGGAAGAATGCGCTTTCGAAAGTGGGATGTTGCTCGACTGAGGTTGTTGTCGAAGGTTTTTCGATCTCTTTGATGTCAGGGTTCGATTTGATGATCTCGGTTCGAACTGAGTCGGGCAGTCTGTTTTTCTGGGCATGCACCGCTTGTCGAAGACCGAAACGGAGTCGCCTGTCGTTGGACAAAGATGTCCGAGCAGAAGGATGTCGAAGTCCGACCTGGATAGCGATACCTGCATAGGTAATACCGAGGTCCGATCTGGGTATAGATATCCTTCTGGATGATACCGAGGTCCGACCTGAGACGTCTGATTGGTTTCCCAAGGTCTGAACTGGGCGAGGCGATCTGCCTTTCCTGGCGGGAACACATGGACTGGAGCCATCCGTTGCTGTACAGGAATGTCCGTTGGAAGGATGCCGAGGTCCGACCTGAATTCTCTGATGCTAGGCGGCGTTGTCTGTTGGCAGGACGCCGAGGTCCGACCTGAGTGGCACCGCCTATCTGGAGGATGCCGAGGTCCGAGTGATGATTGCACGATTAGACTGGCGGTCTACTCAGCCTGGGGTACGTCATACACGCCAGACGGTTGGTGGGCGCTCGAGACGCGTGCGCGCGTCTGTTCCACGTCAAATAGTGGATAGGCACGTGTGAAGTTGAAAAGGCAGTTTTAGGCGCCCATTTGTACCATAAATAGGCCCAAATAAGGCAACTGTTCATTTTCTTCTTCCACACTTTGTTTCAGAGAAAATAGTTTCAGAAATTTCCCAACTTTTTCCAAACTTGTTGAAGAAGCCCGATATCTCGCCGAAAAGTAAGTATGTATTCTTCATCTTCTCATTCGTCTTCTCGTTCTGAACATTCTGATTCTGCTTCGGGCTCTGGTCGTTCGTCTTCCTCCCCCGATAGTGCCACCGATATTAAGGATTATATGTGCTATAACCTTTTGGGTAGGTCGATAGAATTAGTCTAGGGTCCCACGTATCATCGAGATGGGATGGATACAGGTGGGTTTAGCGAGGTCGAGTTTGACGGCGGCGGACCTTTTGAAATGGCGAAGAATCTGGATCCCTGGAGGCGTGGTGGTGCTTGCAGCGATCGGATGATAGTATGGCCCTCCGGAGGGTTTCATTACCGTATACGTAGATGCTTTGAGAGCTGGCCTTAGGTTTCCCTTGGCCCCAATTTTTCTTAGGATCCAAGAATATTTCCAGATTCCCATATGTCACCGACCTCGAATTCCATTAGGTCGGTGGTGGCTAGGCTCTCCGCCATGCCGCTATGGAGGAGTTCTCCTCGAGGTCTCGATCGCTTTTAGTGTCAAGACTATGGGAGGAGTGTATTATCCGCTCCCGGCGTAAATTTAAGGTGTGCCCCGAAGGTGTCCCATCGGCAAAATAGGTATTTCTTCTTGGGTGATGGGCATCCGAGGTATGAGTGGGCCTCGTAAGATGATGGACGGAAGGTCAATCCCCAGTTACATGGAGGAAGAGCTCAACAACCTCGGTGAGATATTATCTATTAATTTCACCGAGGATGACTCAACAATGCCGGGCCGAGCGCTTATAGGTCGAGGCATCGGATCGGGTCCGATCGGGTGAGGCATCCCATTTTTTTATTGCTCACATGTCCGAACTCGTTGTGCGAGAAAAAAAATTTCTCTTGTCGCAGCCGAAGCTCGATCATGAGAAGAAGACCGCGCGCCGCCTCGTCATCCCATACGCCATCTCCCGGCCAGGCGCCACCAAAAAAGAAGGCGAGGACCGAGCCCACTCAGTCGCCTGTGGTCGTGGACGACCTGAACCAGCTGGTGGCCGTCCACCAGCCGACCTCGAGTCCGACCGCAGGAGGGACTCACACCAGACACGGCGAGGTGCCGACCTCAACACTCCTATATCCTTCCCGTACGAGCCTCGCCATATTCCTCAGACTTTCGTGTTATGTGATCTTGTGGGGTATGCAGGATGCGACGTCGGCTTGTGCGAGCCGCACCACATGGCCGGGTTCGTGGTGGAGAGCGCCCCAAGACGAGGCGCCGGAGGAAAGTCGGGCCGGCTTGAGTCTGCTGGCCGCCGCGGGGCGAGGCCGAGATCGCAGGCCGCCGAGGCCGCCATCAGAAGTTAACCGGCCCCGCAGGTGGCCCGTGCCGGCGTGGAGGGTGCTCGCGAGGAGATGGCCGAGGTGGAGAAGAAACTAGCCGACTGCACGAGTGCCTTTGGCAAGGGCGAGGACCGATGTTGAAGGCCTCGCCGAAAGCTCATTGAGTCCGAGACCTTCTCCTCCTTCATCTCCGATCTGGCTGCAGTACTCAGGCCTCAGGTGGTATTCTCCTACCTGGAGGGGTTGGCGGCCTCGATGCCTGGCTTTGACAAGGTCAGGCATGGTTGGGTTGAGGTCGCACCTCGGGCGGTGTATAAGGAATACGCCCGAGTAATCGCCTAGGCGGCCCCCTTCCCCGTGGTGGAGGCTCTATCTTCCTACGCCTCTCTTCTCTGACGGCTGAGGCCGTGGCTCGGTCAGGAGGACGAAGACAAGGAGCTTGTGAACTCCTCGCCGAGGCGAGCCGAGGCCGTGAGGTGGGGCAGTGGTGGCAGGAGCAGCAGCAGTGGTCGGCGATTCGACAAGGTGGTCGAGGTCGTGATCCTAATGTAATAGGTCAATATTGCCGGGACCATTAGTGTCCTAAGCCTGTGTGTACTTCCTCATATATGAATAAAAGACGACTTTTTGAATGTGTTTGCCTCTTTTTTTTTTCTTTAGATTCCGCTTCTCAATATCTCGGGCTCGATCATGATCTGTTGACCAAACTGAAAGAGGCCCGATGTGCCTTAGCTGAGAAGAACGAGGAGGTGCTGTTTTGGATGAGCCGCTCGGCCGAATTGACTCAGATTTTGGTCAGTTTGATGTCACCAAAGATCGCTACGGGCTGAGGGAGAAGTTGTATGAGGCCGATCGCGAGGTGGCTCGCCTCCTGGCTAAGAACGAGACTCTCAAGCTAAGGATTGCGCATCCGAAGTCCAGGGGGCAGATCCATCTGCCGATGTGATTCAAGGGCGCTTAATGCAGTGCGAGGAGCGGCTCGAGTTGGCTCGGGAGAGCCGGAGCAAATCTCGGAGGAGCACGCAGAGTATGAAAGGTAATCCACCGATCCGTGGAGTTACCATATCGAAGCCGATGATCGAGTTCGAGCTTGCTTGCCGGGGCATGGTGCCGAGGGATGAGGAGGGCCCAACAAGAAAAGTTTAAAGATCGCCGACTCCATCGTGAAGTACATTCGGATATCTGAGCTCGTCATAGCGACGATGCCCCACCACGTCCGAATCCGCATCGGCCCTAGTGACGTGAGAATCGAAGAATCCGAGGTGGAGGGCGGCTATACCGATCATGCCGAGGTACTCCGGTTGTTGGGTCCGGCCGAGAGGAGTGCGCTGGGGGGCGGTCGTCGGCGGTGGGGCGCCCCAGACTTGGTCGGCGGCGGCGGCGGCAGGTCGGGGCGAGGTCGTGATCCCGCCAGCGTTAAGTTCAGGGTCGAGGTGTGACCTCGGGTGCACCTCGCTTCGTGAATGCCCCTTCGTGTCGGAACCCATCTTGGCTCACCAGTGCATCCTGAGCGGCCGTGGTGATCCGACCTCATTGATTGGGTGGAGGCACCGAGTTCGTTTCGGGTATTCATCGCCGACCCGAGATTTTGTTCGAATCGTGCGGCTTCAGTGAGTCCCATGGATGGAGTTCGAAGTCGGAGTGAGTTGTATATAGCTTAGACTTTGTATTTAGTCGTAAATGTATTTAGACTTTGTCCAAGTGTATACTTTCCCCGATAGGTACAAATATAGTTTAGGACTTGGTTTTTAGTCGTAAATGTATTTAGACTGTATACAGAAGTGTATATCTTCCCAAATAAAGGGGTGTAATTTGACGAGATCCGATGTGGACGTCGTTTGCATGTAGATGTTTCAACTTAATGAGTAATCTGTATGCGTGCATGTAGACGTTCAATTTAATGAGTAGTCTGTATGCCTTGCACCTAGACGTTCAATTTAATGAGTAATCTGTGAGTGCGGCGCGCGCTTAGTTGAGTACCCTACTTAGTGGGTTTGTCATCTTCGTAAGGGCGTCCCCTTGTGAAGGTTAATTATGTGTTATCCGACTTGAGAGCAGATGTGCACATAAGCATAAGATGAGACGAAGTGAAATACTTATTTAGAAAAACAAGTGTTTTATTGAGAAGTAAATAACATCGCACTTCGGCAAAAGCAGTAAGAGGACTAACATGATCTCGATCCAAATCAAAGCTACGTAAAGTACCTCCTCAAATGAGTGATATGCCGGGTTAGGGGATAAGTGCACCTGATAAGTGAGCAAGCTTATAGGCCCTTTGCCGAGGTCCCTGAACGCGGTATGGACCTTTCCATGTCGGATCTAGCTTGTTAAGACGCCGGCTCCACGGCTTCATTATTTCGTAGGACGAGGTTGCTTACTTGGAGTGTGGAGGCTTTTACCCTCTTGTTGTAGTACCGCGCGACCGGCACTTGTATTGGCTTCGTTTATGAAGGCGAGCTCGCGTTCTCCTCGAGAGTATCAAGGTCGACACGCAGTCTTACTCGTTTCCTCGCTCGGGTCGAAGTGAAGAGTACGTGGGCTCGGTGCACCAATCTCAGCCTCGGTCCCGTGCAGACCGAGAGGACTTGAGAGATTTTCAACCCAATCACCCTTAGCTCGGTCTAACCTCTTTTCAATCCTTGTACGATCGTGCGGTTCGTCACCTCGTCCGACCATTCACCGCGGGTGTGATCGAGGTGAACGTTGTTTGATCCGAGCTCTTCACACCATTCCTTGAAAGTTTTGTCGACGAACCGGTGCCGTTGTCCGAGATCAAAATATGCGGTATGCGAAAAGGCAAACTATGTTTTTCCACATGAATGTCTGAATCCTCCTGCTCGTGAGGCTCGAAAGTGGCTCAGCTTTGACCCATTTTGTGAAGTAGTCTACAGCTATGACTAAGTATCGAAGCTGACCTGGTGCTCGGTCAAACGGACCAACAATATCGATCCCCACCGCACGACGGACTCAGAGGTCGCTTAGATCGGTGCGGGTAGCTTCGACCGTGGAATGAAGCTGGCACTTTGGACACTTTTGACGAGCTCGGCCGATTTTGGATGAGGTGGGCCAGTAATATCCTGACCTCAACATCTTCTTTGAGAGAGCTCGCGACCCGATGTGACTTCCACAGACCTCTCCGCGAATCTCATTGAGTACGGAGTCGGCTTCTTACGGTTTGAGGCACCTCGGGAGGGGTTGAAGGTGCGACTTCAGAGAGAGTGCCCTCGTGTGTGAGGTACTTTGGGATTTCACCACCATCTTTTAGCTCGAAATGATCCACGAGGTAGCGCTTCTTCCGTGTAGCTTTTATGGGTGACATCCAGCTCAACTCTATCTCGGTGATGATGCCGATGTGGGACTCGCGATACTGAATGAACTTCTCCATCGGTGGATTTGTTGATGACGCAACTAACTTATCGAGGATATCACCTTGCTGCTTTTCCTCGGGATGAGATGAATCTTGAAGCACTGAATGAGGTCGGCATCTCCTTCGCCTTCTCAGTATTGCTTCATTCGATCCTCCTTGGCCTCAGATTTACCTAAGACCGGTTTACCACGACACAGGAATCTCCAAAGATCTAGATCTTGTCCACTTTCAATTCCTTTGGCGGGAGTCCCGATATCGGTAAGTACTCCACCTCGTTGTTTGTGGTCGGGAAGGTAAACCGGAGCATAGGTCACTTCTTTGTCCGGGCCGGAGGAGGATGATGCTCATTGCCTGTTTGCATGAAGCCCGTCCACGACATCCGCCAAAGAACCATCGGTGGGTTATGGATGATTCTCCATTGTGGGCGGGAGTTGGAGTGACCTCGGTGGTGGTCGGCTTGGTGAATTGGCCTCCACCGGGAAGTCGTGAGCTTACCCTTTTATGGCCGCACGGGGAGTATGAAATGTCGTGCTCATGAGCTCCAGCGCCCACTGGCTATACGTCCGGATGACTCGGCTTTGACAAGACTTGTCTCAAGGGTAAGTCGATCAAGACCGGACGGAATGGGCTGGAAGTAAGGTAGGGCGTCGCTTGGCGTTCTCACTAGTGCAGCTACTTTTTCGAGGCGGTGTACCTTGTCTCAAGCCACTTGAGAGCCCGGCTAATAAAGTAGATGGGGGTTGTCGTCCCACCTCATCTCGCACCAATACCAAGATCGATTGCCTCGTCCGAGGCGGCGGATATAAGGAAAGGAGCTCGCTTTTCTCGGGCGGACAGGTCGGCGGTCGGCGAGATACTCTTTCACCGTGGGCGACATGGTGTTCTTCCCGCCAGGCGAAGTCCCGAGCTCTCCTCAAGATCTTGAAGAAGGAAGTCGCTTCGCAGCCGAGATAAGAATCTGCGAGGCGGCTAGACACCCGTGAGTTTGTGGATCTCACGGATGGTTTGGGCACTGCATGTCAAGCACTATTTTCACCTTAGTGGGATTTGCCTTGGTGCCTTCTTGAGAAACCCAAAGATCCCGTGAATTTACCTGTCTTCAACATGAATGTGCACTTACGGGGTTGAGCTTGAGGTTGGCCGACCCGAGGAGGCTGGAGGATAGTTCCGAGGTCGTCGGCAGCCTCCGCTTTTGACTTTTGACTACGATATCGCCGACGAGACCTCGACAATCTCCCTATGTGGTCCCCGAATATTCGTCCACCATCCTCCGGTAGGTGGCTCACGCTTTTCGGCCGAAAGACATCTTCCCAGACGCAAAGACACCGTCGGTGATGAGCGCTGTCTTTGGGGCATCCTCCGGCTCATCGAGATTTGGTGGTACCTTTGTACAGATCTAGGAAGCGAAGATCTCGTGGCCTACCAAAGGTTTTTACCTTTTGTCAATGTCGGGATGGGGTAACAATCTTTCGGGCGGTGTTTGTTGAGGTCGGTGTAGTCGACACACACGCGCCACCCTCCCGGCCAACCACGCATCGATTAGCCATCCGGTTGGGTATTTAACCTCGAGCATGTGATTTTGGCCTTACGAGTTGGGTTACCTCGTCTCTTACGACCTCGCCACGCTCGCCGCAAACCCTCTTTTCTTTTGCCGAACTGGTTTAGTAGCCGGGTCGATGTTGAGGCGATGAGTTATGAGCTCGGGTGACACTCCGGTCATGTCGAGTGGGGACCATGCGAACACGTCCCGTATTCCTCGTGGTCGCATGACATGCTGTCGAATATCAGTTGGGCCCTGGACGCCGACCTTGACAACTTTGGAGGGGTCGTCGTCATATAGCTGAAGGCTTTCGGTCGTCGTCCCGGGTGGCGGCTTCGGGGTTCTCAGAATTGCTAGGCACGAGGCGAGGCCACATCCCGGGTTGAGACTCGTAGGCATTCTTTGGTGCCGCTTTGGTCACCCCGGATGCTTAGTACTTCACCGGGGTGGGTATCTTGATTGTGGTGGTACACCGAGCGGGGCGGCCTGGTGGCGTACATAATCAATCTCTGCCTGTGATGATGTTGTGCGGAGAGGAGCTCGACTAGGAAAAATTGAATGGCCTTTGTGACCAGGCACGAGCACGCCCTACACCAGAACCTAAGGGTAATTACACCTTCGTTGAACCGCCTCTGAGTGAAGCTCCACAAATGGGATGGTGCGGGATGTATTTGAATTCCTCCGACCTCAAGTTTATCCAGACAGTTCTGGAAGATAATGCTGACGAAGGCACCGATGTCGATGTAGACCCGGTGGACGTTCTTGTTGCCCACCACGGCTTGTATCAAGACTGATCATGCGCCACCGGGTCATCTTTGAAGAACACGATGTTCTCACCATCCCGGAGTCTCTTGTTTTTCTGCTCCTCGGGGGCCGACCTCCGAGCTTTATTCTTTAACGACGACCTCGTTGTTCCTATAGGCAGTCCGGTAATGGCATAGACCTGCAGTCCGGTAATGGCATAGACCTGCTCCATAGCATTGGGACCTTCGTCCTCGTCGTCTTCAGGCTGGGTCGTCGTCGAGATCGGTCCGCAGTTGTTGCCACCTCCATTCTTTCCTCTGCGCTTCTTGTTCCCTGGCCCAGCTCGGCCGAGGTATTTCTTGATGGCTCCTCCTTTGACGAGCTCGTCAATCTGCGAGCCCAAGTTTCTGCAATCTTCGGTATTGTGACCATACCCTTGGTGATAGTCACAATACTTCTCCGTTGATCTCTTCTTAGATCCTCCTTTCATAGGAGGAGGCTTCGGGAAGAGCTCGGCGTGGAGCTCGAATATCTCCGCCCTCGATTTGAGCAGATGAGGCGCGTTGCCGCCAGGATTTGGCCGAGGTCCGAGCCTGGATTCCATCGGGCCCTTCTTGATTCTCTCGAAGGCAATTCGGCGATCAGCGCCTCCCCCGGTCATCGGCTTCTTTCTTTCACCTCTGCTCATCCCGGATCTCTCTCTTCCGATCCGACTCGTCTCCTTCGACGGTTGTCAACCAGGTCCAAAGTGACTAGCCGTCTTCGGCTTTTCCCGGGTGATCTCTTTATTCAGTGCGTCGGGTCGGATCCCGTTCTTGAACGCATTGATGATGTAAAGATCGTTATTCTCATCAATTTTGAGAGACTCTTGGATGAACCTCGAGGCGAAGTTCGACATCGCCTCGTCCCGCCTCGCGGATAGTGAGCAGTCGGACGAAGGTTGCCGAGGTGGCATCTTCGGTAGGCGCCACTTAAACCGATCCATGAGATCCCAGGCGGTGTATCTTGTTTTGGCGGGCGAGGTGAACCAACGTCGGGCGTTGGAGATCAAGACCTCGGGAAGATTTTGCACATATGAAAATCTTCCATTCCTCGATTCGCCATGTTGGTAGTGTGGCGAAAAGGAAGTCGGAGGGTCCCCAAGACCATCGTGGCGGCGATGTTGGGTGCCACTGTATCGGCGGGCAAGGCGTGTCCGTAATCTCTCGAAAAAGGAGATGATTCTCCGTACTCGTCGAACCCCGGATATCATTGCCGTCTCTCTCTGAGGGTGGGAGACCGAACGGCGTCTCGTCGTCTCTTCGAGGGAGTTCGGCTCGCCTCTCTCTCTTCTATCCCGCCGGCTCTGGGCGGCATGCCGAGGTGGCGGCGACTTCATGGCGAGGTGGTGGTGAATGGTTGCGACCATCTCGGCGAGGTGATTGACTTCATGGCGGGCGATGTACGCGTTCTCGGCTATTGCATCGAAAGTGGCGTTGTCCACTTCGGTGGGGTGAACGACCTCGGCGCCAGAATCACCAGCTCGGGCATTCGAGAGGTGCAGCTCCGTTTGTCCTCTGGTGGAGGAAGCTCGAATTGGTCGAGATTGGCGTTGAGGAATTCGAGACACGCTCGCCTAGACCTCTTGAGATCGGTGAACCGCCTGCTCACCAAGATTGAGGTCGGCACCTTCCTCTTCGTTGGGAGGCGATCCCGAGGGTGTATGGAATGTTCTCCATGTAGCCCTCAGCGTGTGACCGCCAGGCGCCTCGCAATCCCTTCAGCGGGGTGGTGACCACTTGGTCGTCTTCAGCATGGTTGTTGCCGGTTTCGCCGACGGTGCTAGCGTTTGCACGTGTTCATGCCATTAAATTGTAGAAAACAAAGCTTTTTGTTCAAACGTTTCCACAAACGGCGCCAATGATAAATCTAGTGTATGTTAATATACGAGATTTGTGTAAAGCAGTAAAGAACACGAGAGTTTTACGTGGTTCGATCCAAATGAGATCTACGTCCACGGAGGTGATGGTCCTCAATACTTTCATTATAATTGGATTACAATGAGTGTATCTAAAAGCTCTAGTATTCGATAAGTTGTCAACCCTTTTACCGTCGATCTAACCCCTATTTATACATATCTGAGGATCCCTAAAGACGTGCCCCATCCCCTGATTGGCGGGATCTGATCCCCCTCCCATGTAGGGACTCTTCCTCTCGCATGTAGGGATCCTCGCCCATGTAGGGATCCTCGCCCCATGTAGGGTGGAGGTGATTAGGGTTTGGAGGTGGTTGGGGTTTAGAGGATGGACCCTTGCTCAACCGCATGGGGTTGTCCATAACGTCGGCCCACTGCGTTTGGGCTGCCAAGTGGCTGAAGGTTGGGCCATATCCCATCAAGCTGGATTGATGTCATATAATTTTAAATTCGATCTTTTCATAGTTGATCTCATTTATAAAGGTCAGCCAAGTTCGAAAAGTATTTTGTAATAATATTTTTATTTAGATTTTTGTATGTTTGAATTGGAGATATATTAAATTTTGATTAATTGACTTCCACAACTACACATGTGTTAGTTCATTGATAGTATCAAAGTATTGCAGAAAAATATAGAATTGCATAAAAGAATGTGCCTAACTATCAATAGAACGGAAGTTTTATGTTGTGTGATTCATTAGTTAGTACCTAGATAAAACTCAACTTAAAAAAAAAGCGACAAAAATTATTTATCTAATATTTTCTATATAATATATGCATATAAATAGATGGACATGTCAATGTAAAGTAGATAAAAAATTATTATATCATTCTCAGTCTATTTTAGAAGGTTGAAGGAAAGACTTATGCGGATCTAGTAGAGCAAACAAATAATCATAGCCAAATTTTGGCAGATTTTAAGAAAGTTATTATCTTATATAATGATAACTATTGATAAGTGTATTTTTATTTCCAGTGTTTCTAACTTTTTTTTAAATAAAAATAAAAATTGAAGTTCATGCAACTTTCTAAATTGACATATAAACTTATGATAGAACTAATAAAATATTCATTTTCATATAGTAAAATAAAAACTAATCATTCTTATAAAACCACATACCGATACTCTACTTGGCCATCAAGACGCGGTTTTCAGGAGAAATTGTGATAGGAACATACTTGACAAGCTCAGACTTTAAACCTTGCGCCTTTGCCCACCAGCATCAATCATATCCTTGCACATGTAGCCCAACACTGCCCGATCAATGGGAGTGTGCATCATAAAACGTGGTGATAAATCTGGTTAAGTGAGTGTGCGAGATTTATGAAAAGAATAATAACACCAGCGCTTTTACGTGGTTCGATCGTTAATAAGATCTCGTCCACGGAGGAGTGTTTCCTCAATACTTTTACTATAATGCGGTGTGGTTACAAGCTCTTAGTATTCGATAAGTTGCCAACCCTCTAATGCCGGTTTCCTCCTATTTATACACTCCAAATCAGAATCAAGGCGCGCCGACCTCTCCATTGGTCGTGGCGTGACTCTTCTCTGGCGTGCCTTCCATTGGCCGGGGCGGGGACCTTTCGCCTTATGTGCGCCACGTGGAGGTGGCGCCAACCTTGGTTCTCCGGGCTTTTCTCATTGGCCGAGGGTAGCGTCGGGCTTTGCTCTGGGCCTGCCTTCCATTGGCCGGGGTGGAGGTTACTGGGCTAGGGTTTTGGGCAATGATTAGGGTTCGCTTGGCTCAGCCAGCGTGGGTCCGCTACCAACGTTAGGCCCAGCTCGTTTGGGCTGTTAGTGGGCTGGTCGGTTGGGCCATATCCCATCACGTGGCTGTTTAATTTCCAAAAATAAACTAGTGGGTGATCACTTCAGAAGTTGTGCATGTGGCATGCCAATTCTTCCATTGGCGACCAGGGCTCTTAGATGGAAGTGGAACTATGTTGTGATCTAATTCCATGATGCAGTGGAAGCTTTTACAGTAGAGTTATTCAGCAACTAAATCAGAATACATAACCAACAGAAACTCAATACCGCTCTAGAGCTCCATGACGACTCACATCAGCCGTTCCATCCAGATTCTTCCTCATCTTACATCCTCAAATCCTTACTCTATTAAAGTTTATTTCCAATATACAAAGTTATTGGAAAATAAACTTTTAAGAGTAAGGATTTGAAAACGTTTTGTCAAATAATATTTTTGCATCGGTTGTATGGATAAAATTGATTCGAATTCGCAAATATTTATGATACTTCACATCCACCATGGGGTGTGTGGTGATTATTATTATTTGATATGCATAAATGCGTATTGGTGTAACATCTATCAAAGCTTGGAGCATATGATTATTTTGAAAATAGGGAAAAATATAGTCTATTTCTAAATTATTGGTATTTAAATTTTTTTATCAAAAGATAACAAAAACTGTAATAAAATACATAAATTATTTGATAACTCAAAATATTTTAAACTATTAATAATTATAACAAAATTCATTTATCTGAAAATTAACAAAAATACTAAGACGTTTGACTTTCCGCAGCAAATTTCTTAAGTTTCCAATAAAAACTAAATACTCTGGGCTTATGCCTAAAAAGCAGCCAACATAGGCCCGGAACCTCAAAGCCCACACAACTGACAACAAACCCCTTCTCCCACAAAACCCTAATCTATATAAGCCACGCCTCCGCAAATTTCCCTCGCATTCTCAATTCATCCCCACCCAAACCCTAGGCTATTGCTTATCCTCCGCCGCGAAGATGCAGATCTTCGTCAAAACCCTAACGGGTAAGACGATCACCTTGGAGGTTGAATCCTCTGACACCATTGACAATGTGAAGGCCAAGATTCAAGACAAGGAGGGCATCCCGCCAGACCAGCAGCGCCTCATCTTCGCCGGAAAGCAGCTCGAGGACGGCCGCACCCTCGCCGACTACAACATCCAGAAGGAGTCCACGCTCCACCTGGTCCTCCGCCTCCGCGGTGGCGCCAAGAAGCGCAAGAAGAAGACGTACACCAAGCCTAAGAAGATCAAGCACAAGAAGAAGAAGGTCAAGCTCGCCGTGCTCCAGTTCTACAAGGTGGATGACTCCGGGAAGGTCCAGAGGCTGAGGAAGGAGTGCCCCAACGCCGAGTGCGGCGCCGGAACTTTCATGGCGAACCACTTCGACAGGCACTACTGCGGTAAGTGTGGGTTGACCTATGTCTACAATAAGACCGGCGGTGATTGAAGCTTTTTTCGCTAGTTTGGTCTCTTGAGAGGTTTTTTATATGTTGAATCGTCTTCTTCGAATGGTGTTTTTATTTTGACATTTCAAATCTAGTTTTCTGGTATTATGGATTCTGGTTAAGTTTTGTTATGATACTGCAATTTTAAGTTTTAAATTTAGTTTACTACTAATGGTGCTTTTGCTTTGGGTAATTCTATTTTATGTAGATTTAGTTGTGGAAATTTTCGTTCCATATACCTCTTATCGGTATTCTCACGCCTTGGTAATGGTTAAATTGTTGCCGAAGAGTAATGATCGACATTATTATGCTAATTGCCCAATTATGGATTAGATTGAGAAAACTATGTGCAATGTATGAGTAGGTGACATTCTATTGGTTGAGAACGGCTAGGTGATAAAGCAAATATAAATTTGAAATCTCTTATTAATTCAAACTGAGAATTTGTGTGGATATGAAATTACTCAATATGATACGGTTTATATAGATTTGTAGGATCTGCGTCTTTCAAAATTGTTCTACATTATATGCTGATCATTACAGTTAAAATAAGTTAATAACTAGATGTCCATAATGAAAGTTTTCATCCGAGATTCATTTTGATTTCCTATTTCTAATAATCAATCTAGGATATATATATATATAGAGAGAGAGTTTGGTTCAAATAAGAACCATTCTTATCCTAAAAACTAAGAATCAAATGAATGGGTTATGAAAGTTGATGAATCCGTTGAGAAAGTTGATGAATTCAAAAATTTAGAATTTTTCACCCGGTTCGAATCCCATGAGAGGCGAAAATTCTATTTTTTGGATTCAGTAACCTTCCCAACGGATTCATCAACTTTCACTGTGAATTCATAATTTTTTGATTCTCACGTTCTCACGATAAAAATGGTTCTCACGTTAACCCTTTCCTATATATATATATTGATAGTGTTTTACATTTATGGTATATAACTTGATACATTCCCCCTGCATCTAATTCAAATTGTCAAAATTTGGCAAATGCTATACTTCTTTCTTCTCCGGAAACCTTCCAAGTAACAGAATGTTTTCAGAAATTTTGATAAATGGTTTATGGTTGTACTATATTTGATATGGTCTTCAAAGGGCTATAGCTTCTAAATATGTTGCTGATTTAACCTCACAAATGTGTGTGGAAACCATCTTGAGAAGGTAGAATGTTTTGCTCTTGTAAGCAAGACATACGATCCAGAGCCAGGGGATGTGAACCATAGCTAAGGCCAGACCCAGATACCTAATAATCGCAACATACGTTATGTAGATATGCAAGTGTTAACGTTTGAATGTCTGAATTGGACTTCTCTTACCATGGAGTTGGAACTTGGAAGATCAAGAAAAGGGTATGGCCACATCTCTATCAATTTGAAGTAATCATATCTTAGGAAGTGAACAGTATTGTTAATCATATCCATCATGTCTGTGTAATTATCATGTGACGCAACAAGCATGAGTAACTTATTGGAAGACAACACTGGAGCGGCTCCATTGAACAAAGTAGATGAGCCCAAGCCTAGTGAATGGCTGGAATGGGGGGTGTGTTTGATCAGGCAACTCTTATTGATACAAGAAATGAGGTGAGATTATGAACTTCACCATGCGATTGAGAGCAGATTCAAGAATGAGAAATGGACCCGATCAACTTCAACATATAAAGAAATAGATAGTAAAGGGTTGAAAGGATTCATGTTGGTATAATTTCCACGAGGCCATTTCATGAAAAAGGCGTAGGGTTGAGGACTGGTCCCTAGAAAAAATGAAAGAGGCTGGAGCTGAAGATGTACAAAGGCAAATAATGTGCAGCTGAAAGTTATCGCCTGTCATGAACGGAAGCAAGATGCACCAAAACACATTATCTGTGAGCATAACAGCACATGCAGATGTCTGTTTAATAACGTTTTATCCAGTGTTAACAACCACAGAAATACGATGCGACAAGGTTATTTGGAAACGATATCAAAATAAACCAGCAGTTCAACCATTACAGTTGGCACTTATAGATCATTAGTTGTCATGAATAGGAATAACAGAGTATAATTTGCAATGCTTATGCAGAGGATCCTTATCTTGGAGCCATGCTAAATGCGTATTTGGGACAACCTCGAACTAGAGTGCAAGGTTGTTGGCCGTGGGTAATTCTCTAATCTACGCCTATTTTTGAGACAGGCAGCTATCTTCTACAACATCAGATTGTCAATATCTCATTTTTTACTAGTTATAACCAATATACATATATAAATTATAAGCAAAACCATGGGCATATAGATTAGGCTAACCTGATAGATGATTTGCAATAGATTTTCCAAAAATCCAAGCTTCTCATTGGGGCGGCGAACAACTTCTAAGTTGATCTCTTCTGGATGCTTTTTCAGAAACTTATCCTTCCACCCAGTCTGAATGGCTTCCTCGCGTGAACCCTATATCCTTGAATCGAGACCACGGTAGCAATCTGCAACAGAACAAGCTCAAACCCTAGAACGCAAATTTTACATTGCAGAAATGCAAACTAGACACTAAAAAAATGCAATCAAAGCGGGTGAATTAATGTTGTACGACCCGCAAAGTATACTACCACCAGTGCAAACGTCCACATAGACAACAATCAGACAAGATTGAGTTACCTCTAGCACAATTTTAGTGTGTGTAAGAGAGAGTGAGAGAGAGAGAGAGAGAGTTACTGAGTGTAGAAAAAGAAAAAGAATCTGAAGGCAGCAAAAGTCTCGTAGAGCAAGTAAGCCATGGCAACTGATAGGATACGGTCTAACTACCAGGCCCAAACATCAAGCCCAATATAAATGTGCCTCGACATTAAGCTCGGTCTAGGTGAGTTCGGCCCAAGAAGACTCCTAAACCAGTCACAACTCGAATCACAAGTGGAGACGCAGAAGATTCGAATATATCTAAAAGAATCATAGTTAGAGAAGATCTCGGATTAGAGTCAATCTCGATATAATTGTGTATAAATAGAGGCTAGATTAGACAGAAAAGGATCATCTACACTCTTTGTAATCGCTTCTTACACTCTCAATACACATATACTCTCTTGCTCTGTGGACGTAGATCTAATTCAAAAGATCGAACCACGTTATTTCCTTGTGTTCCTTGCGCATTTATTACCCTACGAAATTAAGATCGATCACTGGCGCCATCTGTGGGAACCAAAATTCTGTGTTTTCGATCAACCTTTGTTTACAGGGAATCAATCACGACGATGAATACAAGAAGTCTTACATCCAGAGCCGCTGCCGCCAACAACAGCAACAATGGCGGCAGAACGCGCCGAGGTCGGCTTGGGAAAAGTCCGGTCAGAGAACCGACCCCCGAAGGGCATGTCCAAAGTCTCGACGAGCAGGGGCATCCTATCCTGCATGAAGAAGCAGAGCATAATAGCGAGGGAGGCCGCAACAGCAACCGAGAGGAACCTTCAGCTTCGCAGATAAGCCTTGACGAGGCAGTTAAAAGATTCCTTGAAAAGAACAAGGAAAGCTTCCTCCAGTACCTCAGCCAAGAGCAAGCGTCTCTGAATTCTCTCAGGAGTTGGATGATCTGTTTTTTTAATTGAGGTTTCTCGGTAGAACCTACTTTGACGACCTTGAGTGGCTCGTCTTCATACAAGGCGACCTCCACTATCGGTACGCTCGGGACGAGCGACGTCTTTCCGCCCAACTCATCGGGTTTCTTTAATTGCTATGCTTGTGGGTCTTTGGGTCAAGTCCTGCGCCTCTTGAGGCGACTGCATGCATTCTTTGGCCCGTTCGATCTTCCGTAATCACGGCTACCCTCCTTTTGTGGGGATCTTTATTGTCGATAGTGCGTTGAGCATACCGCCTCATCTGCTTTAGCCGCCTCGTCCCAAGATGATGTTATCGTGAGTAGGCCTTTACCACGAAGAACTGCACCACCTTGGTGGAGCTCATCTACCTTCTTCCCACCGTGACGGGTAGTTCGATTATTCCTTCCGGTAGCGTCTCTTCCCGCACAAAGCTTGGAGTGGTAGCGAGCTGCGCGGCGTGCCTCCTCAACTCCTAACTTGTCGAAGCATTCCTCAAGAGAATGCTTACCGACGCACCACCGTCGATGTACACGCGTTTTACCAATTTATTAGCGACCCTTTGCGCTCGATAACCATTGCATCCGGTGGGGCACTACGGCCGGTACGGGGTCGTCCTCGGAGAAGGTGATTGCCTCGTGCCTTTTAAACCTTTTGTTGATGGTTCACGGTATGTGGACTTGAACTTGACCTTAAGAGGACTTACGTAACTCATGAGGAGTCCGTAATGGTGGAGATGACCCGTCGTCTTGGGGCTCGTCATCTCCATCTTCATTAGTGTCGCGCCTTGTTTTCTTGTGAGGCACGCTTTTCTCTCTTCTCTTGCTTCTCTTCTTGACCTCGGTTGGGGTTTCGTCTTGACCACTCGGCGGCCATGCCTTGGTACTTCTTTAGGACTCCGTCTGCACTAAATCTTCGATGTCTACCATGAGGTCTCGCATTCTTCGATCGTGCCCATAATCCTCATGGAAGGAGCAATGTTTGTCCTTGGATCTACGTTTGACCCCCCTGTCATTGGTCGAGGCTTCTCGAACATGTTCATGTGGAGCTCGTAGATCTCCGCCCTTGACTTCGTCAAAGGTGTATACTGGGGTCGCTCTGGGTTATTGCGCGGCCCGAGCTTAGACTCTATTGGGCGACGTATCCTTTCCAAGGCACTTCATCGGCCTTGGTTTCGGTCTCCTCGGCCATCTTATTTCCTCCCTTTGTCAGAGGGCTCTACCTTTTCTGCTTGGCGCTTTTTTCTATCAGCGTCGTCCGCTTTGGCGAACCGGTCTGCTATGCGCCACAGTTCTGACGCAGTACGGGGTTCGTACTTGACAATCTCTTTGTATAGGGCCCCCGGCATGATGCCATTTTGGAAGGCCGAGATGATGAGGAGATCGAAGTCGTATTCAGCATGTTCCTCGACGACTGACTTGGCCTTATCCTCCGTTATCTCGAACTTCTCCTCCAACTCCAAGAATCGAGCTTGAAGTTCGTCAAACTTCTCTTGTGAAGTCCTGAACTTGACGTCGGCCTCCTCATGCACATGGCCAAGTTTACCCTCCAGGTGCAGGACCTCGACCTCTTTAGATTCGAGAGCCCGAGTCAACATTTTGATTTGATCCAACCATGAAGATACATCAAAAAATTCAGGAGAAGACTGGAGACAAAGACAAAAGACAAATTTTCTAAGAACTGAGAAATTTTATTAAAGCCACCAAGGCAGAAATGACGAGGTACATATACATTTTCAAAAAAAAGGGGGGGGGGGAGGATCAACTGACCCTCCGAAACTCCTGCTCGGCCTGACCTCACCTCAAGCAGCCTCGGCCTCTCCCCGAGCTCCAGACGCCTCGACCTCTCCCAGGGCTCCAGCAGCCTCGGCCTCTCCCCGAGCTCCAGGGCGCCGACCTCTCCCGAGCTTGGCAGATCCCAGCCACCTCCCGGTTCGGCCCGCCCGCCGGGCTCGGCAAATTCTACCTCCACCAGAGCTTCAACCTCGGCAGACACGTCCGCAACTGACTTCCCGGCCACTCCAGCTATGACAGCTTCAAATTGGATGTCCCGGTCCACCGGCCAGGAACGGACCACCCCGGCATTCAGTACGGACGAAGACGAGGCCAGGCTCTCCACGACGGGTAGGCTCTTCATGCCAGCAGAGAGGACCTCAGCATACGCCCGCAGCAGGGCCCCATCCTCAGTGACCTCATACCCATACTTGGACTTATCCAAATCCGGGTAATCTCGCCACGCCGCGTCGTCAGCGTCTCGCTAACACCTCGTGTTGAGCACCTCGGCCACCGCCGCCAACCCACTAAACCTAATCGACAAGAATAACCTCTCCGTGAAAGCACGGGCGAGCTCTTCTTGCGAGTTCGTCCACCACGGCCTCCCTGCATCGGATCCTTCCACCTCGGCCTTTAGCCGACCGATCTCCGCCTCGCCCGCCGCCTCGGATGCCGCGGAGCGAGGATGCCTCCCGAGCCTTTGCCTCGGCCTCTACCACCTCGTGAACAGGAGAGTCTTCTTCCTCCAAGTCACGGGCGAACGAGCCACCGCTCGTATTGAGCAACAACATCATTCGTGTGGTCCACCGAAGGGTGGGCGTCGTTGTCCGAGAGGTCGGTTGGGAGGACACCGCCAAGTTCGGCCTTCATGTCCCGGTCCCTAAACAAAGATAACAATGTCAGACAAATATATCAACCATAACTGGCGACATGAAGCAAAATTACATTACCGCAGGAAAAGGCCGACGTGCGACCTGGTTGCCAACGATCTCGCAGTAGTCATCGTCGGCAAGATCGGAGGACACCTCTCTCGCTACCACGGCGATGCGTAATTGTAATATCCCGAATTTCGGACTTAAAATTTCGAAAATAAAGTAGTTTACTGAAGAAAATAAGAATGAAAGTGAGCGTCGGTAATCGACAATTTGAAATAGATCGAAATTTTCTTTAAAATTTCAAATAAAATAATTTTTAAACAATAAATAAATATGTTTTAGGTATATAAGGAATATTACTACACTTAGAAAAGAAAAGAAACATTTTCTCCTAATTGATTCATTATTTTGAAACTTATGTGCTTATATGATTAATTTATGAACTTGGCATGAGATCACTTTATATTATGTGACAAATGTTATTTTATTTTACATATAGTATATTATTTAGCCAAGTATTATACTAAGAAGGAAAAGAAATATTTTTCTTATTTAATTGATGACTCTTAAAAATTTGCATGAAATAAGATTAATTTGTGAATTAATTTGCGATCACATGATTTTATAATATGAGTTGTCATGTTTATCTTGTATTACATGATAAGGTAATTATCTTGGAACACCCTAGCATTTTCAAAAATGAGGTGGAAATGATAAGGTTTGATTATGACATTTTAGGATAAGATATCTATGATATTTTATAATATGATAAGATAAGGTTGTGACTAGATTATGACTAAGCTTAGGATAATGTTTATCTCATTAAAATGTGTAGCAAAGTGATAAGCATCATGAAGGATAAAATTTATTTCTAGAAATACATCACTTTCGAAAATGATGATTTTGTGTAATAAGTTTAGCAAATAATTTAATTAATTATTTAAGCTTTAGTATTGGATAAATATCATGGAATCTAGATCAATCTTATCATCTAGAAGCTATATAAATTTCGAAATTTAAGGATTAAGGTAAGGATGGAATTTTGAAAATTTAATCCTAAGAAAACCCTAGTTTTCGAAAATATTGGAAAATTAATAAGAAATGTTCTAAAAATTTATTTTATGACATAATGTTATTATATTTATGTAATTCATCATGAAAATAATATTGGTTATGAAAAGAAAAATAGTTTGATAATTTATCCTTAATTTTGGATTATTTGCCGATAACTTTACTAAAGTATATGAAATTGATCTTAATTAATTTTCCTATGATATAAATTATTATCTAAGATGAATATTATGTCATATATCTATTAATTGGAGAAAAATAAAATATTTAACATATATTATATATAGGGGGCGAAAATTTTGACTTTATGGTGTGAAATGTGTATAAATATCATGCTATAATTAATGGGAGATAATTATTATGATCTTATCATGTTATGAGTTGTAAAGTAGAGATAGTTAGCAATTAAAACAAGTAACCTATGCTTTTTATTTAATGTAAATAAAATTTTGACTTAGTATAAGGTTGGAAATAATTATTAAACTCTTGAATATAATACCTTATCCTATAGTTGAAATTGTTGACTTTTATAATATGATATTATTATAGGATAATATTATAGTATAAGGTATAGAAAAAATAAAATCAACCCTAATGGTTGAAGAAGGTGGCGAAACACACACACACTACACAAAGTATTAAATTCTTATTCTATAATAATTATAAGATACATTAATTAAATAATTAAAATAACATAATAAACTATAGCATAAAATAAAAATAATTGTTTCATGAGCTATAAGAGGTGGCGAAAATTTTAGAAAATAAAGTATGAGTTGTAAATTAATTTTACACCTAAGTATTTTATAATTTCAAGAAGATAAAATCATTAATGTATAAGATAAGGTCAAATTTGTTTCTTATACAACTTGCAAGGCTCAAAATTAAGAAGATAAAGGAGTTGCCATTTTGACTTTAGAATAAGATATTTTATAAAGTAATGATTAAAAACACTTTAGAAATCCTATAAATAGGAGGCACCCTCCCATACCATTAAAATCGAAAATTAGGAGAAGAATAGAGAAAAATAGAGAAAAAAAATAGAGTGTTCTTCATAGTGTTCTTCGATCGTAGAAAGAAAAAACGTCACGACGCCGATCGAATTCGATCACAAGGTTAGAAATCGTACCACTTCATGTTATACATGTTAAATTGTTAGAAATTCATATATAATATGTTAGGATGCTTATTTTCGATATTTATGTCAATATGTGCTATATGTTTCAAAGTATGTGTTAAATTGTTTATATGATGTTTATAAGCATGAATTATCAAACTAATACAAAGTTAAGCATGTATTAAATACATGATGATATGATCGAAAATAAGGAGAAATCATATGTTGATGTATATGAATTTTAATTGTTGTTTTGAGCATGAAATAATGATAGTTATTAATAAACAAGATTGTATGATTTTATGTGGAATTTTTGGAAAAACCTAAGTATATATCCTATTAATTTCGAAAATTATAGAGTAATTATAAGATTAGATATAATTCATGTTTTAATGATATAATAACATATTGATGATGTAGATTAATAATATAGTGTTATATGAATTTATTGGAATTTCTAAAAATTAATTGTACCTAAGTCTATTTTCGAAAAATATGAACTTAGGACATATTGAGGAATAATTCATGATTTATGGAAATTATGTCATATTATTATGATAATAATATGCTATATGAATTAATTAAAATTTTTGGAAAAGTTTAATAATTATTTGTAATTTTCGAAAATTATACTAAGAAGGAATCATGATGTGAAATTTTTCTATGTTATGTGATACATGGATTCTAGGTTAGTAATATGTGGAAATTGAGCCATATATGTGAAAAATCGAGAATTGCAAGGGTATAGTTGGAAATCGATAGAAAAGGAACATATACGTGTAAAATAATAGTTATATAAGAAATACATGAAATGACGATAAGAATAAGTTGAGAAAGTTATGAGCGTCACGAGTATATTGATACGATAGTACAATCACAACGTTGGTGATAGAGTGATGTTAGTACGTTCGTTGGTTCGAATCGATAATCCTTGCAAAGCATAACGATATGCTAAAACTCGCTTCTTACGTTGATAAGGTCGACTCGAAGGAGAGCGAAACCGAGAATAGAAACTAGTGACTTAAGAAACCTTAAGTCCTCGAGGTGGGCAATTTTTTTCAAAGATTTTACAAGCTTTCTCGAAAGTATTTATCATATCGCTTATTTCTTATAAAATGTTGAGATACGATATTATCTGCGAAAATATTTTTGAGTTTTGTATATGTCCATTCGGGTTGCACAGGGCAAATGAGTTACTGGTCGGATCCTAGGTTGGAGGTTGTTTGGTATGATTTTGTGACGATTCTTGGTTTTGTTTTACGTGTCATTTTCTATGGTTTGTCCTATTTATGCCTTTGGTTCGATTAATATTTATCGATTCGGACTTACTGTTCGTCTCGATGTTTTGTAGGAAAACGGCAGAAAATAGGATGAATTGGATCTACCAAGGATCAGATATAATTGAAGAGCATCTCGACAGGAGTTCATAAGCGGCGGATCGTAATCGGAGTTCGACGGCGGAGAACGGGTCGAACGACCAAAGTCGCGCCGGCACCCGTCCGCATGGCCGCACACCCACGCCACGCACGCCCGCCGGGCAAGCCAGCCGCACGACTTCGGCCACCCAGCCAAGCCACTCCGAGCGTTCGCCATTCCTCGCGCGCTCGAGTGGCCGCCTCCGCGCCCGCCGCCCGGCCGCCCCGCCTCAAGACGCCGCCCGCGAAGCGCTTCCCCAGCGCGCCAGCGCCGCCGCCGACGCTTCTCCGCCGCGCTCGCCCGAGCGCGCTCATTCGCACGCTTCGATCCGGCGCTCGGATCTAACCGCGCCGACCCGCGACCCGCCCGGCGCTCGTCCGCCTGGCGATCCAGCTCCGTCGCGCACCATGCTGCTTAACCGGCGCTCACAATGAGCCGGCCATTTGTGGCGAACCTTTTTCCACTGCGTTCACTTTGAACCGCGTTCACTTTCAAGTCGAACGTTTTCTCGGCCGACTCATTTCCAACCGGCCGCTTTTAATTTATATATATATCTAGCGCTAGGTTAAAGAAGGGTCCTCGATTCTTTTTTCGATTTTCTCCGGCCGGCGGTAGCTCCCATCGCCTTTTCTTCCGTTTTCAGCAACATTACGGATACAATCTTGAATTTAATTTATGCTTTCGGTTTATCGATTGAATAATCTTGTTTATCAATTCATGCTTGGATTTTATAGTTCTTCTGGAATCATTTTTACAGTTTATTATTTATGATTTTTATTGTAATCAATTCATAGTGACAGTGGATTGGATCTCTTGTTCCGTTGGTTTAATTTACGTAATGATTTACTGCTTTCGTTTATGTGCTATTAGATTTAGATTAGGGATTGACAAACCCTATGAATAATAGAATTGCTATCGCTTTTGATTTATTGCTTTCATAGTTCAACTAGGGATTGACAACCCTAGTTTAGATTTATCGCTTTATTAGTTTAGCTCGGATTGACAACCCTAGCTTAGGATGTTATTTATTTTCTCGTATTTCAATTCCGGCATGTTTCAAACCCTTGTTGATGTTAGAATGTTTAGGATTTAATCGCTTTACATGCGCAACACGAACAATGGCCTGTTAAGTTTTCCTTGAGAGCGACTCGTGTTAACTTATCACGCCACGATTACCTCGCATTTATTGCGGTGAATTTGAGTGTGTTTTAGCTCGATCAATTTTGGCAGGATTGGATCTCTTGTTCCGTTGGTTTAATTTACGTAATGATTTGCTGCTTTCGTTTATGTGCTATTAGATTTAGATTAGGATTGACAAACCCATGAATAATAAATTGCTATCGCTTTTGATTTATTGCTTTCATAGTTCAACTAGGGATTGACAACCCCTAGTTTAGATCTATCGCTTTATTAGTTTAGCTCGGGATTGACAACCCCTAGCTTAGGATGTTATTTATTTTCTCGTATTTCAATTCCGGCATGTTTCAAACCCTTGTTGATGTTAGAATGTTTAGGATTTAATCGCTTTCTGTGCGCAACACGAACAATGGCCCTGTTAAGTTTTCCTTGAGAGACGACTCGTGTTAACTTATCACGCTACGATTACCTCGTACGATTGCGAGTGAATTTGAGTGTGTTTTTAGCTCGATCAATTTTGGCGCCGTTCCCGGGGAAAACTTTAGGCGTATTGTTTGTGTTGTTTGTTTTCCGTGTTTCTTTTTGTTCTGCTTCGTTATTTTCCCCAGTGCGTGTGATTTTGTTTTGTTGTTGGTGTCTGCATTAATGCGGGGTTACCAGTGATGCGAATGTGGTCAGCGGTGGGGGAGAAACTTCCCCATATTGGGCAAATTCTTCTTCAAGAAGGAGCCCAATCGATTTTTCGAGGGATATCCGTTGAGTTATGAGCAACATGTCTATGATCCTTCTTTGGGCAACCACCTCCGCAATATTCATACCCGAGCAACCACCTCCACCTCAATATTCATACCCGCAGACGGCAGCCCACCTCCTCACCCAGCTTCGAATGGTGGGAACCACAACCCGACCGGAATATTGGAACCCACAACCTGTTATGAATGGTGTGATCCATGCCTCCACAAAGAATAAAGTGGTGCGACCCAGCGGCGGAGTATTATTCACCACCACACGCATCACCACCGCAGAGGTCATCATTTGAGGATTCGCTCACCCCACGAATGGATATGTTACTTAAAAATGGATGCTACAAACACCTCATCTCGCCGCGTTTGGAGACGCAAACGGGCATGTTAATACCGCTTAAAGAGTCATTGCGAATGGAGGAACCTCCAAACCAATCCGGCGGATCCAAAGTGGTCACAATTTAGAAAGTGACCCAATTATTGAGAATTGGGTGGAAGAGACACCAAGAGCCGCTACGGCCGGAGGAGGTGGAAATTGATGAAGAATGGGCACGTGAGGATGAGGAGCATAATCGAGCCACGAGTGGTTACCGGGATGGTTGGCGAGGAAGAGTGGGTACCGAAATTGATGACACGCCGTAACCCACTGGAGGTGATAGAACTACCCAAGCACGTGGAGGAGGATGAAGAGAGATGGAGAAAGAGTGGGCACTTGAAGATACTCGAATGCCAAAGCCCGCCTGGAAGTGATTGCACTACCTCAACAATTGGAGTACTGGATCCCAGAGGAGGAGAAATCAAGGACAAAGGTTGAGGTAACATCCATGATTTGTCAACTTCCTAATTCTCCAAAGTATTGTGCTTTGGAAATTGAAATTATCTATTTCACTTTGGAGAATAGGATGATCGACTTGAGCTTAAATGATTTGTTATTTTCTTTCTTTCTTGTCCTTTGTGCATATATGGTTACTACTAATGTTCTGGCCGAGATGGTATTCCTGCGGTGAAGGACTATGGATAGTCCGTTGTTGATCGAACACGTCGTGCTCACGACGTTAAACCGAATCTTCGCGTGGAAGTTGACCCACGGATTTTTATTTGCTTTTCTTTCTTTCTTTCTTTGTCTTGTTTTGTTGTTCTTGTTGATCTATCCGTTGTTGTTGAGTTTGTTTTGCTCGGATCCGAAAGTCGTCGCCAGAGATGAAGCCGTGATGCTCCAACTCTACATCGCACATTAAATGCCGATTATCGTGGAAGTATCATCCTCTATGGTTATTTTGAGCTTTTAATGTTTTGAGCAGGGGACGATGCTCGATTTAAAATGGGGGATGTTTACTCAGTTTTGTATGCGTGATGTATTGTTTTGTTGATTAATGACGTGCTCTTGTGCTTATTTTGATTGTTTGGACTTAAGCTTTGTCTATGCGAGTAAGTTAGGATCTTGATTTGTGCAACTGAACTCTGTGGTATTGATCAAATTGATTTTGAATTTCTGAAACTTTTGGTGACATATGATTTGAGTATAATGTGAATTGACGAGACTGTGATTGATAGAAAATAAATAGGGGGAAATTGATGTGATTTGTCCGGCTAATGTTAGGGGGAGTGTTAACATTGTGGTCGTCTATATACTTGTTTCATTTTATATATAAAAAAAAATGTGAAAAAAAAAAGAAGAAAATTAGGAGAATGAAACTCCAGTTATTTGTTGAGATTGTTGAAATGGAGGATGGGATTACATCCCTCTTTCTCAGTAAATTGAGAAATGGACATGGAAACCACGTTAGGAGACTCGAGTTCATCGAGAGTGCACCTTTCGAATATTATTCAAAATCATTAAAACATTCTTTGTGCTTTATAAAAGAAACTTGTTGCTAAAGGTGACCACATTAGTTAGTTCACCCCTAACGAGAGTTGGAGTCCGAGCGAGATTACCTTTTATTTATTGGAAGTCAATTGCCGTTCTTGATTTATTTCACATTATCTTTGAATTCGTAAACACCAAGTGTGGGGAAATTGAATAAGGTTTGATTGATTAGAATAAGGGTAAAGTTGCATGAGTTATCTTTCGACTCTTATTAGTATAGACTTTGCTTGAGGACAAGCAAATGGATAAGTGTGGGGGAGTTGTTTGGTATGATTTTGTGACGATTCTTGGTTTTGTTTTACGTGTCATTTTCTATGGTTTGTCCTATTTATGCCTTTGGTTCGATTAATATTTATCGATTCGGACTTACTTCGTTCGTCTCGATGTTTTGTAGGAAAACGGCAGAAAATAGGATGAATTGGATCTACCAAGGATCAGATATAATTGAAGAGCATCTCGACAGGAGTTCATAGGCGAAAGCGGATCGTAAATCGGAGTTCAGACGAAGGAGAACGGGTCGAACGACCAAAGTCGCGCACGGCACCCCGTCGCATGGCCGCACACCCACGCCACGCACGCCCGCCGGGCAAG
Source organism: Salvia rosmarinus (assembly GCA_036937905.1). NCBI lineage: Eukaryota > Viridiplantae > Streptophyta > Magnoliopsida > Lamiales > Lamiaceae > Salvia > Salvia rosmarinus. The sequence goes on along the minus strand of CM072820.1, from coordinate 57,110,908 downwards.
CCAGCCGCACGACTCGGCCACCAAGCGCGCGCTCGCTCCGCGCGCGTTCACATTTCTCGCGCTGGCTCGAGTGAGCGCGCGCCCGCGCCCGCTTCGCCCGCCGCCTCGCCTCACCAAGCGCCCGCCCCCCAGCGCTCTCCCGGCAGCGCGCGCCAGCGTCGCTTCGCATCGCTTCTCGCGCGCCGCCCGAGCAGCGCTCATCTGCACGCTTCCGATCCGGCGCTCGAATCTAACCGGCGCTCAGCCCGCGACCGTCCGCGCTTCGTCCGCCCGGCGATCCAGCTCCCCGTCGCGCCATGCTCGCTTAATCGGCGCTCACAATGAGCCAGCGCTCATTTGTGAGGCAGAACCTTTTTCCAGCCTGCGTTCACTTTGAACCAGCGTTCACTTTCAAGTCAGAACGTTTTCTCAGCCGACGCTCATTTCCAACCGGCGCTCGCTTTTTAATTTATATATATATCTAGCGCTAGGTTAAAGAAGGGGGGTCCTCAGTTCTGTTTTTCTGATTTTCTCCAGCCGCGGCGTGGCTCTCCCATCAGCTTTTCTTCCAGATTTCCTCAGGCAACATTACAGATACAATCTTGAATTTAATTTATGCTTTCAGTTTATCGATTGAATAATCTTGTTTATCAATTCATGCTTGGATTTTATAGTTCTTCTGGAATCATTTTTACAGTTTATTATTTATGATTTTTATTGTAATCAATTCATAGTGACAGTGGATTGGATCTCTTGTTCCGTTGGTTTAATTTACGTAATGATTTACTGCTTTCGTTTATGTGCTATTAGATTTAGATTAGGGATTGACAAACCCTATGAATAATAGAATTGCTATCGCTTTTGATTTATTGCTTTCATAGTTCAACTAGGGATTGACAACCCCTAGTTTAGATTTATCGCTTTATTAGTTTAGCTCGGGATTGACAACCCCTAGCTTAGGATGTTATTTATTTTCTCGTATTTCAATTCCGGCATGTTTCAAACCCTTGTTGATGTTAGAATGTTTAGGATTTAATCGCTTCACATGCAACACGAACAATGGCCTGTTAAGTTTTCCTTGAGAGGCGACTCGTGTTAACTTATCACGCCACGATTACCTCGCGATTGCGGTGAATTTGAGTGTGTTTTAGCTCGATCGAGGTGTAGTAGAAATTCCCAGCTAGGGTTGTGTACACGTGTTGGGCCTCCAACATTGGGCGGTCATGCTCTGAACATTGGGCGGTTAGTTGCGTCCGGTGCGTGAGGCCTCCTCCCGTAGCGTTATCCATAGCCGACTTGGAATATACGTTGTTGTTGTTGTTGTGATATGAAAATGCTTGCCAAGCGATGATTTTGAGAAATGAGAAAATGTTTTAGTAAGAACAAGGCCTTTTCAATAAAACCCTTGTGTCTTCTTCGTGGTGAAAGCGATCTGATATTTAAGTAAAATAAAAATGTTTTCGGCATGTGTCCATTGGGTACATTTGTACTCACCGCATGTTTGTTTTAAATGTGCGGGTTGAGCGGGTGATGGGCGGCGGGAGTTGAGCGAATCCTTTTGATAAATAGTATGGAGCATTTTGGTTCACCTTGAGAATCGTCTTCACATGCATGTCTCACACGTCATTCATTGCCAAACTCTTGAGTTTCCCTATATTTTGATATTATGTTAAGATCTCGAATGCTTTGCTAAAAGCCTTGTATTAGCTACTGTTTTGCCAGTACTTTTGAACAAATCATTTATATAAGTCGTTTCTTTCTATCCTTCGAGTTATTTCATTTATTAGCATCTATGTTCCTTCACTTGAGAAATAAGTTGAAAACCCTATTCTTTTACGAATATTTAACCCTAAACCCCAAGTAGCAGTCCGGTAAGGTGGTAGCCGAATCGGGCTGTTACAGTAATGGAGAAAGCGACCTCGATACCTCTTTCGCCATCTCAGACGAGGTCGCTGGCAATTTTTTCAACGCCACATCAGAGAGCTTGGCACCTGACTTGGACCTCTTCCTCTTTTTGCCAACGAAGTCCACTACAAAAATAAGATACAGGTTAGCATTAGAAGAATCGAGAATCACGTCAACAACAAACAAAGAACAACGAAAGAAGGGGGGGCCTCACCCTTCACCGACTCCACCGTGGTGGCAGGATCATAAGGGCTCGGCCCGCGGCGAAGAAGATCGCCTCGGCGAACACTTCGTCGATTTGACCACCCTTTGCGATTGCCTCGCCGAGGTCACCAAACTATCATCGCTAGCCACATCCGCCACTTATCCTCGTTCGGGAAAAATGAAGGCGTCCTCGAACCAAATAAAAGAAAACTTCTTTGCCGGTTCGAAATCTTAGACTTCGTCTTTACCAAGCCACGAGCGGTGATATATAATACCACCCCGAACTGAATTTCAACCGAAAACCTAAGGATCGGTCCTAGGGTCAAAGAATGATTATGCCGATAGGCATAGGCATGAGCCGTCAGCCGCGAAAGGAGTTCGGCGTTATTTGGGCTAAAGGTATGCCGAACATTCTTTGAAGTTCGGTATAGACGGGAGGAAAATGAAGACGAAGACCATTTTTCAAGCTGTCTTCGTACACCGTGACAAATCCCTTCGGAGGAGAGCAAACCCTATCCTCCGGTCGGGGAATGACCATTCCAACAGATGGGGGGACAAAAAACCTATTAGCAATTTCTACTATTTCAAAGGATTCTAGACAAGAAGAAAATGTAGATACTTTCCCAAAATCCCTCGACGGTGGGAAGAAAGAACTACAGACGTAGGGATGGGGAGAATCGACTGTAAGAACCTCTAAAACCACCGGCGAACCCGGTGGCGACACCGACACTAAACGGCCATCATGGCTGCTAGACTCCCCAGAGGAAGAAGATGATGAAGCCATTAAGAAACTTACTGGTTTGTGGGTAGTAGATCGAAGAAGTTGACACGAACGCAGCAAAAACGACAATGGCGGCAGTTGCAGTTGCAGAAGACAAAAGAATTTCAGGGATTTGAAAATGGATAAAGTGATACGAGAAATAGCGTATCAGGGACGTTATTCCCCATATGCACTTTATCGGGAACCCAACCACTGTACGCATTAAATGCGCATTAAATGCGGATGACAGATCCCGTGTTCGACCTCGGCAGGACATCTCGTGTTCGACCTTGTCACGATGCTACGCATTCAACCACAAGGTCGTTTATCCGACCTCGGCGATATGAAGAGCATTCAACTTCGGCCAATTGAGTCCGAACAAGAAGTAGCTTCGGCATAATGCCTCGGTAAGGTAAAGCCAAGCAGCATGCGACTTCGGCATAACGCCTCGGTAAGGTGAAGCCAAGCAGCATGCGACCTCGGCATAACGCCTCGGTAAGGTGAAGCCAAGCAGCGACCTCGGCATAACGCCTCGGCAAGGTGAAGCCAAGCAACATGTGACTTCGGCATAACGCCTCGGTAAGGTGAAGCCAAACAACATGCGGCTTCGGCATACCGCCTCGGTAAGGTGAAGCCAAGCAGCATGCGACTTCGGCATAACGCCTCTGCAAGGTGAAGCCAAGCAACATGCGACTTCGGCATAACGCCTCGGAAAGGTGAAGCCAAGCAACATGCGACTTCGGCATAACGCCTCGACAAACGAAGCCAAGCAAAATTCGGGAGACCTCTACAGGATCACGCAGGCCCCACTTCGTCAGATAACGAATACCGGCGAACCATGGTCCCCCATCCATCACTTCTACGTCTTTTTTGGGGAGGGATGTGATAGGATACGGCCCAACTACCAGGCCCAAGCATCAGACCCAATATAAATGGGCCTCGACATTAAGCTCGGCCTAGGTGAGTTCGGCCCAAGAAGACTCCTAAACCAGTCACAACTCGAATCACAAGTGGAGACGCAGAAGATTCGAATATATCTAAAAGAATCATAGTTAGAGAAGATCTCGGATTAGAGTCAATCTCGATATAATTGTGTATAAATAGAGGCTAGATTAGACAGAAAAGGATCATCTACACTCTTTGTAATCGCCTTACACTCTCAATACACATATACTCTCTTGCTCAGGTGGACGTAGATCTAATTCAAAAGATCGAACCACGTTATTTCCTTGTGTTCCTTGCATTTATTATCCTACAAATTAAGATCGATCGACAACAAAGGCGAAGCCGCGGTAGAATAAAGCCGTCCATGATGGAGATTCCGTTAACGAGTCCAGAGATCCTTGCTTGTCAGATCGCTTCCGCCTCTATCGGAGGTAACCTGTCGGGAGCAAGAATATAAGCGTAAAAGCACTACAACCTTCACAGCTCCTTTGTCGCTGAATTCTCCATTCGATTGTCTATATGGTGTTTTGTTTTCGGTTATAACCGAAAATCGAAAATCCGATTTAGATTCGGTGTTCAGTTTCAAAGTTAATTTTTTTTTTCAATTATCGGTTAATAACCGATTGATTCGGAGCCTAAAAATTGTATTTATTTTTAATTATTATTAATTAATTAAAAATTCTAGAATCTCAATTTTTTATTATTATTTTAATTATTAATTAGTTTTATTTTGGGAATTTCTTCGGTTAATCGAAAATCGAATATTGATAATACGGTTTTTGATTAACTGAAAAAATATAAATCAGTTTGGTTTTGATTTCACTTTTGCGGACAAATTTAATTCGATTAATCGAAATCGAACAATTTCAACCTAATTCCTATTCCTCTTCCTGCTTGCATTCTTGAAATCAAGGGCAAAATGTTGGAGGAGAGGTGGAGTAGTTGGGGAATAAACTGGAAAGCAGGGAGAGAATTGGGAATAATGTGAGCGATTGATATTTAACCATAGCGGAAGAAAATAGATACCAACTTGGAATTTGGCAATTTAGCAACCGATATTATTATTATTATTATTATTATAGAAAAATAGATATCAACTTGGAATTTGGCACTTTAGCAACTGAGATTACTATTATTATTATTATCTATCATCCTATTTTTAACAATATTTTTTCTTCTAGCTAAATTCATTTGAATTCAGTATTGTGATAAATTATATCTCTACCATATAACTAATTCTACCATGGTTCTAATACCATAAAAGGAGACAACATGAGGGGAAGCAGCAGATGAAATGAGGAATAGAGAAGATGTCTATAATTATAGGAAAACAATATTAGTTATCAATTTAGAACATCTAGACCAAAAAATTTGCACAAAACAATCTCACCTTTCAACACGGCCTTGGAACGGGCAAGAAGTGCAAACAAAGCAAGTCTTATAATGCCTTAAACATGTCTGATACATGTTTCAACAAATGTCAATGTCTATTACTCGAGTCATCATATCATTAGTCTTACTTCATGTTGTCTCAAATTTCATAACATAGATAACTATATAGCTTAGATATAATTATTACATAAGGATCCTATAATGTTATCCATAAAACAAACTATAAATATAAGAATTAAATTCAGAAAAGTAAAATAGAACTTACAGGAATATAAACCAGGCTTTATTAATTCAACTTCATTAATATTCAACAAATATAAACACACACACACACACATATATATATGTATATATATATATATCAAATTTTGGTTAATTCGGGTATAATCGTTCGGTTATTGGTTATCCGATAACCGAAAATAAATTAAAAATTATACCGATAACATATCGAAAATAAAAATATCGGTATCGGTAACCAGTAACAAGCGATTATCGATTCGTTGTCGGTTATACCCGATAATAGATGATTAAACAACCCTAATCTCTGCTCATTTGACTTTATAAATCATCTTTGTAAGATTTTACGCTCTTTCATAATTTCGTAAATACCTTATTCTCATTGAATGATCGTGACACGTATAGGTCTTGAAATCAAAATTGCAACTTTCTTTGCAATATGAACTTTAATCTATTTTCATTATCCCATACTGATTTCAGAATCAATAGCATTATTTAAATAAAATATAGAAGAAACCTGTTGATGAAGACGATCTCGAACATCTTTGAGAAATTTGTCACATATATAGCAATACTCCTTATTATAGATTGGACATTTATTTGCCCTTGATGCAAAATATCTATAATTAAAAATCATATATTCCATGATCAAGGGACTGATGATAATGAAGATTCTCACTTCTTGATCTTTTTATGAGAACATCTTTTGATAGCTCCAAAAATATCATCAATAGTAGGATTCTCAGTGGAATCTTGAGCTTCGTGAAAATCGGTATTTTGACTACTTAAGATCATAGAAGTATCTAATTTACCATATTTTTGAGACATTCTCATCATCAAATTATGATAAAAATATCTTTTTTCATCTCTTCAATATGAGTTTCAGTCATTTTCTCTTTTGTCGGAATTTCTAACTGCATTTTCAATTTTCTTGAAATATACTCAAATGGAAAAGATTATCCCTTTGAATTTTCAGTTTTATTTGCTCTTCACATTTTTTTTAGTTTTTTTCATCAATTAGACATATAGTGTCTATTCCTATAATTTTTTTGGTTATTGGGTTCTCCCTCATCATTTTCCCCAAAATTTTGAATGAACAATTCTTTTTATGCATAGAACTACTTCTTCAGTGATAACTGAATTATGATGTCCATTTCCAAATCAATGGATTGAAAATTCTGTAAAGAAATATAAAGAAGATATGCCTTCACAATATTTTTTTTTCCTGCATGCATTTCTAGATTTTTTGGTGAAATATTCACCCATTTTCAATTTTTTTTCTTAAAACATTATGGCAAAGTTTTCGTAGTGCTTCCAAAATATTGCAACCATTTGACAAACCATATCGGTATTTCATGTTTATAAACTTCAGAACATATTTTCAAAAACCAAGAATGTTTTCTTATATTATTTTCATATAATAAAACTTTTTCAAATGCATCCATATAATCCCAACTATTATATTTAATGGGATTATTATTATTATGAGGATAATTCTTTTTTTCTTTGTGGAGAAATTTTCTATTCTTCAATAGATATAATTTTCTTAATAATCATTTTACTGAAGTTATAAATTTCTTGTTGACCACTTGTAAAATGTGATATTGCACGTTAATTATTGATGAGTATATTCTCATAATATATTCCAGCTTTATAAGTTCTTGCTGCATATGATGCCTTTTCCATTTATCTTTCCATTAAATTCCATGGATCAATTTTTCATTTGGATTTTTTTTCCTCTAGAAGAAATATATCTTCTCTTTTTTCATTCATAATGAAGATAGTATTACTTTATCCATTATCTTCATTTCCCACTATAGAGGAAAATGATAAATTTAGATTTTTATCTTGATTTTGGGTATTATCCTAGTTTTGTTTTTTATATTTCAAGAATTTTTGGTATTCTTTGTCATGTGACAAGTCTGCGGCTATTAGCCTATGTTTTCCTTGTTGAGCCAGAATCTCTAGCTGTTTTCCTCTACCGCCTCTTCCCCTGTACGATGAAGATCCTCTACATAGAGGATAAATTCCTGCATAATTCATTGTGTGTATTCTCGAGTTAAGAAATCTCCATGTAGGAAAATCGTCTTAACATCAAGTTGTTCAAGCTCCATCTCATGTTGAGCAACCAAAGCCAACAAAATTCTGATCGAACAATGCTTTACTACTTGTGAGAATATTTCATTAAAGTCTATTCTATCTCTTTGAGTAAATCCTCTTACTACCAGCCTAGTCTTGAATCTGATGTGTTCTCCATTTTCTGTTACTTTTACTTTTTTCTTGAATATCCATTTACAACTCATAAGTTTTTTATGATTTGGTTTCTCCATTAGAATCCATGTTCCATTTTTGTTAAGTGTATCTAGCTTTTCTCTCATAGCCAAGATCCATTCATTCTTCTCTAAACTATTCACTGCTTCAGAATAATTCTTCGGTTCATGGTATTCAACCTCCTCACCGTGTACATAAAGTGTAGTATATCATATCAGTCTCACCAAATAATGTTGGTGGTTTTTTGGCTCTTCTTTTCCTATCCCTTGCCAGCTGATACTCCCACATATCATCATCAACAATTGTCTCTGAATCTTGATCAACTCGAGGTTCATTATCTTAAACATCTTTAATAGGTGCCACCTCGTCTGGGCACCATCAGATAATTTTCTTTGTGAAATATCCAAATTATCCGAACCATGGAAGAATGTCATATTCTTTTCATCAAACACCACATCTCTGTCGATAAAATTTTTATTATTATTTGATTAAGTACATCATAATTTGTAACCATTCACTCATTTCTGATATCCAAACATCACACACCTGAGAGCTCTTAGTTCAATTTTATCTTGTTTGACGTGAGCATATGCCTTGCATCCAAACACATTTATGTGAGAGTAACTATTCACTAAACCATACCACCTTTCATCGGACGCCTTAAATGCTACAAAGATATGAAGGACATTTGTTAATCGGGTAAGCTGCGATGGTGGTAGTTTTTCCTAGAACTTCTTTGGTAAACTCGACTCGAACAACATGCACCTTACTCTCTAAAGTATGGTTCTATTCATCCTCTCAACAAAACTATTTTCTTTGAGGTGTTATATGATAGTTTTGTGCCTTTTAATCTCTTTGTCTATGCAGATCGTTGAAAACTCTCCTAGAAATTCCAAGTCATTGTTTGTCCTTAAACTTTTCGTAGTCGACCATTTTCTAACTCCACCTCTCTGCACCAATCCTTAAATCTATCAAATGCATCATTCTTGTTCTTCAGAATGTAGATCCACAATTTTCTTGAATAGTCATCAATAATGGATAAGAAATATCTTCCTCCACCTATGGTTTCAGTCTTTGATGGCCCCCATATATCTGAATGTGCATAGTCCAGAGGTGTCTTTGATGTGCGTTTCCCTATACTGAAAGATTTTTTCTTACTTTTCCCAAGAATACACTGTTTACAGTTGTCAATTCTCACATAACCTACATTTTTAAGAATTTCTTGCTTAACAAGTTGTGCCAGACCCTTCTCACCAACATGGCCAAGTCTCTTGTGCCAAAGAATAACATCATCTTTGTTAATTATATCAGAACTTCTAATCACAGTTTCAGCAACAAGGTGATATAAATTATTTCACCCCATTCCTCTTAAAACAACAGCAGAATTCTTTAACACATGTATGTATCCATGTTTTAATTGAAAACTGTATCCTTTAGCCTCTAGCATTCCAAGAGATTAAGTTTCTCTTCAATTATAGGATGTGTCTGACTTTAGAAAAAAACTTTATAGAATTTTCATGCAATCTCAATTTAACACTGCATATCCCCTTAACCTTAATACATGGTTGTTTCTCAGCAGAACTGAACCAAGTTCTTGTTGATTCAGATCTACAAATCATTCCTTGTAAGGACAAATATGAAAACTGTATCTAGAATCCACTATCCATGTGTTTATCCATCACATTAAGTATTTCAGCATCTCCAAGCTCATCAGCACAATCTGCAGTGTTTGGCTGCTCTTTCTCAGATTGCTTCATTTTCCAAGAATAACAATCATTCTTGAGATGTGTGGGCTTCTTGCAATAATAGTATTTTATTGTTTCTTTCTGTTCAGTATCTTTCCCCTTTCATTGTCCAAATTTCTTGGTCGATGGATCATTCTTGGATCTTTTTTCAGTCTTGAAATTCAAGCCTTCACCAAATGTGTATGGTCTCTTTCATTAAACTTCTAAAACTCATTTGCTTTTAACGCGTATTCTACTTCTTCAAGAGATATTGTATTCTCTCTTCCAAACAAAATAACTTCTTTCAAGTGTTCGAAAGACTTAGGCAGAGCATTCAGAAAAATGATGGTTTTATCTTCATCTTCAAACTTCATATCTATATTCTCCAAATCATCCAAAGATTTGTTAAAATCTTCCAATTGCTCTCATATTCCATTTTCTTCCATAAACTTATATGCATACAATCGCTGCTTCATGTACAATCTGTTGGTAAAGGATTTGGTCATGTACAGATGTTCCAACTTCATCCATACACTCACTGCAGTGGTTTCCTTTGAAACCTCCTTCAATACTTTGTCAGTGAGATAGAGTATAATTGCAATATGCCCTTTCTCCATGATCTCCCACTTCTTCTCTTCTGGAACGGTAGATGCGAAACCTTTATCTTCCTTGAGCGCATCTGTCAATCTTTGTTGTATTAGCAGAGCTTTCATCTTGTTCGCCAAGTACCAAGATCATTCTTGTCGGAGAACTTCTCCATTTCAAATCTTGCCGTAGACATCGTAGATCTGTTTCTCATAGACGACATCAATTGTTGGGATTCTAGACACAACTAAGAATTAACTCAGTTGCAAGCAAGAAAGAAATGATACACGAATTGACGTGGTTCGATCAAATGATCTACGTCCACGGAGGGTGAACTGAAAATTTATTAGATCGTCGGATAAGATAACCGGAATCGATCAGAACCAAGAAAGAAATACAATACACGTTATCTCTCTCCCCTTAACTTCTCTCTCTAATAACTGTCACAAGACAGAATAACTGTTCTCAGTTTGTGCTCAACACATTTTTTTTTATTATTAATCACATATTGTTGGAAATCATGAACATATATATATAATATTATATATGTGGTCAAGTTGCCAGGAAGCTACTTTGACCAAGATTTTGAGTGACGTAACGTTTAATTTTGTGAAATTAAACGGCATAGGATCGATCTACGTTCCGAGTAGATGATCGTGGTGTATTCACATTCTCAAATCCGATTTTGGTGAGTGAGAAATAATGGATCAAAGTTGGTCACTTAAACATGGGTTATGTGATTAATGGGATAAGCATGGATTAATTAATCCTTATCCCACATTGATTAATGTACCTTCATTGATTGCCTATATAAGTGGTTCATTGAACACTTAGTATAATTATGTGTACAAGTGATGGGTTGGAAAGCCCACGCCACAACACGTGCTGCCGCCGCCGCCCGCCCGCCCGTACGCGCCGTCCGGCCCCGCTCGGCCGGCCGCTCCGGCTCGGTTTGATTCGATTCGTGGTCCGTGGATCGTGGATCTTGGATCTTGGCAATTGGTCTGGGTGGTCTTTGACCGCTCTTTGGGCCTATTCGGGGCTTGCTTCGTGGGCACGGTTAGTGGCCCATCGCCTCTATTTTGGATCAATGTTTGATCGAGCTCAGAGATAGAGTTGGTCCGGGCCCAACTCGTGTAGCCCAATCCGTTGGGCTGTTTGCACGATGGAGTTGGTTTGAGGTCCAACTCGTAAGCTCAATCCGTTGGGCTGCTATGCACTCAAGAGACGTGGGATCGTCCGTGAACACAGGCCGCACGCTGTTGTCGATTCGTCGTAATCGTCGGTAACGTTCCGACATGAAGGCTCTGCGAAGCGTGCCCACGTTGTCTCCGAAACCGCCACAGACTCGATAGGGGACATAACTCCGTAACACCCGACATCAATGCGGTGTTGACTCAAAGATGCTTTCTACGAGGGGGACGCCTATAAATAGGACATGTCTCCCTCAAAGATAAGCCACCCATCGCTAATCAGATTCCAAGATTTCAAAGCACTCTCTGCATACATAGCTAGTGTCCAAGCTCATCCTCGCCTCGTTCGATTCGTCGAGCTCGTTGGTGCGGGTCTTGCCACCTTCGAGACGTTGTCGTTTTATCTTTGGAGCGATACGCCGTAACCGAGAGCACTCTGGGCGTATCTCGTCTTATGGAAAGAGGTCCTCGACTCGGCATTAGATTACGGTTATTTGTAATTCTTATTCGCTTTTCTTCCTGCTTCAAATTCATTGTTAGTTTTGATCTCCTACCTTCTCTACATTTCACGTTGTGTCTGGCCCGGCCAAGATCTGCACTGCTCGCATACACCCTTTTTCCAACACATATCCACTAATCTATTTATTTTACTAGATTCCACAATCATCATCAAAGAAATTAAATCGGTGATAGAATGACTGTAATTAATCCACATGTATAAACATATGTCGTTGTCTTTAACCAACCTCCGAATTATCGATCGACTTTCGAGATGTCGATCAACTCTCTTGAGTCATATGTCATATGCAAGATGCCGAATGCCAACTTTTGGCTGCAGTCAACACTGTTGCCAACAACCAACTCTCCTATCATGAGCCAATTCTTATTCCGATAAGTAGTCACAAACACTTACAAGTTTTGGTAGGACTTCATCATCTCAAGCTCACTTTTCCATTCCCAGAAACTTTATTTTCAGGGGCTTTAAATTGACCAGGTTTTTCCTGAATTATTTTTGGATCGTATATATAATGGGATGGTTGACTATTGGGTAACAGTGAATTGGAACGTTTGATTCTATCATTTCGATGTGAAATTAGTCGGCCAATTGGTTTGGTGGTGCTTTGAACTGTGTATGGACCTTTGTGAGTGAAGTGAAATATATTGTTCTGGGGTATTGAGCTTCTTTTGCCCCTTATTTTTTCCTGATGTGAATCACTGCGAAGCGACCTCCCTTTAATCTGTAAGATTTCTTGTTTTGTGTGAAGAATTTGTGGAATGATTTTGAGGTGAACTCGTGTATTGATGTTTAGTAAAGCGGAGCAGCTGACAATTTTGTTGCCTGTCTTGAACGGGGAGATAGAAAATATGAAGTATTAATGTCTCCTTAACAAAATAATTACTAATTTTAACTAAAGATAAAAGAATGCAGCTTGAATGAAATATGCAATTGGGATTTGGGGGGAAGGTGACCTCTATAACTTGCATTCAAATCTCCTAAATCAGTCTTTACTCTTACCAGTGAAGAATATTTTGGGCAAATTGTCTCATAGACATTGATCTCTGTGTAGGAATTATTGTGTGCTTCAAGGACAAAATTTCAAAGTCGTAATGTAAAATCGGAAGCATTGGTCTGCCCTACCACCTTTTTTTGCTTGCCGTACCTGTTTGATGAATTGCCTCAAAGAAAAAAGATGTTCATCCAAAGGCGGAATTTCATCAATCTTGCTTCCGCCGCTGCCTACTTCCACCCTTTCATCCACATTAAGGTGCGCAATCTCGTCAACGTGAAGCTCAAATGGGTAAAGGACCCCACTCGATCCCGTAGTTTCCGGCGCCATTCACCTCAAAGCCACTTGCAACCTCATTTCCCTCATAGCCTCCTCCCCCAACCTCTCTCTCCCCATCCACCGCCTCTCCCGCCACCGCCGCCAGCTCGGCCTCCCTTCGGACCTCAAACTCTCCACCTTTATTCGCCGCTACCCCAACATTTTCCAAGAGTTTCATCGCCCTGATTCTAGCGGAACCCCTGTTCCGTGGTACAGATTATCGCCTATAGCATCGGAGTTGCGCTCTCATGAGCTCTGCGTTGTGTGTGAGGATTGCTACGGGGATATCTTGAACAGGCTCCGCAAAGTGCTTATGCTCACGAGAGAGAGATTGCTCCCTCTCCAAACAATCGATCAGCTGTGGTGGGATTTAGGGTTACCGTTCGATTTTGAGGATAAATTTGTGCGAAAGCATCCGGATTTGTTCTCGTTTGTGAAGCTCCCCGATGATCGAATTGGATTGAAACTGTTAATTTGGGATGATCTTTTGGCATTGTCCCATTTGGAGTCGAGGAGTTCGATTACTGTGATAAAAAAAGAGTCTTTGACGTTTCCTATTGGATTCACGAGGGGTTTTGGGTTGAAGAAGAAGTGTATGGAGTGGTTGAATGAGTGGCAGAAGCTGCCTTACACTAGCCCTATGTTGACGCGACACATTTGGATCCCAGGACGGATGTGGCGAGAAGAGACTCGTTGGAGTGTTTCATGAGCTTCTCCATCTAACAATACACAAGAGGATTGAGAGGAAGAATGTGAGCAATCTGCGGACGCCTCTGGCCATGCCTCAGAAGTTCACCAAGGCATTTGAGAGGCATCCGGAGATCTTCTACATATCAAAGAAGGGGGCAACGCAGACTGTTGTTCTCAGAGAGGGGTATGATTGTGGAGAGTTGGTTGAGAAGCACCCTCTGGCTGATATTCGGGATAAGTATGCGAGTATGATGAAGAGTGGATTTTTGGATAGAAGTAGGGGTTTATATAAGAGAGAGAGGAAGGGTTGTGAGGGGGAAGTGGTGAGCGTTCCTTTTGGTGGGGGAAGAAATAGGTTTGAGTTCGAGTCTGAATCGGAGGCGGATTATAATGTGCTTTCAGAATATGAATCTGATGAAACTGGTTAGAGTTGTAGTAATCTGCAATTGATTGTTGGCAGCCATTCATCGTGGTATGATTGCAACGACTTACCATGTTTCAAGTTAAATCTAAGTATCACAATGGTTTGCCGCTTGGATTTGTCATTGCCGCTTGGATTTGTCAAAGCAAACTGATGCTGTTGTTTATGCCTCTGTGTCGAATTTTGGCTTTTTTGTTGCTAGTTTTCGGCTTGGCTCTTCCTAAACGTGATTTTTGGCACCAGAAGTGATTTAGTTATCATTCTGAGTTCAAGTTGTTCGAGCAATGGATCTTCATTTGATCTGGATATTTTATAGCATGATGCATGTGTGTGTTTGTGTTGTCTGGCTGTCTTTGTAAGATGTTAATGGTGCATTCCACGTAGAGTTGGACCACTTCTTCTGCCTGGCATATTTTGGGAACAAGGAATCATCAAAAATCAAAATATGATTGTTTTGATGTGAAAAAATTGTTTGCTTATTATATAAATTTGCAGCTGTTGTAAATAGCGTGCTGATTTGGTTGGAAAATTGTCACGATTCGCCTCGTTTCTTCAAGTGAGGCATCTAGGAAGAGAAACATGCAGCCTCCAAAGTTCAATATTTGAATAGGTAATGCTGCCCCTTAAATACAGTCTTATTTACATGATAATATTTGTTTTGTGCGCTTAAGTAAACTACAATGTGGTAAATCTAATAAATTACAACTTGTAACAAAAAATTTCATTAACTTTGACAAATGAATCAATTACAATTACATTGCAATTTACAACGTGGTAAAGCAATATGGTAGAGAATATGAATTCGTATGTTGAAATTGTTGGATTGAAGGGGTATTTATAGATGAATTGAGGATGTTTAAAATTCAAATTTGAATTCAAATTCAAAATTGGCTGCCCAAATTGACCGTTCAGAACCGGAACCGCTGGTTCGGGCGGTTCCAAATTCAAAATTTTGAATTCTTTTGTGGTTTTCCCTAATTTCTTGTGTTTTCTTTACAATATATACATTTAATTAGTGTATTTTGAATTTTTTTTTAATGGATAATTTGGTCGGGTGAAATTGGGGAACATGAACATCCAATTAGGGATTTGAAGTATTCATTAGTCAATTAAGGATTTTCTTTAGGTGCTGTTTGCTTCACAATAGCTCTTGCTTAGATCTCACTTTTTTGTACTTAACATTAAGTATTTGATTAGAAGTGACATACTGCTAGCAGAGAAGAGGCTGTTAATTATTAGGGACTCAATCTGATGCATATGTTTTCCTGTCCATCAAGAACCAGAAAGCGAAAGCTAATGTGTTGGGATCTGAAACTTGCAAGTGATGACATCTATTCACATAGTTAAAAGCATATTGCTCACCGAGTCCTATTTGTCATATGATTCATATGTTTGTCTGTACATATTCAACTTGAGCAGTAAGTTTTCTTCATCAGCTAAAGGTCAAGACATTGAAAATATTCATTCTTTGACATTTCCATTTTGGGGAGCACAGATGGTTTATAATCATCTTCTTTCTAATGCACTGGGTTGGATATGCATATCTTCATTTACATATTCTCCTAATCTTGCTAAATATTGCTTCCACGTGTCTTTATTTACTTATCCTGTAATACAAGACTATATATCTCCCAAGTGTGATGTATTTGTATCTCTTCGAGGAAACTTGATTCTTGTGCCCTGCAACAGTATGACAATATGTATACATGCGTTTTAACGTTTTCAACGGAAGCAAAACTGATATTCATGACTCACTCACTATGTAGTGGAAACAGATAGAGGAGTTCTGCTGGCAAGGAATGAACACCAAAAGGTTGCTGAAGTAGCTGATGAACTTGCGTCAATGAGCCAGTCAAGTGGCCTCGCATATTTGGAGGTGAAGACTAATGATCGCTTCTCTTTAAGATTTGTTCCCATCTCAGATAGAAACTATATATGCTGTTGCATCGTGTCTTTCTTTCAAAAGTTAGCAAGTGTTGTTTTGTTAAATCCTTGCATCAGAGTGGGATGTCGTGTATTGCTCAAAAACTACATCACCTGGCGGTGGATACCGGAGTGCACTAAGCTGGCTTGTGTTCAAGACCAAGGAGATGATTCAGGTGGTCGAGGCCCCCGATGTTGTAAGGAATCCGGTATCATTCTCTCTCTTGGGCTTCATTGATGGAGAAGTCTCGTTAAAGGGTAATTCCTTCTCCTCCCTTCCTATATTCATCTTTTTGTAGGTGTTTGAGCGTTACTATTGAGTGTTATTATGGTGAGGGATGGCAGGGACGACAAATGGATACAAGTAGTGTTTGAGGCACGTGAGCTCAAGGTTGGGGGAGCTGAGTTCAAGTATGACGGCTAGAGCGAAGTGAAGCTCCAAATCACGTATGTGGACGACAAGATCAGATTAGGAAAAGGCTCAAGAGGCTCTCTATTTGTCTTCAAAAGATTATAAAACTATGTTAATTTCTTTCTGATGCCTGCATTCCTCACATCCAAAGCTTTGCCCTTCAACCTCAGCTTGCCAGCAACAACATTTTCATAAACTGACATCTCTCTCTCGCCCCCTTATCTTGACAAGTTTGACAGCCTTAGGTCGAAATTATCAATGATTTGAGTGTGGAAAATCTCAAGATAACACCAAAAACTGAATATCCCTTTAGCTTGAAGGTAAAGGAGAGGAGTTAATTCTAGCAGCTGTAATTTCACTACCATTTTAAACTGAAGTGATATGCTTGTTCATATATACTTTTTGTAGTGCCATTACATATATATATGTATTATGTATGTGTTACTGTGTAATACATTACTAACGAAGAATAATTAATACATAATTTATATTAGTGGCTAACTCACTTTTGGTCTGCAGTCTCTTGTTTCTCCCACATCATTTTTTATGATTTTTAATCCCCACATATATGTGGAAGTAATCAAATATAGTTCCTTAACATTTCAATCCTGTTAATTTAATAATAAAAAAGCCAAAAAAAAATTAAAGCCTGATTATTCAAGAAATAGAATCATGGGAAATTGGGCAACATATAGCACAAAAACTAAGTACTACAAGGTCATCTGCTAATCCTAAAACGACAATTTGCAGAGAAAAGCATGCAAAACCACACCTACATTTTATCTTTAATTTTGCTGGAACCTTATGAATTCCAGCATGCACCATTTCTTTCCCCAAGACAGCAGCATGGTAACATATCTCTCCCCCAGCATAAATCCTGGACAGCAGCACGTACGGTCCACAATGATTGGGTTGCAATTCAAGCAACCGTCAGCCTACTTCATTTCCCAAATTAAGGAGAATAGGCACGCCACGAAACGGTCCAAGGCAGACTCTCTTGAAAGGCAATGGAAAGGCGTGACAGATTTCATTTATTCGAGCTATTAGAGCGTGATCCTGAATTCTTCTCGATTGGTAATGGAGATTCCTTGTTACTAATTGTGGATTAGTGAGCATCTCTCTTCAATCCTTCTGCCTATATAATAAAATAAAGTAGTGAGGAGAGTGCCAGCTCCAACCGCGAGGGACATTGGAAGGACGGGATGGCAACCCCATTCGTTGTAGATGTGTTTATCCATCTTCTCGACAGCATGTCCTAGGCATAGCTCCTCCGTACTGACCTTATCTCCGACAAGCAGAGCGGTTTATTGGCCTGCCTACCGTTAAAAGGAATTGATGTAATAGGTCCTTATTCATTATAATGCTCTCCGGCTTGGATCTGTATCTGTCCCCATCCTCAGGAGGTCTATCCGTGGTGATCTGTCCAGTCCAGAGTAGTGATCTCCGTGGGCGGCGTGACGCATTTCCAGTTGCGTTACCCAAGACAGAGGCATCGGCTTCAAACTCATATGTCTCTTTTAGAAGGCCAGCTCTGCCCAAGAGATCGACCACACGTCCATAATGTTCCATTGTAGACGTAATGCTGAAATAACGATATATTACTTGAAAGAATTCCATGCCCAAGTCCACGAGTTTTGCCCGAGCACAAGCCGATAGGATACATACAAATGTAACTTCATTGGGGCACAATCCCAAGCTCTTTATCTTCTCAAACATCTCTAGAGCCTGACTTTCCCTGCCATTTGAAGCCAGTGAACATAGCATAGCATTCCAAGCACATACCTTCTTCACAGACATACTGTTGAGAGAGAAGCAACGGCTTCAAGAACAGAATGGAAATTGGACCTATTAGGAGCAGCCTGATTGTGAAGCATCTCCCTGAAGAGGCTGAGGCTAGTGTGGGGTCTAGAAAGATTTACATATGTTCTGATGAGAGTATTAACCCATAGATCTCTGATGAGAAGGTAACCACAGGTGATTAAAAAGGAATTAACTTGTTTTGTACATTTACTAGCACATCTATTAAAACACTGAAGATGATGGAGCAAAAGTTCAGGATGTGGTTGTAATTTCAACATGCGGACTTATCTGTATAATGAAAGCATTGTTTTTCCAGCTTCAAGATTGCCCAAGTTCAGAAGCTGACAGTTTGACGGAACAAGTTAAACCAGGACGGTATGTTTCCATATTTTAAACACCATGCAATTTATAGATACTTAAGCACTTCTTTTTCATGTTAAAAGTAAAATGCTGTACTTAGTTATGTTTTGCCTTTTGGTGAATAGTATAGACACCTCTTGAAATCTATGCATATTATGATTATGAGGTATCTTATTGCATCTCGTCCTAGGCTGATTGCATGAATTCTGCCTAAGCTTTTTCTGTCTATATAAGAATCAACTTGTTCACACGTTTGTATTGTGAAGTCAGCTATGATGAATGATGTGATGTGTTTGTGTGTTTTCTTCTAAGTAAACATCTTTTTACACACCTGTTTGTTTCTTTTCATTAAGAAATCATATCAATAGGCAGAGAAATAACTTGTGGAGTAAACTTATGATATCAACATGTTATCTCTTAAAGTACAGATCTTGAAAGAGTATATATGCAGTATGTTTCTTACATTTCACAATGTCTCAGATTGAACAAGAAGATATGGCTGTGATGGGACTCATCAAGTCCAATGATTGGGTAGACTTCAGTTGTTACCTATTTCTGATTGCAATCTTGTCGGGAATGAAGGATTGTTTGTTCCTTCAATGTGCCATTCATGTTGGTATTCTGCAGTTCTCGTCTTCGTTGTTTCTCATCATGTCAATGTAGTTTGTGGTGTTGGATGAGCATGGACTCAATATGGGTTCAGAGCAAAATGGCGTCTCTAATTGGTGATGCTGGAAACACAGTATGACTAAACTTAATTCACACGTATTTCTGTTACTTTATGTCATAACGAGGGAGAGAAAGCCCGAGTCCGTTATATGCTTTGAATCATCCAATCTATGAACTCCCATTGTTCATTTCCAGCAACCACTAAATGTACTCACGTCCTGAAGAAAAAGCTAATTACGTGCACTTGAGCAAAGTAACAATCAGACAGAATAGATGTTGGTAAAGGCAACCGATAGATAGGTTTTAGTCATCTCATATTGGATTTAATAGTTATTTTTTCAAACACCCACCACGATCGTTCAAGAATGGAGAAGGTAATGCAACTTTTGCCTATTCTTGGCTGTCTTGAGCATGTTGGGTGTGGAAATTACGTTGCTATGTGTTCTGTGCTGTTAATATTGCCATTATCAGCCAACATTAATGCAGTTAAATTGGTTTTGTTAAGCCATTGAAGATGAGTGGAAGGTACACTCTTGACACAGTATCCGATAATGGTGCTTCTGGTGACGTTGGATATCTCTGCTGCTCGTCTTAGATGTTTGCAGTTTCAACTGCTTCATGCCAATGGATTCGATCCTATATCAGAATTGAGGTTGGAGCTAATTTTCCTTTTTAGGTTAAGCGTCATAAAGCAGGAGAAAGATAAACCAGTCCCTAGGGACAGTCCAATGGTTAAGGTGGATTCGCATGGTAGACGTCATAGATTCGAACCCCACCAAACGTCTCTATGGGTTTGAGCCTGTCACACCTGATTTTTCAAGTGTGGTTTACCTGTCTGTGTGATTTGCGGCTATCGCAGGGACCGTGGGGTTTCAGGTCTTGACCTAAGGTAGGTGCTTGATTTCCATGATATAAAAAAAAGATAAACCAACCATAATCAATTGCAAGTTTTCATGTGTTGCAGGCTGCAGCCTTGGGAACATGTAGGTACTAGCTACACCGGCTCCAGCCCAAAGTCAGTTTCCAAATTTTTCTTACGCCTATGTATTATATTAAACCCAATTTAAAATTAAATTCATTCAAAATAATTTAAAAATTAAAACAAAATTGTTATTGTTGGGTTTTTATATTTTGATCCATGAAAAACCCATGAGCCCATGAGAAGGTTATAAGAACGAAAAGATCACCACCATTTTTGAAGGAGAAATTGGAGTAGTAAAATAGAAAAATTGTAGCTTTTTTTCCCTCTCGATTTTCAAATACAGCTTCAGAAAATTCTGTTTCCTAGAGATTGAACCGTTAGATTAGCTTGATTTTTGGATAGAAGCTTCACAGCATCTGGGCGAACGTTGTGGACGGTGGAGATCGGATTTTGAGATTCATAGGTCGGGTTATCGATCTGAATAGAGGATAATTTCGATGATATTTTTCGATCTTTTCTCGATTTTGATTCCATATATCTTGATGTGCTTATTTTCGAGTGTATGATGTTTTGTATGCCTCTAATATAATCTAGAGAAGATTGTTTATCGCTCAATTGTTGATTATAATTGATTTAAACAAATTTTAGTAGTCTCGTGGTTTTTCCTCACTTTTGTTTTGAGAGGTTTTCCATGTTAAAATTTTTTATCTCCTTATTATTGCGTCACTTGTTTTGAGAGACGATATTGATGCTTTTAGAATACCATATTTATCTACATCCTCAAAGGTTCATAAGAGTCATGAAAATGAGCCAAACAAATGTTTATATTCTTCCTCCATGATCACCTCGTGTGTTCTTGATGTTGCTCTCTCCATCTGTTCACAAAGTTCAAGTTCAATCGCAACCAAGTTTTGCCAAGTAGTTTGGTGATGGATTCCTAAAGTTCTGCTAAAGAATAGTTTATATTGAAAGAATTTTATTAAAAATATAGATATAAACTTAATTATTGATGGATTTTGTGTATTGATATCTCGCAAGAAGATTTATAAAAACCTAGAAATATTTTAAAGATTTATGATATTTAATACCAAGATTTATTTTTCAAATTTCACTCTATCATCATTTCTGATCCGCCTACTTTGAACAAGATAAGCAAGCACTAGTAATTTAATGATGCACACGCGATGAAACCTTATCACTAAGATACGGAAGAAGTCTATATTTTCACTCCTATTTTCACAAATTTGGTCCACATTTTGTCCTGCCCTATTATTAAATTTGAACCACAATAAAAGCAGAAATTGAGGAGTGAGACAGGCTATCAAAATTTTGGAAGATAGCGAAACATGTCATGAAGAAGCCTAATATTCTGAATTCTTCTTATTCTCTCTTTGGATAAATCCATTCTTACATAATATGTATATAAATAATTGGATATTTTTGTCATTTTCTATGAATTTCGAAAATTAAAGAATTAATTTATTTCAATTGAATTTTCATTTCACTTATTCATCCCTTCACGGTAATTATGGAAATGATATATATTGATTTCATTTTCGGATGTTAGTGTTCCAAGTAAGGAAGGATAATGAGTTCATTTTAGAATAATAGTAATTCCAATTAAAGAAGGGATACTTATTTGATTTATTAATTAAATAATATATTTCATTTCATATTCTTTTATTCACACATTCACATCATCCATGGATTTATGAAATTTGGTTTCATCGTGCTCTTCGTCAATTAATACACAATTAGGGTTATAACAAGTAAAATATGTAAAATTGATACTATATATCTTACACTATAAACTAAATTCAAAATACATTAAAATCGACCAATGAAAATAAAAATTGTGATATAAATCTACATTGGAATAATATCTTGAATTCAAAATTAACACATTATATATATATATATATATATATATATATATATGGGTTAACGTGAGAACCATTTTTATCGTGAGAACGTGAGAACCAAAAAATGATGAATTCATAATGAAAGTTGATGAATCCGCTGGAAAAGTTACTGAATCCAAAAAAATAAAATTTTCTTCCCTCATGGGATTCGAACCCGGGTGAAAAATTCTAAATATTTGAATTCATTAACTTTCTCGACGGATTCATCAATTTTCATAACGAATTTATTTGGTTCTTAGTTTTTAGGATAAGAATAGTTTTTATTTGAACCAAACTCTCTCTCTCTATATATATATATATATATAAATGTGAAAATTAAAATACATTAAAATTAATAAGTATCTGTATATGTATAAAATCTATATAATGGCATAATTGATACACATTTATATTTCCATAGTGGTGATTTTTAAAGATACAAATTAATCATTTGTTTCTAAAATTATTTGAGTAAAAAAAACATCACAATTTCATGATATGACTACCAAAAATGGATTAGAGGTAATTTGGAAGTGGTCTTTATACTATAATTATCAAGGGTATTATGTATATACATATTATATACATTCAGCACTACTCCTTTCTTTTTTCTTATGTATTTACACTCTATATTTATACATCCAGAGCCAAGTAAAAACCATGGATTTGAGAAAAAAGATCACGTGAGGAATCATCAAACTTGCGAAAAAAGACAGTTGCCATAACGTTATCCAAAGTTTCAAACTCCAATTTATGGGAATATTCCATTGTATGCGAATATGAAAT
Source organism: Salvia rosmarinus (assembly GCA_036937905.1). NCBI lineage: Eukaryota > Viridiplantae > Streptophyta > Magnoliopsida > Lamiales > Lamiaceae > Salvia > Salvia rosmarinus. Next base: position 57,088,003 of record CM072820.1, on the reverse strand, counting down.
TCCACGTGCTGAGCAAAATGTAACCATTGCAATTTGGAAAAAGCCCTAACACGATATAAAATTTTAGGTTTTACTTGGTTTTGTTAATTTGGTTGCCTAAACATATCACACATGTGTTCTTATGAGAGAAAAATGTATTGGAGAGTAACAATAATATCTTCTAAAAAAAACCAACATGGTTTGTACTTTGTATAAGTGGTGGAAAATGTTAAAATAATTCATTTAGGTTAAAAGTAAGGAAAACAACATGGTAAGCTCCATGCAGCCAAACCGTAAATTGGCCGATGCTTTCTTCTGATGTGATAGATAGAACTCTCAACTAAGAGAAAAGAAAACAAGATTAAAAATAAATAATTGCCTACATATGCTTTTGTTAGAGAAAAATGTGCTCCATATTCTTCTGTTAAGACCTCCTACGAATCCATGGCGATTGCTCCGGCCAAAGCCTTCATTTTCAGTGGCGAATCCATAGTGATTGCTCCAGGCGAAGCCTTCATTTTCAGTGGCGACAAACTTGAGAGCTTGTTTTCCTTCAGCAAACCGCTAAGATTCACAAGCACCATCCTCACCTCATTTGCCAGCTCGATAACGTAGTCATCTTCGTGCCCTGTTCCAATACAAAGTCATTCAAAAAACTCTACCAAAATCTTTAATTCAAAGATCACGTTGTTATTAGAATTTAGAAGATCAAGATTTCTACCAATATCAAACATGGCCTTCTCCAGCAAGAAAAGGTAGTCCCTGTTGTTGCCGCAGGGGCCAAAGGCCGTCGCGATTTGCCTAGCCATCACCTCCAAAGGGGCCGGCCCTAGATAGTACTTATTTGATATTTTGTCAGGGGTGGATGTGAATCTGCAAATTCACAAAGCAACACTTAATTTCAGAAAAATACACTAAGAATAGCGATTCAGATCCTAACTAAGTACAATGAGTTGTACTCACACTATCACACCAGTTACAAAGGGTTGTTCAGAATCATCACCCTCCTGCATTTCAACAAAACCAGAGATTGCTGTTAGAAAGTTTCAACTTTTTTTGGACTTATACATACAAAAAAAAGACATTACATTGAAACACATGCTTACTTTGTAGAAATCAACCAAAGTTTTCTGGTCATACTCGCATTCTCTTCGCTCGAGATACTGATACGACATTTCAATTAACTACTATGAATAATCAACATACTGTAATCTAATTAAATATATATTAGTTGTAATAAATGAATACAATACCTCCATCGCCGCCTTTTCCTTCTCCGGCCCTCCACGAATGCAATATGCAGCACCCCACTGTAGAAAGGATCACCTCAAGATTATTTCTTTGATGCACAAGAGCGCAGGGAAAGGGGCAGTAACTTATGGAAAAAATTGAAAATTTCTCGACTTACGCAGATGGCTCCTTCATCTTCTTCCAAGGTGCAAGTTCTAGCAGGGTGCTCAGGCGTGCCCCTGTGATCAATGCAGGCTGAAATGCATCAAATTAGACATATGAATCAACAATAAAATACAGATCTAGAAAGGAATTTGGCTTTTTAGGTTAAATTAGTCCACTGTGAAGGGCTTTTTCATGATATTCGCTGGGATTTCCTAGTAAATAATCAAAATCAAGACATTGCATCAAAAGCGCACCTAAATCAAAGACGCGCCTGTAGTCCTTAATAAACCCTATCACTTTCTCATCGACTTCGAATCCCGGGTTCCACACCAAAGAACCGTACCCGAAAACCCAGAATACCATCTTCGAATCACGTTAAGCTCGGAGGAATTAAAAAACCTGCGCAGCGAAGAAATCAGCCACAGATCAAATCCACAATCATCATTCGAAAACCCCGAAGGTTAGAGAAAAAATGCTGAGAAAAGGAACGCACAAGTTGAGAGCGGCGCGGCGGCGGCGGCAGATTTGGGAGAAGCGCAAGTAAAACCTTGGTAGAGCAGAGAGAGATGTGGTATTGAGGATTTGAGGGATTACTTTCTGGGGATCTCTCTCTCTCTCTCTCTGTGTCTCTCTGTTGGATTGCAGAGGTTGTTTGGTGGATTCTAGGAGGGAGACAATGGGCAAAAAAGGGGAGAGATGTGAGAGCTACTTATAGGAATCAGAAAACCGCGTGTGTGTGTGGGAAATGGTTGTGTCAGTTATGAATTCCTATGTTGGATGTATGTGGATGACATGATTGACGGATACATACATACAATTGGAACTTTACCATTTTCCTCATTTTATATATTTCAATTTTATTTTGTCACTTTTTTTAGGGGAATGTTTTGTCAGTTTTGTTTGAACTTTTTTTATTTTCTATTAAGAAGCTGAAGATTTTGAGAAATCGCATCTCTTATTAGGGGTGTCTAAACGGTTTTGGTTTTCGTTTAGAATCGGAATCAATCGAACCGATAAATTTAAGTTACCAAAACCGATAAATTCGGTTATTGGTTGGATTCGATTAGAGTTGAAAAAAAAATCGGTTATTTGTTAACCGATAATCGAACTGCTCGAACCGAAAACTGCTTTTTATTTTTAATTATTATTTTAATTACTAATTAATTAATTAAAATTTTGAAAATCAATTTTAATGATTACTTTATTAATTATTTTAATTATTTGTTAAATATTTTATATATTTTTAATAAGTTTCAGTTTTAAATTATTATTTTATTTATTTTAATTATTATTTTATTTATTTTTATTATTTATTAATTTTAATTCGGTTTTTCGGTTAACCAAAAACCGAACCTCAGGAACCGATCGATTTTCGGTTAATCGAAAATTTAAAACGGTTCAGTTTTGGTTCCACTTTTTCGGAGAAATTGATTCTTGTTAATCGAACCGCTTAATGTTCTATCTCTTATTTTAAAGAATGATAATTTATTTATTTTAACTATCAACATGATTAAAATCACTTAAAAGGATAAGGTCATAAGAAAAAGAGGTGAGGTGAAAGTGAGGGTGAGGTGAGGGTGGGGTTGGGGGGCTCAAACAGTTTATCAACTGTTTGTGTGTGTGTGTTAGCTGGTGGTAGAGTGGTTAACGCCTGGCGCCAGGTCTGAGTTCGAGTCCACCGCGACGCGACCTTTAAAAATTTCAGATTTAATTGATCAAAAAAAAAAAAAAACAAATTGATTTTAAAATGTGTGTGTGTGGCCTAGTGGTAGAGTGTTTAATCCTGGCGCCAAAGGTCTCGAGTTCGAGTCACCGTGACGCAGCCTTTTAAAATTTCAGACACATTACCAAAAAAGTAAATTACGACAAGTAGCCAATGTATGAGAAGTCAAAAGAATGATGAAAATAGTTATTGACGGAAAATATCTTTTATTAAGCATTAAATTAATGATTTTATACATAATTTTCTTTTCATTTTTATTTATTTCTTGGAGTATTATTTCGGTGTTTTTAACGGGAACCAAAAGAACAGAATTAAACATGAAAAAAAAGTGGTGACGTAATTGAAAAAGAAGTTTCAGAAAACAAAAGTTTTAGAAAATAGAAAAAGTGACATAATTAAAAAGCTCAAGGTGTTATTTAAGATTTTTGCCTACTTAACATGTAGAGCAAATTATCAATAAACGGTAAAGTACATCGGTATTACCAAATTTGCTCATTTTTATTATCTTACCTTTTAATCTAGATTTGAACAAATTTGCTTTTTTTTTTTTGTCAATTTAATAAAAATTAAAACCAGCGTCATGATAGACTCAACCGGCATCTTTAGCTTTGACATTAACTACTTTACCACTGGCCAACACATGACAACAAATTTGCATTATTGATTCGTGAAAGGATGCATTCATTAACCCAAAACTTAACTGTAATATATTTAAATCCATTTATATGTATATATGTTAAGTTAGTTTATATATACGAGTGTAAAGAAGTTTATGAATTACAACAGATATATAACTGTAGTTGAGAGTGCATTATAGGATTTTTTTTTTTATCTAGTACAGCTGAACAATCATATCAGAGCAAGAAATGAATTACTTCCGTACTCATGGAATGTGAATTTTTTTTACTTTGACATTCAAACCATTTATGCTATATTTATTTATGATTTTTGATGTTGAAGATCCAAGTGGGGTAGGTGCATGAAAGTTTGAAACAGAAAAATGTGCAGGTTCATTGAACCTGGACGTTTCTTGAACTATGAGTAAAATCGTGATCGTACACATTGTGAGATCTTGCCCGGTCTACATATAGAAGGGGCCAGCATTAATAGCGCGTGGGCGACGCAAAATACGAAGTAAACAGCTTCCATCAAACTTTATACCGATACTCACTCCCTTTTTTTCAAGTGTTTTATTAATTTATCTCAATTCGTAATTCAAAGATAAATTATGATATATTATATCCGTTCTTTACTAAGTGTCTTATTAGTATTTTTTAATTATTTTTTAATAAATATTCTAGTTCCTAAATTGATAATAAAATTATAATATATTTTTTCTTTATCTTTATTTAATACTCTTAAAATTTGATAATTAGTTATATTAATGTATTTATCATGATAATTAATAAAGTTATAAAAATATATTTGTATATATTTTGGTATGTGTGATTTGATGGTTGTGTATACTTATAAAAAATCGGAGAGAGTATTTCATATTTACTCTTATTTAATAATCTTGAAATTTGATAATTAGTTATATGAATGCATTTATCATGACAATTAATGGGATTACAAATGTAAATTTATCTATTTCCTTTATTTGTACGAACGTTAAGAAATACTTAAAAAGCGAAGTAAGTAAGTTACAAGAATTTAATTACAAACATTCATCGAGCGTTAACACAGTCAATGAGAAAGTGTTTTCGATAGGGGTTAACTATTCTTTTCTTCTTTTTTTTTCTTTTTTTTTTTGAAAACGCAAAGAAGCTCATATTAAACACGAACATGGGGTATGAAGAAGACCCTCCACAAAGGACGGAGGTTCTTCCCAGACATGCGGTGTATCAAAATCAATAGCCATTCTAGCTAACCTATGAGCTATCATATTAGAATTTCTACTAATACTCCTAACAATAGTGTCTTCAGAATTAAGCATAAGAGCACGACAAATAGACGCTAAACATCCTAGCTCGGATATATTCTCTTTCCGGGAGTTGATAGCATTGCAAGCTACCTGGCTGTCACTTTCAATGATACATCTTTTGATGTTGAGGCTTATGATCCACGACAGCGCTTCTTGGATACCAATAGTCTCGCTTTCCTCCACTTTCACCAAGCCTTGCTTCCAAATAGTCTTAGCCGCGATGAAATCTCCACTGTGATCCTGGATGCAGATACCAATGCTGAAAGATTTCGATTCTTTAAAGAATGCAGCATCTACATTGCACTTAGTCCATCCTTCAGTCAAATCATGCCAACCTCTATAAATTACCCGATTCACACGACCTCCATTACCCAACTCAGACACACGAGCCGCCTGCATCTCTATCCATTCCTCTCGGCTAGCCAAGGCAAGGGCACAGGATCTCTGAGGAGTTGGGTAGAGCCCATTCCATATAGCATTATTTCTCTCTTTCCAAATCTGCCATAAAATCATGCTAGCCTTAGAATGCCCCTCATTAGGACAGTTGCTGAGAATGAAGAACAACGCGTCTTTAAAGGACGTCGTCCTTCTCTCAACGTTTCGGATAAACACATCCAAACCCACCTCCTTCCAAAGAAGCTTCAGCGGACAGAGACGGCGGTGTGCCAACAGCCCACATCTCTTCTGCAAACCCCACAAACTCCCTCTACGTTTACTCTTTTACTCCAAAGCTTAACTATTCTTTTCTGAACATTATATTTAAGGTTTCATTTCATAAATACGATATCTGGGAAATAGCTACTTAGGTAATTATATGTCATTTACGCGAAATAACAAAACATTAATAAATGAAACAAGGTATACATTTTAGACTTGTAGTATATGAAAACTTCAAAATCAATAAATGCGAGAAAGTATACTTTCTAGACATGTAGTGTATTAATATTTCATCTACTTTTTAACTAATAAAAAATTATAGCATATGCGTTTTCTATATTCAATACTCCCCTAATTTTTTATAATTGTCCACTTTTCAATTTTTTCTTGTCTTTTAAAAGTGTTATAGTTTACTAATAGGATACGGCCCAACTCCTAGGCCCAAGCATCGTGCCCAACATAAATAAGCCCGATATGAAGCTCGACCCAAACGAGTCCGCCCAAGAAAGCTCCTAACCAAGAGGAACATAGAAGATTCGGTCATATCTACGAGAATCCCATTAGAGAGAGATAGGATTCAAACTTATCTTAGAATAGATCTCGGATCCGAGATCTAGTTATCATAATCGTATAAATAGAGGATAGATTAGACTGAAAAGATCAACACTTCTTGTAATCACTCCTCATATTTTCAATACACAAGCTCTCTCTCTCTCCGTGGACGAGATCTTATTCATAGATCGAACCACGAAATCTGGTGTTCTTGTTCATTTACTTCCTTACGAAATTAAGATCGATCATCGGCGCCGCGCTGGGAAACGAAATTCGTGTTTTCGATCAACTTTGATATTGTGGAATCAATCACAACGATGAACACCGAAGTCATACATCCAGGGTCGTCGCAGGCAACACTGGCAACAACGATGGCCGGACACGCTGAGCCCAGCTCGGGAAAAACCCAACCAGAGAACTAACCCCTGAAGGTCATGTCCAAACAATCGACGAACGGGGCAATCCAGTCCTGCATGAAGAAGCAGGATATCAAAGCGAAGGAGATCGCAATAGTAGCCAAGGAGTACCTCCGGCCGGATAAACCTCGACGACGCCCGTGCGGGTTCCTTGAGAAAATAAGGAGTTTTCCAATACATCGCCAAGCCCAAGGCCGACCATATCCCGAGGGAACACATCAAGCCTCGCCCGTGCACGAGGCACAGCAATGAGGTGGATCCCCGCCTGTGTCACGCACTCACACCTCGGCAAGCCGGGCCCAAACCAACCACGCAAGGAACAACCGTGCGGGAAAGGACGCCACGATCGACGCAAGGACGGTGAGTTCGGTCGACGAACTCCGCCCCACCTCCGGAGGGCGGCTTCGACGATGCACGGAATATAGTCACCCGTGCTCAAACGAAATACCGACACCCCGCCTCGACAAATACCGGTGCCGAGCATCGCCTCACGACGGACTAAAGATCCGTAGAACTTCCTCTCGCAGCCCAATACAATATGATCAACCAACGCCTCATGTTCATATGTGTAAGCTCTTCCGGAGTTGCTAGTCGACAACGCCACGGTGGTTCGACGACACCACCTCCCGGAGCATCGGTCCTATCGCGACCGATGGCAGCCTTCCATCAAGGTTCTTTCGTAAAACTGAGTCGAAGACATCATCGCACACCTCCTCACCGTGAGGCAAAGCCGAGACGAGTCAGTAAGCGACTTCATGACAAGATTCAATAAGGAATTCCTAAAAGTAGAAGACGAAACGACCTTCTCGTCATCTCGGCCTTTCAAAACGGATCCCGCCGGGGCCCCAGACAGAAAATCGTCAAGCACGAACCCCTGATCATGGCAGAGCTATGGCATATAGCCGATCGATTCGCCAAGGCGGACGAGGCAGATAGAGCAAGCGCGAGGCGTAAAAAAGGAGAGTTCTCGAAAGTGAGAAGAGACGGGCGACGTGGAGACCGGCCAAGGCCGACGGTGCTTGAGAGGATACGCCCCCATACAGCCTGTGCTCGGACCGCACGGCACCTCGGAGCGACCTCCATACACTCCGTTGACCAAGCCAAGGGTAGAAATCTACGAACTCCACATGGACAAGTTCGAGAAGCCTCGACCAATGACAAGGGTCAAAACATCGAACCAAGGATAACACGCTTTTCATGAAGACTACGGCATGGCACAGGGAGTGCCGAGACCTCATGGGAGATATCGAGGCCCTAGTACAAGACGGGGTCCTCGAAAAATACAAAAAGCAAGGCCGACAAATCGACCAGTACGAAACCTCCCACCGAGGTCAGAAAAAGAGGAAACAAAAGAAAAGGGGTAATTGTGCCCCTCATAAGAAGACGAAGCGCAGTGAAGACGAAGAGGGAGATGACGAACCCCAGTACGACGGGGTCATCTCCACCATCACGGGTCTCCCACGCGGAGTTACGAGGTCTTCCCCAAGACAAGTCAAAGCACCCATACCAACAGCCGTCAACAAGAGGTTCGGGAATGACGAGGCTATTACCTTCTCCGAGGACGACTCAGACTGCGGTGGTGCCCCACCAAGATGCACTAGTAATCCAGTGGGTCGCCAACAAGTTGGTCAAACGCGATACATCGACATATGCGTCAATAAGCATCCTCTTTAAAGAATGCTTCGGCTGTTAGGAGTAGAGGAAGCGCCAGACAGCCCCGCTATCACCCGCAGCCTTCAGACAAGAAGAGACACGCCCAGACGGGTGATCGACCGCCCGTCACAAGAGGGGAAGGACACCGACGAGCTCTACCAAGGTCGCATACTTCGTGATGATGCTCACCGCAGACAACATCATACTTGGGCGAGATCAAGCTAAACGCAGAAGGGCGGTGCTCAACCTACCACCCGACGATGAAAATCCCCAAAAGCGAGGGTGGCCGTGATCCGGGGACGAAGCAAGCTAAGGAATGCATGCAGGTCGTCCTGAGAGGTGCAGGGACTTCGGTCCAGCACCCGCAAGCATAGCACCCAAAGAAACCCGAGGAGTTGGAACAGGGAAGACGTCACGCCCCGTAGAACTCGGTAGAGGAGATCGCACAGACTTAAGACGAACCATCCAAGGTCGTAAAAGTCGGCTTCTACCGGCATAACTCAACCGAGGAAGCAGATCATCCAACTCCTAAGGAATTCAGAGACGTGTTCGCTTGGTCGCCTCGACATGACCGGGTTTCACCAACTATCGCCACGCACCGCCTCAACATCGACAACAAGTAAACCGCCGCGGTATAACGGATTTTTGCAAATGAGCATAATCAAGTCATCCATGACGAGGTGAAGCGCTTATTAAAGGCTCGTGATATCGTTCGAAGTCAAATATCCGACCGGATAGCCAACCCGTAATGGTGAAGAAGGTGGTGGGGATGGCAAATGTGCATCGATTATACCGATCTCAACAAACATCGCTCTAAAGATCATACCCCTTCCCAACATTGACAAGAAGGTTGACGCCTTGGTCGGATACGAAGTCTTCAGCTTTCTGGACCTGTATAAAGGATATCACCAGGTCCTGATGGACGACGAAGATGCAGCCAAAACCGCCTTCATTACAGACTTCGGAGTCTTCGCATACAAGAAGATGCCTTCGACTAAAAATGCGGGGCCACCTATCAAATGATGGTAGACAAAATATTCCAGCCTTACATAGGACGGAATGTGGAAGTGTACGTGGAAGACATCGTCGTCAAGAGCATGGAGGAAGCCGCATGTATTGCCGACCACATAATCATCCTCGGCCTACTCAGAAAGGTCAACTTAAAGTCGAACCCCGTAAATGCAAGTTCGCAGCTCGTCCGCAAATTTCTGGGGTGTTGGGTTTCATAAGAAGGTTTAAAAGCCAATCCATCCAAGGTTCAAACCATTGTGGAGATGAAGATGCCAAAGACAATCCACGACGCATAACAAGTTGACAGTCGCATCGTCAAGACTCACCTTTCGAAGCCACGGATAAGCCCCCTTCTTCAAAATACTCAAAAGGCTCCTGAGTTCTCCGGAACGACTCACACAACCGCCTTCAAGATCTCAAAATTACCTCGCCAAACTCCCCACTCTATCCGTCTCCGGAAGAAGGAGAGGTTCTCTCCTTATACCGCCTCGGATAAAACTATAAGTGATGTTTTGGCACGAGAGGAAGGACGCTAACTCCCATGTACTTCATCACCGAGCATTGAAAGGACCGTAAACAAGGTATCAACCTTTAGAAGCTCACACGCAGTTAATAAACGCCGCAAGGAGATTATGTCCATACTTCCATGCACATCCTATACAAGTCCTCATCGATCACCCACTTCGCAAGTATCGACGAATCCGTGCCTCGGGAGAATCGCGAAGTGGGCAATCAATTAGCGAACACGACATATCTTTTGCCTCGCCAGCCATCATGCGGTCGCCCTTCAGCGACTTCCTTGTCGAGGCTAACTGTCGTGAGACCGAAGCCCAACGAGTCCGTGACGACAATGCCGCCGAACCTATAGATAAACCCGCAGGATTGTCGGCAAGTCTACGCTGACGGGCTTCGGGAAAACAGTAGCATAGCAGTGTCCTACTTTTAGGACCGATGGCCAAGAGATCACATATGCACTTCGATTCACGCTCAAAACACGAACAACGTGGGAATACGAAGCCTTAATTGCGGGACTTCGCCTAGCTCAAAGCCTTCAAAGCGCAGCTGCAAGTTCATAGTGACTCTCAAGTCATAGTGAGTCACATGTTGGGAAAGTACGAGGCAAAAGGCAACAGGATGAAAAAGTACCTTGAAAAAGCCAAAAGCCTACAACAAGCTTTCTCACACTTCCAGTTAGTTCGCATCCCAAGAGAGCAAAATAGCCGAGCTGACGTATTAAGCAAACTAGCTCTCGCACAACGGACTCGCCAGTAGAAGAAGTCCAAAACAGAAGCATAAGCGATGACGACACTGGAACCGAGGTCAACATAGTATCTGACGACGGGCCCAATTGGATGACTCTCATCCAAGAATACCTAGAAAAGGGCGAGCTACCCCACGACAAGCTTGAGGCTAGGAGGATTTTGAGCAAATCTCTGCGATATACACTTGAGCAGGGAATTCTCTACAGAAAGTCATACCTCCAACCTCTCCTAAGGTGCCTGGGTCCGAACCGAGCTGACTACGTACTAAGGGAAGTACGCGAAGGATCATGTGGAAGTCACATCGACCCCAGAACTGAAGCCACATGGGAAGGACCGCATGTGTCATCAAGTCCTCGGAAAGGGTCATACAAGCTCGCTCATATATCCGGCAAAGAATACCAAGACGTGGCACATCATTCATCCAAGAAATATTTTGCATAAGTGACAAGAGTCGAGTCCTCATTGTGTCATCGAGTCTGCTTCGCCAGTGTCTTTAAGTCTTGTTTTGTTATTACATCAATAAAATCTTTTTTTCGCATGATTTGTTTGTCACTTATGCATACTATCTCTTCTCAATACCCTCTTCTGAGGACTAACTATACCCCGACGGAGACGTAACTCAACGCGTGAAGGGACCACCCCAGCGATGACCTTGCCAAAACAGAACCAATACCTCCGCTTACTGGGAAGAGGACCACCCCGAGCGATGACCTTGCCAAACAGAACCAATACCTCCGCTTACTTGGGAAGAGGACCACCCTAGCAATACTTATTGCGAAAAAGGAACCTTACCTTCGCTTATTTCGAGGATGAATACCTTTAGACGAGGACGAAATACCTTCGCTTATTTCGAGGATGAATACCTTCGCATTTAGGGACTAAAATACCTTCTTTTATTTCGAGGATGAAAACCTTCGTACGAGGACGAACTACCTTCGTTTATTTCGAAGACGGACTACCTTCGTACGAGGACGAACTGCCTTCGTTTATTTCGAGGACTACCCACCCAATTATTTGTTGCGGTAATAAAGAAGTAATGTCCAAGAAAAGACAACACGAAGCAAGGAAAAATTCTTATTTCGTACATTATAAATTCATACATTACGAGGAAGAAGAGGGCCCCGGAGGGCGGGAAAAGCTAAGTCAATCCCTAGAAAAGTCCGGATTCAACAGAGCATCTATGCTAAGCCTACCCCATACTCGATCTACACTAAGAGCCCTGCCAGATCGACCTCTCGCCTCATGAGACGACCTCCACGGCTTGATGAAGCACGACTTGGCCCTTGAGGGCCCACGCCTCTTGAGCACGGAAACGCCTCTCGAGCTATCCAACCGGAAGATATATCCGGAAAAAGAAGAAGTCCCAGCAGATGAAGCTTCTTCAGCAGGAAGGCGCAGAGTCGAACGAAGCACGCGCCCAAGGGAAGGACGACGTGCGCCACAATCTCGTATAAACCGCGATCTTCTTCAAATCATCATATTGCTCTCGAAATTGCTGTGAGTCTCGCCATACCTTCTCTTATACTCCGAACACCGCGGTTTAAGGTCTAAGACCTTACCTCCTCGAGATGGTCATTCCACCTTGTCGGCGAATAAATGCCTCGACTCGGCGTCTCCTCAACGATCGGTTTGGCCTTATCCTCTCGCAATCTCGAGCCTCCTCATTTCCAAAATCCGAGTATGAAGCTCGTCCACCCTCTCTTGCGACGCCCTAAGCCCGACTTCGCCTCCTCCCGCACATGGCCGAGCTTGCTCCAAATGAAGGATTTCAACCTCCTTAACTTCAAGAGCTCGCCTCAATGCCTCGACTTCGCCCACTGAGGAGGCAAACCAAGGTTTCAGAAACAAACCAAGACAAGAAATAATAAGCGTACTTCATCAAAAGAAAGATTTTATTAAGGCCTCAAGGGCGTAATATCGTGCTCTAGACAAATACAAATACAAAAAAAATTATATACAAGGATCAATCGACCGCGCCATCACCTCCGAGCTGATCTCCTCGCTAACCCTCCTACCTCAAATTCGGCATCGCCCTCGGCCTCAGCAGCCTCAGTATTTCAAAGAGCCGCCACCGGCCTCCTTCGAACTTCAACCGACACTCGGCCTCCTTCAACTTCACCACGACACCTCGTCCTCCTTCTCGAACTTCAACGGCGCCACCCTGACCCTTCCGAACTCAACGGCACCACCGGCCTCCGCTCCTTAGTCACCTTGGCCATGATAGCTTCGAGAGGATCTCGATCCACCGAGCAAGCACGGACGGACTCGGCGGTCAGCAACAGAGTCGAGGACGAGGCCGATCAACGACGGGCAAGCTCTTCAGACCGCCAATGGCGAGACCAACATAAGACCGCACCAGCGCCGATCTCCACCACCGTATCCATATTTATATTTATCTAAGTCGATAGTCATCGCGACGCCATCCGTAGTATCGACACCGCCTCTTATTCGCCAGCTCTGCCATCTGCTCGCCATCCGAAAACTTTCGAGACAAAAAGCTTCTCGGTATAAGCACGAGAGTTCCCCCTCGCAAGCCACGCCGGCTTCCTAAGCCCGCCGCCCACTCGCCTTCAATCCGGTTCGCGCCTCGGCGAAGCCGCCTCGCCTTCAAAAGTTATCTCGCCGACGCCCGCCTGCAGCCTCAATCCCACCGACCTTCTCCAACACGGCCAAGGTCGTGGCCTCCTCTCGGCCGCAACCCGAGCCTTCTCCGCCTCGATCGCCTCCGCCACAAGAAGGGTCTTCTCCTCCACTGTGGGCACAATGAGCTAAGTGCTCAAAATGAGCCACAGATCATTTAAATGCCCAACAACAAGCTCGGACGCCTTGGTCAATTGGACCTTCACGCCCCGGCCCCTGTAATAAAGCTAACAACGCCAAGCAAAGCCTCAATACGGCTCGAAAAAGTATAACACATGCATTACACCGGGAAAGACGGACGCCGACCGGTAATCGAGGATCGTGCAATCATCGCCGGCGGTAGGAGGACGACGCTTCTTTTCCCGAGCGGGAGGCGCGCGGAGGCGATTTAATGCTTCACCGAGGCGACGACGCTTGGCCGAGGCGACGAACGCCTACCGAGGCGAGGTCGCACTTTTTCGCCCTTTCGAGGAGACCTCGCGTAGTCTTCGCCTTCTTGGATTGCTCGCCCTCGGACCAACCCTTTCTCTTCCTTGAGGAGACGAATTCCACTACGTAAATAACACATATCAAGTCAATACAGAGCAACACAAAGATATTCGACACTAAAGCTAAGTGGTGGCCTCACCGCTCGCGGCTACCATCTGCAGCGAGCAGGTCATAGGGCTCGGCACCGCCCGCTAGTTCGGCCTCAGGAAGACTTCACGACTGTGCCAACCCCGCCCGTGACACGCCCACATCGCCGGCAATCTCCAACGGCCACATCGGCCAATCTCTCACGCCCAAGCGACCATATAGAGTCGTTAAACCGCGTAAGAAGTACTTCTTCCGCCGCTTGATATCTTCGACTTGTTTTTATCTTAAATTTACGACGGGCGCTAAGTAATACCACCCCGCACTAAATTTAAGGCAAAAAATCTAAGGATGAGCCCTAGACTCAACGGGCGCTTATGCTTATACGCATATACACCAAGGCCCGCCAGTGACGAAAAGAGTTCGTGTTAATTGGGCGAAGGGATAGCGAAAAGTCGTTGTAACTCAACAAACACGGAAGGATAAGGAAGACGAAGACCGCACTTAAGGCGTCGTCCTCAGATATCGTTACTTAATCCGCGGAGGATGCTAGCCCTATCCTCCTGACGGCGGGCAATTAACCCAACGGATTTGAACAAAAATTTAGAGGCAAGCTCTAATATCGCAGAGTTGTCAAAATAGAAGGAAACGAAGAAACTTTACCACAATCAAAGAAAGGCGGAAAATCTAATCTACACATGGTAGTTGGGGAACCAAGAGAATAACTTCAAAATCCACCGAGAATCCGGTGGTGACATTGACACAATACGGCGCCAGGCCGTAATCGGAAGAAGAAGCGAAGATGGGAAGCCATAACTTCATCGGGTTTTAAAATTCGAGGAAGATAGCTGAAACTTGCGAGACGATAATGGCGACAGAGAAATTTTTAGAACACAAGAAGTTTCGTAATTTTTGAATATCGAATGTATGTTGATAAAGCGAAAGGCGATCACGGAAGTTATTCTCCAATATGCGCTTTATCGGGAATCCAACCGCTACATTAAATGCGATTAAATGCTATGAGGCATCCTCAGATTCACCTCGGCCACGCCGTAGCGCGGCCGACCCAAACACCTCGCAAATGCCTCGTCAGCGGTTGATCCAAACACCTCGGCAAAATGCCTCGTCAGCGGTTGATCCAAACACCTCGGCATAACGCCGTCGGTGAAGCGTCGAAGACCTCGCATAACGCCGCCAGCGAAGCGGTCAAAGACCGCTTAACGCCTCATCAGCGGTTACCAAAGACCTCGCAACGCGCGCAGCGGTTACCAAAGACCTCGACAAACGCCTCGTCAGCGGTTGCCAAAGACCTCGGATAAAGCCTCGCCAGTGAAGCCCATCCAAAGACATCGGCGTAAGCCTAATCAAGTCAAGCCGCAAAATACGAAGTCAAGATACAAGGATAACTACTAGATCGACTATACTCCACTTCGTCACGACACATATCGGTAAATATCCCCAAACCCATCACGACCTCGCCTGCGCCTTTTGTGGATATGATAGATACGGCCCAACTCCTAGCCCAAGCATCGTGCCCAACATAAATAAGCCCGATATGAAGCTCGCCTAAACGAGTCCGCCCAAGAAAGCTCCTAACCAAGAGGACGCAGAAGATTCGGCCATATCTACGGAATCCTAATTAGAGAGACATATGATTCAAATCCTATCTTAGAATAGATCTAGATCCGAGATCTAGGTTATCATAATCGTGTATAAATAGAGGATAGATTAGACGGAAAGATCAACACTTCTTGTAATCACCCTCATATTTTCAATACACAAGCTCTCTCTCTCTCCGTAGACGTAGATCTTATTCATAGATCGAACCACGTAAATCCTTGGTGTTCTTGTTCATTTACTTCCCTTACGAAATTAAGATCGATCATTTACCATTTGAGAATAAACTAATACTTCTTTCATTTGTTTTAAATGTCCCATTTCGTCAAAGTACACAGAACAAAGGACTAGATAAGTTTACATTTTTATCTTTTTAGGAGCCTTATTTGTTGTTTTTTAAGTTTAATGCTTTCATTCTCCAATTTTCAGTCAAAAATGGATATGGCTATAAATTTTTTACAAAACTGAGTCTAACTACTAACCTTCTTCTGGTTCTGGGTATGACAGCAAAAATGCATTAATACAGGAGTATTATGAAAAGTGTATCACAACTTTATTCTTAAATTACAAATTATGATATTTATTAAAAAATAAGAAAAATTAACAAGGGGATACTTTTATAAAACGAAGGGATTTACATTTTTCAAACTTATCTATCCTTAATACTTTTCGTAATGGTTAATTATTTATGTTGCTTTTATCATGATAATTAATAAGGTTGCAAAAATAAACATTCATATTTTATTGATATAGTCCCTCCGTTTTTTATAAGTTTCCTATTGGCACTATTTTCTTATTTTTTTAATAAATGTTCTAGTTCGTATTTGAGAGTAAAACTATGATGAATTCCTACTTTACCCAAATTTATTACTTTTGAAATTTGATAATTAGTTGTGTGTATGTATTTATTATGGTAATTAATAAAGTTATAAAAACAAAATTTTCTATTTTTTATATGTATATATGAATAATAGTTTACACTTTTAAAAGAGGACTAAAGGAGTGAGCATTTTTATTTTTATTTTAAGAATTACTCTGCCAATTAATGCGCATGGGTTTCAGAGTCATGTAAATGTTGCAGTGAGCTAAGAACTATGGCTTGCTTTCTGTTTTCTTTTCTTTATTTTAGTCCATCTTTAACTATAAGCATTAATTGATTGGATATTTTATAGAATGGGCGGTTGATATTCAATTCTGAATTACCTTGTCCCAAAAGGGGACCTATTACTACAGATTAATGGATGACCATTTCAATAATCCTTATTGGTGAATGAAAACCACATACTAGCTAATTACGAAGGTATATTTAAAAATGAAAATTCTAGCTGTAAAGTTGAATAAGATGGAAACTGAAAAAGATAATAAAATTATGAGAGAAGAAATATATAAGAAATAAAAATATAAGGCGTAAAAATGAAAGTCCAAGAATGAATGTCTAAGTGTGAATCTTAATTCCCCATCTCACAATGAAACAAAAAGTATTAACTAATCCAAAAATACAATATATTGGCTAGAAAAATTACTTACTTCGACCAACTTAAAGAGTTTTTAATAGTTTTACTCAGTTGATGTATGCCTCAAGTGAAACCTGGTATGATATTAACTAAAAAGTGGTATTATGTGTTATGTTTCTATTTCTCAATTAATATATATATATATATATATATATATATATATATATATATATATATATATATAGGGAAGAGTTAACGTGAGAACCACTTTTATCGTGAGAACGTGAGAACCAAAAAATGATGAATTCATCGTAAAGTTGATGAATCCACGAGAAAGTTATCAATCCAAAAATAAATTTTCGCCTCCATGGATTCGAACCCGTGAAAATTCGAATTTTTGAATTCAAGAACTTTCTCAACTGATTCATCAACTTTCATAGTGAATTCATTTGGTTCTTAATTTTAGGATAAAAATGGTTCTCATTTGAACCTAACTCTATATATATATATATGTGTGTGTGTGTGTGTATGGTATGTTTCTTTTTGTAAAAAATCCTCTCATAGTATAATTAATGAATTAGTATGAATTTGTTGTAAAAATTGATGAATTTAGAAAACGAAAATTTTGATCCTCGTATGATTCGAATTCAGGTGTACAAATTCATTCAATATAGTTGTGAATTCACCGTAGACTGTAAATAATTCATATTCTATATATTAAGATTGATTTTTATTTAATTCAATTCTATATATACATTTTCCCTTGTTTTCACTATGCAAAATAAAACTTAAGGTAGCTGCAGGTAAACATGAATGAAATGGTAATTCATACATTCATTCTCAATCATATTGTTGGTAAGATTTTTACAATATGAATCACCATTCCCGAATGAATATTTATTCTCATGAATATGAGATTAGTCATTCCACCCCCATCTCACTCCCAATGGTATTAACTATTCCTATGAACATGTAGTTAATTTTTTTTCTAACTATTTTTATTTTTATATCTTATAAATGAATAATAATAATAATAAATAATAATAATTATTATTATAAGATAATAATAGTAATAAAAATAATAGTAATTAATAATATTGACATAATAAATGATAATTAATACAATAAATAATTGTATAATAATAATAATAATAATAATAATAATAATAATAACCACAATAACTAGTAATAACAACAACAATAATAATAATAATAATTTATTATTATTATTAATAGTATTAATAAATAATATTACCATTAATTAATAGCAACAATAATGATAATACTCCCTCCATCCTTGATATATGTTCTTAGCTTTTGCCGATAGGAGTTTTAATAAATGCAATGAGTATAAAGTAAGTGGAGAATGAGACCCACATAATAAAATATGTTATATGAAAAGGTGGGTCATGGTGTTATTTTTAAATGATTGGTTGATCGTGGGGATAAATTATGATTGTAAAGTGAACGTTTTCTATGGACGGACCAAAACAAAATTAAATGAACTTTGGAATATATCGATCATCATATTATTTCCTTTTTATCGAGTACACAAATAATAGTTGTATAATAGTTGGGTTCATGATTCCGGGTTTATTAAAAGAGTTGCAGCACGACGTGTTGAAACTATAGACATTATTTTACCATAATCTATTCTAATCTAAACGTGTTGGTCAAAAGTACGTAAGAAGTTAATATCATTGTTTTGATTTTTGAGTGGACATATCTACACATAGTATGTTAAAAAAAATTGTGCAAACATTTAAGTTATAACTGAATTCTATTAAATTATTGTACAGTAGGCCTGAATTTATCTATATGTATTTGAAGTAATTAGGTATGCAGTCAAGTTACTACCAAATTGAATGCAAGTACAATAATTAACTACTCACACATATGGCGAGATGCATAGTCCTATTTCCCCTCTCTTTCTCTAGCACTCATTGAATCAAATATTTTAAAGGCCACTTGACTCTTACTCGTTAGTCGTTACATGATATTTAAATAGAAAAAATGCTCTTAACAAATATAACCCCTATATTTCACAATTTTTAAAAATTATACCTTGTATACGCCATAAAAACCACAAACCAAATTAAATCCCCCTATATTTCACAATTTTAAAAAATTAAACCTTGTATACGCCATAAAAACCACAAACTAAATTAAATCCCCCTATATTTCACAATTTTTAAAAATTATACCTTGTATACGCCATAAAAACCACAAACCAAATTAAATCCCCCTATATTTCACAATTTTTAAAAATTAAACCTTGTATACGCCATAAAAACCACAAACTAAATTAAATCCCCCTATATTTCACAATTTTTAAAAATTATACTACAAATTAAATTAAATATATTACAGAACATATAAAAATTACCAACAACTTATAAAATTGGACATCATGTATACAATTACTTCTCTAGAATTATAAAACTTTGTGAGAAAATATATATAGTTTTAAAAGAAATCATGAATATTTTGGACGTATAACTAAAATAAATATAATGGAAAATTAATGTAATGTTTTGGTTGATTTATCTGCTTTCAATCTTTCTCACCTTTTTACATATGAAAAGGTGTGTATTATTTATGCTGGAGGTTTTATTCGTTAGTGCTATGGGACCAAATATAGCATTCATACTTTAGTTAGATATGGGGCTATAAAGAGAGAGAAATGATAAAATGGGACTGTGAATAGAATTGCACATATTATAATTAGGCATAGAAAGAGAAATACAATGTAGCATATGGGGCTTGAGGATGTAGAATGATTTGGATAATGCATCTTGAAATCTAGCCATCTAGGCCCAATTCCAAAATGAAAGATTTTTGCATTTGGGGTCACTATAAATGCGAATATTTACCAAAATAGCTTGGTAATTTGGCACACTTCCTGCACAAATGCATGGAATTTACTAAAAGGCTGTATTAAGTCCTTAATTTTTTTAGGTAAATATCACTTTATATTTTAAATTATTCCCATTTTATCAAAGCCATCCCAAACTTTAAAAAATATTTATTCGAATCATGAACTATTTAATTTCTACTAAAAATATACAACATTCATTTTCCCGATCTCACAATGTTGATGTAGTTTGTCGGATGCCACATGAAATTTACGTAGAGTTATATCTCATTTTTTAATAAATGACCTGAATTCATGTTATTAAAAAATAAATAAATAATTCCTTAAAATATAGGTCGAGCTTAGGTCCATAAAAATTTCGATTTTTCATAAGGCATATGTAGAAATTTAAAAATATGTAGGAAATATCCACATTTAGGTAAAGTGACAAAAAAGTCGTTGGATATGATAAATTTTGTATGGAAATCAGTAATGTTTTGACACTAATTGACAAAGCAAATGAGTATGCTAGACGACCGACAAACTCACCTACATATTGGTCACGAAACACAAATATACAGACAAAACACATTTATGCATATAATAAAACATGCTCATGTATATAACAAAACATAAAAATACATGTTGGCCAACGAACGCCAAAGGACGCATGCTTCCAGTGTACATGCATATTTGTGTTCAACCACATGCCTTTTTTGTTCATTTATAGGCATAAGTCAGTTCAAGTATTTGCATGATTTGTTTTTTTAATCACATAACAAATCAAATTACTAATCTATCATTACTATAGTGAAATCAACGAAAACAAGCTTGAAAAATCCAAAAAATATCCACCGTAGATGAATGGATGAGATTAAGTACTATATACTACCTTAGACTCGGGTACTATATGATCCCTCATATATATATGATTGGATTCTAGTAGTATCTGGTCCTCTGGTAGTATATAGTACTCAATCTAGACCACACATTATGACCATGTGGATAGCATATACAAGCGACACGTGGCATAACATGTTTTTTGTTTTTCATTTTATTTTTTTGAGATGCAACACACAATGACTTTATTCTTCATCTTCTTATCCTCCTCCTCCTCCTCTACAATTGCTACTGTTCACTAGATAGAATAAGAAGTCGAAAGCAGCGATGGCACAGTGGAGACAGTCATGGTGGCGTCGATCGTGATGGCTGATCGTTGTCTGAAATTATAAAAAAATCATTGATTAATTGTCTGAAATTGAAGAAAAATAAAGAGAATTTTGAGAGAAGATTGAGGTATCAAGAGATGGTGGCTATGGTGGTGTTTGTGATGAAGTTCGTTGGAAATCAGAGTAGGAGACGGTGATTTACGATGGAGTTTTTCGAAAGTCGGAGAATGAGGTGAATTGGAGAAGGAGACGACGAGATGATGCTATCTGCGAAGAATATGTATACTAATAGACACACATTGCATAACAATACACATAAACCTATATATGCATAATAATATATAGACATGCATTTTAAAAATCAAAACACGCATACGACTAAACATAAACATGCATAGAACGAAACACAACCATGCATGCTTTAAAACAAAAATTATCATTCTCGATATATCTTTTTCTCTCTTCTCCAATATGCACAAACATTTTCCTTGTTGACATTTGCTTTCTTACTTGTTAATCATTTGTTTGTTTTAGTTATGAAGCTAGAAGTAATTGATCTAAACTAGAGAACAAATTTATGGATAAACCAATCTCACATGCATTTTTGTATTCAACATTATGCAATTTTTTGTTCAAGCATATGTAATTTTTTGTTTTAAAACATGTATGGTTCGTTTTTTGTATCACATAGCAAATCAAATTGTGTAGTTTTATGTATAACAATATGCATTTTTATGTTCAATTGTATGCATTTTTCTCTTTAATTATATGTATGGTTTGATTTTCTGTATCACATAACAAATCAAATTACTAATCTACCCTTACTATATTAAAATAAGCAAAAATAAACTTAAAAAATTTAAAAAAATATCCACCGTATGATCTAAAACTAAACCAAGCCAATATCGTGAATCACAAACTCTCCTCGCCAGTCGGCTCGCTCTCTCATCCTGCCCTGACTTCTTCTAAGGAAATGAATGAATGAGATTGAGTATTACATATTATCTCACATTCGGGTACTATATGATCTCTCTCTCTCTATATATATATATATATGTATGTATAGGGACTAGTTAATGTGTGAACTATACTTATAGTATGAATGTGAAAGTAAATATTAGCTGTTGATGCATTAAAATATGCGGCCCGGAGTAATTTGTTCATATCACACAGATTACTTGACACGTCATCAAGTTAAACTTAATTGAACCCGGAAGGGTAGAATTATAATTTAAATAAAAAACCCGTTAACGAAGCTTTATCCATATCATTGTTGAAGATGCGCATCCCATATTTTTAGGCATTTCATGTGAGTAATCTAAAAAATTAAAATGTACATCTAACAAGATAGGATGCACACTAATGCTTTGTAATTTCATTTGTGCATACAGTAAACAACTAAAATGTGCACAAGATAGATGTTAAGAATGAAGAAACGTATATAGCTACTGTGAAAAAAAAATCGTATCAAATAAAAGAAAGAAATTCGGAAATAATATGGTGAATATCATTAAATTTATCACATTAACCTACAAATTCGGGAATGCTGATAATATTATAATTACCATACAAACCTTGTGGATTAATTATCTAAATAAAAAATAAAATAGTAAACTCAAATCTCAACCGTTAAAAATATGAAATTCAAGGGATATAATCTGTTCTTATTTTCTACAATAAATATTACACACACACACACATATATATATATATATATATATATGAGTAAATATCACTTTAAAAATCAAATTATTTTGGCACTATTAGTTATATCCTGAACTAAAGTTGGACGAAGGGAGTATAAGATTAAGTTCGTGTATTTATTTTGTGAAGATCATATCTTTGTTGTGACTATTTTGGTAAAAGTAGCAATCACATATTTGTTAATTCTTTGCCAAAATTGTATTTGAGATCCATTGTATCATATTTGGAATCCCGTTTCGTGTCTCACTTTTTTTTTTCTTTCATATATTTTGGTCTTCAATTTTAATTTTGTAACTATTAATAAAGATTTTTTTCAGCCAGATAACATCTATAATTATTTTTATCAGTTAATGAATCTTTAGTAGAATTCATAAATTAGAAAATTCGGGAGTATAATTGATGTTTGTTTTTTAATTTGTTGGGTTATATTGTTTGATAACTATTAACAGATTCTCTACCGTTAATTACAATTGTAATATTTGTAAAATTCGGCGATTTAATACTTATAAATAAAGTAGACGGATGACATAAGTAATTAAGTTTATTTATCACGATTTATTGACAAGTAGACGTAGTCTACATTTTTTTAAGTACTTCCAATCTTCAAATGATAAATATCAAGCAAATAGTTAATTTTATTAATTATCATGATAAATACATATATACAAATAATTATCAAATTCTAAAAGTATCAGATAAGGGTTAAAATAAAATATAGCATAATTTTACTTTCAAATTTTGAAATAGATCACTTATTAGAGAAGAAGAAAAGAAATTCAAAACGGAATGTTTATATGAAAATGGAGTGAGTATTTTAGTCGCATGTGTCTGCCTATACATTATGTGTCCTTGTTGTTCCAAAGGGAAAGCTCCCTCATATCTCAGCCTATGAGAATGTGAGGGGATAAATCACGGTAACTCAGTGATTAAGAAGTTAGGAGGGCTTTGTCTAGCACCTACAAGGAGTCACCCTAAAGAGTGTGAAACTCCCTCATTACGGTTGTTGAATTCGATTTTTGATCTTTGTTCCAAATCTGTTAACTCTTAACCATGTGAGCTAAATCCGTGGAGGCTATACATTATGGGTCCGCCTATACATTATATCGATTAAGAGCAAGAGTATCAGCCAGACGGATAACATTAATTCAATATAAAAAGACAATTGTATTCTTAACACATTTTCGTTCTATTCCCCCTTCCTTGTATATCCAACTCTTACTTTATGATACGAAAATGTAAATCAAGATACAATTAATTCAAATGTATGCATAAAAAGAAGGGTTAGTTTATATTTTATTTAGAAAGATATTTTCAAAATTTTATTTTGGCGATGTAAGCAATTCAAATGTCCAATTAAACATACCTGGTGTCGATAGACTTTAAAAATGTGTTCACCAACAACACCTCATAATCAAAAGTAAATTCCGGACACGCATTTTGTTTTTAAAAATCTCTATAAAAACCAATCTAATATAATAATATCAGCTTACCTAAGAAGATATAATAAAATCAGTGTATTTTACTAAACTAAATATTTTACCCATCTTTTATTCAGAATAAATAAAAAATTCATTCAGCTGGAGTCAGGCGTTGACCAGTAGAATTCAATGAATCAGAACTCAATTCAAAATCCAAAGCAGAAATCATAAATTATGCGCATTACCAGGAAATCGCACATGCGTCGTAACTCTTAAATTCCATCATAGTAAAGAAAGAAAAAGATAACAAACACGGCCATGAGCATATTGTTCCTCACATCGATCAAAACGAGCTGAACGAGTAACTGTGGTTCACCGCCGTAAACCGCCGTCAACGGCCAAGTTCTGGCCGCTGATGTAAGCCGACTCATCCGACGCGAGGAAGAGCGCTGCCTCCGCAATGTGCTTCGCTTTTAACACGATTCTCTTCAAGTTCGCCACCACGCAGCTATTCCCTTCAATCAAGCCCGGCGTCGCGCCGTAGGTGCCTCAGATCATCGGCGTCGCCACCCCGGACGGAGAGATTGTTGGAAATCACGTATATATATATATGTTTATTATATATGTGGTCAAGTTGCCAGAAGCTACTTTGACCAAGATTTTGAGTGACGAACGCTTAATTTTGTGAAATTAAACTGCATAGGATCGATCTACGCCCGAGTAGATGATCGTGGTGTATTCACATTCTCAAACCGATTTCGTGAGTGAGAAATAATGGATCATAGTTGGTCACTTAAACATGGAGTTATGTGATTAATAGGATAAGCATGGATTAATTAATCCTTATCCCACATTGATTAATGTACCTTCATTAATTGCCTATATAAGTGGTTCATTGAACACTTAGTATAATTATGTGCACAAGTGATGGGTCGAAAGCCCACGCCACACACGCGCCGCCGCCGCCGCCGCCCGCCCGCCGGCCCGCCCGCCCGGCCCGCCCGTGGATCGTGGATCGTGGATCGTGGATCTTGCAATTGGTCTGGGTGGTCTTTGGGCTCGCTCAGGCCCGGTTCCGTGGCCCATTGTCCTTATATTTTGGATCAACGCTTTGATCGAGCCCAAAGATGGAGCCGTCCGGTGCCCAATTGTGTAGCCCAATCCGCTGGGCTCGCTGTGCGATGGAGTTGGTCCGAGGCCCAACTCGTGGCCCAATCCGCTGGGCCCGCCGCATTTGAAGAGACGCCCGGATACGTCCAACGAACCCGACGCACGCGTTGTCCAGATTCGCCGTAACCGCCGGTAACGCTCGACATGATGGCTCATGGAAACGTGCCCACGTTGTTCCGTAAACCGCCAAGACTCAATAGGGACATAACTCCGCAACACCCGACATCAATGCTGGTGTTGACTCAAAGATGCTTCCCATGAGGGGACGACGCCTATAAATAGGACATGTCTCCCAAAGATTAGTCACCCATCGCAAAGCATTCTAGATACCTAAGAGCACTCTCGCATTCACATTTTGTATCCAAGCTCGCGCTCGCTCGCCCGATTCGCCGTAGCTCGCTGGTTTGCGGTCGCCACCCACGAGACGCTGCTTTATCTGGGGACGATACGCCGTAACCGAGAGCACCACCGGGCGATCTCGCCTCATGGAAAGAGGCCTCCTCGACTCGGCATCTAGAATACGGTTTTAGTTTCAATTGTATTTCAATTGCTTTTAAGTTCATTGTTGTTCGATCTCCTACTTCTACATTTCTAAGTCAGAACACGCCCGCAAGTCCGTAGTATTTTGTACACGCTTCCAACAATCGCAAGACGAGATAACACTGCCAAGGAGTCCAGATATTAAAATCGACTTAAAACTTTCAAACCAATACCTTGCTTGAGATGTCGACCGCACCGCCACCGACTCGCTCACGCCGCCGCCGCCGCCGCCGCCGCCTGCCTCTGCCGCCACCAATTCTAGCACAACGGCTTCGGTCATGTTTGGTTCGATGCCTTGGGTTAACCATGGGACCTTGGTCGATCGTTGATTCCACTTTTAGTGGTTCAACAATTGGTTCCACTTTTAGTGGTTCCTCCGGTTCGACGATCGCACTTTTCGCTGGTCGATCGCTGATCCATGAGATCTAACACCGGTGGTTCTCATTCGAGTTCCATGTTCCAAAGACACTTTAAGTGGTGTTGGTGGATCCGTTTGGGATCGATCTCGCTACTGCTCATACCGCGAGGACGATGTCACCGGAGAAGCCGCCAAAGTTTGGAGGATTCGACTTCAAGAGATGGCAGCAAAGATGTTGTTCTACCACGACGCTGGGCTTCGCCAACTTTTGGTGGAAGATGAGCCGGCCGCCCGGTCAAGTGACGGACTTTCACGTCCGAGCAAAGATATGATAATCATGACCGAGACTATCTTTGTAAAACTTTATACTGTAGTTTAGAAGATAGTTTGTATAGTGTATATGTCGTTGTAACGACATCCAAATGTATGTGGATGCGCTAGAAAAGAAGCACCATAGTGATGACGCAGTACTAAGAAGTTCATTGTAGCCAAATATTTGGACTACAAGATGGTCGATTCCCGACCGATCATGGACCAAGTGCAAGAGTTTCAACTCATTGTGCACGAGGTTCTGCCGAAGGGCACAATATTTCGGACGGCTTTGTCGCCGCCATGTTGATTGAGAAGCTACCCTGGTGGAGAGACTTCAAGGTCTACCTTAAGCACAAGCGAAGGATACGACCCGAAGACTTGATCGTCAAACCGCGATCGAGTCCGACGTGAAGAAACAAGATTTAAAAGCGAAAGGCTTGATCGATGTTAAAGCCAACCTGTTGGAGAGGCGGTCCTCCAACAAACGTGTTCGCCCCAATGTCAAAGACAAAGGCAAAGGAAGGTGGTTGCCGTAAATTTGACGGATCATATAATTGTGGCAAGCATGGCCACACGAGTAAGGACCGTCAGAAGCCAAAAGAAGAAGGCAAACAAGTTACCAATGTTGTCGAGAAGGACTTCGACAAATGGGACAAGGATGACTTGCTGCCGTGGTGACCGAAGAAGTCAACCACGCCGAGAATCAAGGTGGATGGTTCATCGACATCGGGCGCAATCGCGCACATCTCGCGCCGAAAAGATGCGCTTTCTCCACCTACAAGCCCGCTGAGGAGGAAGCTCAACACGGGAACCAAGTCATCCGAGGTTGCCGGAGTTGGTGATGTGGTACTCAAGATGTCGTCCGCATTGAGATCACGTTGAAGGATGTGCCGCATGTCCCGACATTCGCAAGAATTTGGTGTCGGCCTCATTCTAGTTAACAAGGGGTTTAGACTAGTTTTGAGTCGGACAAGTTTGTCTCGACTAAGTTTGGGAAGTTCCTTGGTAGGGTTATCTTACTCGGGGTCTTTTCAAATTGAATGCAATGGTCAGCTTGTGTGTACCCAAGATTGCTATTAATGAAAATGCATCTACTTCCTCTTACTGACCGAGTGTTTCGATTTATGGCATTGTAGATTAGACATGTTAATCTAAATGCAATAAAAGATTAGTAAATTTAGATTTACTAAAGTTAAATGAAGTTAATACACAAACGAAATGTGAGGTTTGTGTGGAAGCCAAATGGCTAAGTTACCGCTTCATTCGGTAGAACGGAGCACTAAGCCTCTAGAACTTATTCACACCGATGTGTGTGATTTAAAGTTTGTACAAACTAGAGGTGGTAAAAGTACTTCATCACGCTTATTGATGATCGTACAAGATATTGTTATCTTTACCTTCTAAGAAGTAAAGACGGGCTATTGAAGCTTTTAAAACTTCAAGAACGGCCGAGAATCAACTAAGTCAGCAATTAAGACCGCTCAAGTGATAGAGGGAGAATATGTAGCCCCGCTTGAGCATTATGCAATGAAAGTGGTATAATACATCAAACGACAGCCCTTATTCACCTCGCCTAATGGCGCTACGAACGAAAATCGAACACTTAAGGAGATGATGAATGCTTTGTTGATTAGTTCAGGTTGCCCTGTAACTTGTGGGGAAGCTGCTTGACGTACCAACTACATACCGAACAAAATTCCCAAGAGTAGGGATGTCACCTCACGAGTTGTGGAAAGAAGAAAGCCATCGCACAAATATCTCAAAGTGTGGGGTGTTTGGTGAAGGTTGAGGTGCTCTTCCTAAACAAGTTACAATTGGACCTAAAACAAGAGATTGTATCTTTATTGGTATGCATCAACAAAGCAGGTTTATCGTTATCCGATCCACAGTCGAGGTACCAGATATGACCGTGGGGACGACGATTGAATCAAGGAATGTTATATTCTTTGAAAGTGTTTATCCTCGTAAAGACAAGGATAAAGTGAAGCCACTTTCAGCAATAGAGCTGATGGTGAAGCTTCGAGTTCTAAACCTCTGGAGGAAGAACCGATATCGCATAAGCGATCGAGGTCTGATCCAGAGGGATCGGAACCGAGACGAGGTAGTAGAGTCAGAACGCCAAAGGATTTTGGTCCCGACTATATTACGCTCATGTTGGACGAAGAACCAACGCCGATCAAAGTAGCCTATGCTCGCCAGACGGGATGCTCTGGCGAGAGGCTGTTCAAAGTGAGATTGATTCTATACTGCAAAACCACACTTGGGTGCTAGTTGATTTGCCAGAAGGTTGTAAGCCCTTAGGATGCAAATGGATCCTTAAAAGAAAATACAAGGCAGATGGATCAATTGAAAAGTATAAGGCCCGTTTGGTTGTCAAAGGGTTTAAACAAAGAGAGGGGTACGATTTCTTCGATACCTATTCACCGTGATGAGGATTACGCCTATTCGGTGCTTCGCAATTGCCGCTTGCGCAATCTTGAGATTCATCAAATGGACGTTAAGACCGCTTTTGAACGGTGACCTCGAGGATGAGGTATATATAGAGCAACCCGCGGGGTTTGTAGTACCGGTCGAGAGGCAAGGTATGCAAACTCGTGAAGTCTCTATATGGTTCAAACAAGCGCCGTTGTAATGGCACTGAAATTTGACAATATAATGTTGGCAAATGGTTTCAAGATCAACGAGTGTGACAAATGTGTCACGCTAAGAACACCGATAATGATTATGTTATAGTATGTCTGTATGTAGTTGACATGTTGATCATGTGTAGCAATACTCAAGTCATTAATGACACAAAGCGCATGTTAAAAAGAAATTTTGACATGAAAGACATGGATTAGCTGATGTGATTCTTGGAATCAAGATTCTAAGAAGATCGACGGAATTATCTTGACACAATCTCACCACGTCGAGAAAGTGCTAAAGAAATTCAACGCTTTGACAGCCATTCGCTAAGACCCCATTGAGCTCAATGTTCACTGAGTAAGAACAGGTGAACCCGCTGGACAAGAAGACTATGCTAAAGTCATCGGGTGTTTGATGTATCTTACAAATTGCACCCGACCCGACATAGCTTCTGGCTGTGAATAAATTGAGTCGTTACACGAGCAATCCAAGCAAGGAGCATTGAAGGTTTCAGTGAGAGTTTTGAGGTACTTGAAGTATACTCAAAATCATGGGCTGATTTCACGAGATATCCCCGCATTGAAGGGTACCGTGATGCCAATCGATATCCGACACGAAAGATTCACTTTCTACAAGTGGGTACGTGTTCACGATTGGGGAGGTGCTGTTTCTTGGAGATCCACGAAACAGATGTGTATAGCCCGATCCACCATGGAATCGTAATTCATAGCTTTGATAAAGTCATGAGGAAGCCGAGTGGCTCCGTAATTTTTGAAAGATATTCCATGTTGGTCTAAACCGTACCACCGGTGATGATTCATCGTGATAGCCAAGCCGCTATCGGAAGAGCGAAAAGTGGTTTGATAATGGTAAGTCTCGACATATACGCCGGTGACATAATACCGTGAGGCATTTGATCTCGTGGGTTATATCAATCGACTATGTCAAGTCAATAGATAATCCGCGCATCCGTTAACCAAAGGGTTGAACCGGATCAAATGATCAAGTTGTTAGAGGAATGGGATTAAAATCCACATCTTAAGAACAATCATAGTGGTAACCCAACCATGATGACCGGAGATCCCAAGAACTTGGTTCAATGGGAGAACTAAGCTATAGGAGTTCGTGTATAAACACTCGTTAACTGCTCCCTATAAGGCAAACGAGTGTTAAAAAACTTGCCTAGTGGTGAGGTTGAGTCGCCGACTCTTAATGATTCCTAAGATACCTCGGCGAGGTTGAGTATGGCAAGATACTCGGTAAAGAATCACCTATGTAAGTGCGAAGTGGGCCGCTCAAACAAAACACTTATGAATCCAAAGTGGATGTCCATGGCCAAATGGAATCAAACGTGAGAACGGACGAGGTTGAGGTGTTAAAGTGTTAATACCATTGTCTCAAGCACGTTGTGGGGAATAGTTCAGGCATTGTGTCCACTAATCCGCCTATGTACTCGATGGTACTAACTATGGAAGGTTCAAGGCTATAAACCACCGTCCAAATATTTTAACATCTCTTGAGGATCGAAATGTTCCATACATGCATATGACTATTTCCACTCATGTGGGGATTGTTGAAATCACGATATATATATATATATATATATGTTTATTATATATGTGATCAAGTTGGCGAAGCTACTTTGACCAAGATTTTGAGTGACGAACGTTTAATTTTGTGAAATTAAATGGCATAGGATCGATCTACGCCCGAGTAGATGATCGTGGTGTATTCACATTCTCAAACCGATTTCCGTGAGTGAGAAATAATGGATCAAAGTTGGTCACTTAAACATGGAGTTATGTGATTAATGGGATAAGCATGGATTAATTAATCCTTATCCCACATTGATTAATGTACCTTCATTAATTGCCTATATAAGTGGTTCATTGAACACTTAGTATAATTATGTACACAAGTGATGGGTCGGAAAGCCCACGCCGCACACGCCGCCGCCGCCGCCGCCGCCCGCCCGCCGCCCGGCCGGTGTTCCGCCCGCGCCGCCCGCCCGGTTCCGTTCCGGTTCCGTTCGGGTCCGTGGTCCGTGGATCTTGGTTCTGGATCTTGGATCTTGGATCTTGCAATTGGTCTTTGGGTGGTCTTTGGGCCTGCTCGTGGGCTTCGCTTCGTAGGCTCGGGTTCCGTGGCCCATTGTCCTTATATTTTGGATCAACGCTTGATCGAGCCCAAAGATGGAGTTGGTCCGAGGCCCAATTGTGTAGCCCAACCGTTGGGCTGCAGGCGATGGAGTTGGTCCGGGCCCAACTCGTGGCCCAATCCGCTGGGCTCGCTGTGCATTTGAAGAGACGCCCGGATACGCCCAACGAACCCGACGCACGCGTTGTCCGATTCATCGTAATCGCCGGTAACGCCCGACATGAAGGCTCTGCGAAACGTGCCCACGCTGTCTCCGTAAACCGTCCGCGCTCAATAGGGGACATAATTCCGTAACACCCGACATCAATGCGGTGTTGACTCAAAGATGCTTCCCATGAGGGGACGACGCCTATAAATAGGACATGTCTCCCCAACATTAGTCACCCACGCAAAGCATTCTAGCATACCTAAGAGCACTCTCTGCATTCACATTTTGTATCCAAGCTCGCCCTCCTTCCGTCCAGTCACGGAGCTCGTTGGTTTGCGGTCGCCACCCACGAGACGCTGCTTTATCTTTGGGGACGATACGCGTAACCGAGAGCACTACCGGGCGTATCTGCGTCTTCGGAAAGAGGCCTCCTCGACTCGGCATCTAGAATACGGTTTTAGTTTCAATTGTATTTCAATTGCTTTTAAGTTCATTGTTGTTCGATCTCCTACTTACATTTCATTAAGTTGTAACACGCCGGTAAGTCCGCACTATTTTGTACACGTTTTCCAACAGAGATGCAGTTGACTCTGATCCCGTGCTTCCCTAGCTCGCCGCACGACGACCTCGCCAGCCTTAACAACCTCGCATTTCGCCGCCGAATAAGCGAGCGACCTCACCGATGCACGACGCCACGCTGGCGGTGCAGATGATCGATACCTTTGTATTCCGCTTCACCATGGCGCGGGCGGCGTGCCTCATCGTGCCGGCGACGCCGCGCACGTTCGTCACGAGGATATTGTCCATCGCCTGAATGTGCCGTCGATTGGGCCGAGGGTTCCGGCGTTGCTGAAGAGGATGTCGAGTCCGCCGTATTTCTCGACGGCGCAGCTTACGGTGGCCACCACCTGCTCTGCATTTCTGACATCGCAGTGGCGGTAGCTCACCTTGTCGGAGTTCATCGAGGCGATGACCTGACGGCGCCGGTGATGAGGCAACTTTGCCCTCAACCTCACCAAATTGAGTTGAATTTAATTATTAGATGAAAGTTTATGCATAGCGATATTGAAATTAAATTCAAATACTGCGAATTAAGTATAAAATAGGATTCTAAAACCTTATTCCTTACTTCACAACCCAATCCCCTAGTATGAAAATATTTGCCTTCTAACATTGAATTACATGTCGCAATTAAATTTGGTATACTAGCCGTATTAGCACTATATCATTATCAATCTTTTTGAAAATATTTTTTCAAATAATCTAATTTTTTGTAAAATTTTAATTATGATAAAAGCGATATTTTCACTTAAAACATAGAACACGTTTATTCAAATTCCAAGTATAATCAATCAAATGAACAGTTATACCCATATAAGAATTTTTTGAAAAAGCATAAGACCAAATATCAGAACAAATAGAAACTCTATGATCTAATTTGGAAAACATATTTATTTTAGCTAATTTAACAATAGTCCTAGTCATGATTGCAAGTGAAATATTTTTACTAGCACAAGGATTATAAGCAACTTTCATACTATTTTCAAAACTCATGCTATCGATAAATTGAAAAGCAAGTGATTCGGTAGCAACAAATTTAGCCATTACTTCCCTAACAGATATATCATTATATTTAAACATGTACCTGGATTTTACCCTTCTTTAAATTAATTTGAGTTTACTTACCCTTATCATTGGACAAAGCGTGCTTCTTATAGACACGTTGTCAATATGTGTCATATCCGTTTTCGCCTTGTGAACATATTCTTGTCCGCAAATATTGCAAATCGCCATCATTTTGTCACCTTTTGCTCTACTTTTCTTTTGTAATATATATATATATATTCTCTACTTGTTCTATACAATGGTCAAGATGTTCCTCATAATTTAATGCTAACCGCTTAGCCCTCAAGGATTTGTATCTCTCTCTAATTACTATTATCACCATGAATATATATATATATATATATATATATATATATATAAACAACGAAAAATAGAATGTGGAATATCCAAATAACGAAAATTTAGGGATTTGGCTATTTTATCATTAAATAATTATGTGTCGTCAATCATTCTAACGTATTTTTTCTTAGTTGTTAATTTTTTTGCTCAATCATTCGTAAGAATTGTCATCCAAAAAAGTGCCACTATATAAAATTGTAACATCTTGTAATGGGTAAATATTATGGGTGTCACAAAAATAAAAGCTTGTTATAAAATTTAGTGACATTTAATGGTTTATCAATTAATTTTTATAAGAGCAATAAAAAATTTACTTACATATTCATATGTAATGAAAGTATATAGATGTATTTTTGGATGTAACTAAAATTTGTGACATATTTTTCAGTGTCACTAAAATTGTGTTCCTATTAGACGATTTTATTGCAATGATCAGAGTCTTGATGAGGAAGATGATGTGAAGAAGTCGGAATCAGTTTATACTTTATAGCGAGATTTATGCTCATGGTAAAGGCATTAGCGCAAGGAGGGGAGAGTAGCATTATAGGGGTCTGGTGACAAGGATCATGGAGTCTAGTCTAGAGCGTTATGCAATTCCAAACGGATCATGGAACGAGAATGTGGATTTTATCAGGCAAAATGTATATGATTATATCAAACTTATGAAGAGGACGACAACAGTTGAAAATCACTAATACTTTATCAATAAATCAAATGAAGGCTGGCTATTTTTCGTATTAATAAGATCAATTGGATGCATGGCGATCGTTGACCCTCAGTTTCAATGAATTTGTACCTCGCTTCAAAAGCAAAAATCATTAAACATACGTATTACTAGGAAAAAGCACATGCTTGTAACTCTTCAAATTCCACAATAGTAAAAAAAGGAGAAAATTAAAATTAAAGGAAAATAAAGACACCAAATATTCCACCACCATCAGCATACATCGATCAAAACGAGCCGGACGAGTAACTATGGTTCACCGCCGCAAAGCCGCCATCGACGGCCAGGTTCTGGCCGCTGACGTAAGCCGACTCATCAGACGCCAGGAAGAGCACCGCCTCCGCAATGTGCTTCGTCTTCAGCACGATTCCCTTCAAGTTCGCCGTTGCGCAGCTGTTTTCCTCAATTTGGCTCGGCGTCGCGCCGTAGGCGGCGCAGACCATCGGCGTCGCCACCCCGAACGGCGAGATGCAGTTCACCCTGATCCCATGCTTCCCCAGCTCGCCGCACGCCGACCTCGCCAGCCCCACCACCGCGCACTTGGCCGCCGAGTACGCGTGCGGCCCGCTCCCGCCGATGCACGCCGCCACGCTGGCGGTGCAGATGATGGAGCCCCTCACGTTCCGCTCCACCATAGCGCGGGCGGCGTGCTTGATTGTGGCGGCGACGCCGCGCACGTTCGTCGCGAGGACGTTGTCCATCGCCTGGATGTCGAGATCAAGTATGCTCGCGATCGGACCTAGGGTTCCGGCGTTGCTGAAGAGGACGTCGAGGCTGCCGTATTTTTCGATGGTGAAGCTGACGGCGGCCGCCACCTGCTCCTCGTCTCGGACGTCGCAGCGGCGGTAGCTCACCTTGTCGGAGTTCATCGAGGCGATGACCTGGTAGGCTAGCTCGTCTTGGATGTCGGCCACCACCACGGCAGCGCCATGCTCAACGAAGAGCCTTGCAGCCTCCTCGCCGATGCCGCTGGCGGCGCCGGTGATGAGCGCGACTTTGCCCTCAAGCCTAATTGAAATTATGAGATGAAATTAGTTTATGCATGGTGAGATTGAAATTGAATCTAATTTAAGAGAAAATTAAAGCTTCAAATTGCTAACCTTGGCTTTGACATTGTGGAATGAGTGCGTGATCCAATTAAGTGCGAAGTTAAGGGCGACTGGATTGCAGAAAATGAGGTTCTTGGATCTGCTGTCTCAGCTTTTAAAAAAGATGAATGAAATGATTATTCATAGAATTAGGACTTTTAGTAGGATTCAAAGCTCGAGAAATCGACGTGTAAAAATGCAACCTTTCTATATATAACGGTCGATCGGTACTGTTACTAGCTACCACATTTTAATTTATATCTCGTAGAATGATTGGAGTTTGATGAAATTCTATAATCGACAATACATGTTCTATTGACTTTCTTTTCATATTATTTATACTGCATTCGTATTTGATAATGAGACATAAATTGTGGACTATAAAATTTTGGGTTAGTGACGCAGATGATCTCACACCAAATCTTAATCAATGCATGTGGAATGTATAGAATTAAATTTTCTAGATTGAATGTGAGATTACTCAACGCCAATATATTATATATTTACATAAAGTACACAAGGTAACTTAGATTTCAAATTTAATTTGAGATTTGGTAGATTCATCATTATATCAAGTTGGTGCTGGCATATTCAAAATTAGTTTTGTTAGATGTTGAATGATTCTTTTTCCCTCATCAAAATGTGAACTAGTAAATAAAATACTATTGCGCTATATTTGAAGCATTTGTTTTATTCAACTTATAGGCATTTTCAGCGCTCCCACATGTTCAAATGAATTCTCTGCGTCAACCACACCAAAAAAAAAAAAAATTTTAATCGGATGATGACAAAAACTAGTACAGGTATAATTTTGACAATGTACATATTATTAGTGAGTAAATGGGTCTCTGCTTACTATAATATATTTGATAAACTTAATTTCTAATTTATTAGAACCCATCCCAATGTCAAACCGGATGTTTTCTTAATGAAGAGTAAAACCCTACTTGATTTATGCAATGAGAGACCCGTCATTTTCCTTATTACTTAAATGGGTTGCCCAGCTTTTACATCAATTTTAGTAATATTGGGCCTTATTGGGCCGGCGCGTCATGTCTACAAAGCTGATGCCCAAATTGAACTCTCTCTTTTCATTTTCCCCCAATTTCGCGGCAGCAGGGGCAAATCTTGTTCTTATCTCTGAGTTTTATTCGGTTATAATTGAAGTTATTATTGATAAATAAATAGTATCTTGCACGCCGCCAGGAGTGGTGATGCTTTTGTTGCCGGCTACTGCTTGCCCAACCGCACCTCTTCTTTTTTCGCTTGTTTATGTACAGTGAGTTCTCTTTTGCTAATGTTGTTGATGTTGCCTGTGATTGCCATTTTTTTGTTTTATGTTTTGCTTTTACATTTAAGCTTCGGGATTGGAAAAGGTTGAAGTAAGCCATTTGCATCTAATCTTGCATTGATAAAATTGATTGTTGGACGATGAATAATTTGTAATGACAATTATGCTGGGTTTCTAACAAAGTGGAGT
Organism: Salvia rosmarinus; assembly: GCA_036937905.1. Classification (NCBI taxonomy): domain Eukaryota; kingdom Viridiplantae; phylum Streptophyta; class Magnoliopsida; order Lamiales; family Lamiaceae; genus Salvia; species Salvia rosmarinus. Next base: position 57,051,435 of record CM072820.1, on the reverse strand, counting down.
GATGATGAAAATTGAAATTAGCAGAGATGAAATTGGTGGTTTTATTGGCTATTTGTAGTTATAAGCACTGCCATTTTATGGTTTATGTTATTAAATGGACTTAGCACAATAGAAGGGGAATTAAAGTGATTGTTTTATAGGCTATTTGTATTTGTATTACTGCCATTTGAAGTATGCTTTCTGTTATTCACTGTTCAAATTGACTATGTTTTTATAATGGCGATGTCCTGAAATTGCTGCTTGCTAGAAATTTCTCCTCTTTTAGATTAAGTGTAAAAGTATATTTTATTGGACTCAGCTGAGATTGTACGTATTTTCCTAGAATGTGAAGCAGAATGTTTTGTCGTTGGATCATCAAACTAAACGGAAAGAGAAGTGAACCGAATATTTTCTCGTTGCTCCGTCAACTTGAACATCTGAAATGATCACTAATTCGGTACCATTTAGTCATTTCTGCAACCTTCCTAGACTAGTAACATTGGTAAAGAGTAGACAATGCTGATCCTACTAGAAACATAGAAACTTGATTCAAACTGCTGGTTATTTTGTTTCGATAGAGATTATGTTAGATATTATAGATCTTGTAGGTGCTAGGGGTGAGTATTCGGATTTCGGTTCGGATTTTTGCCTAATCCGAACCGATTCGAAAATCCGAATTTTGAGAGAGAAAAAATCCGATCCGAACTGAATATTCGAAAATCCGAAAATCCGAATTTTTTATAAAAATATCCGATCCGAACCGAAAAATCCTAAATTATGAAAAAATCGAAAATCTGAAACCATTGTTTTTTAATTCTTATATATATTTATATTAAATTTAATATATAGTTATATTAAATTTAAAAAGATTTAAATAAAATATTATTTTTATATATGAATTATATATAATTCGGATTTTCGGATTAAAAAAATCCAATCCGATCCGAAAATCCGAAATTTTGAAAAATTTCAATCCGATCCGAAAATCCGAACCGAATTTTAAATTTCGGTTTGGTTCGGATATTCAGTTTTCGGATTTTTTGCTCACCCCTAGTTGGTGCCTCAATCTCTTTACTGCCAACAGATTAGAGACTGTCACACGTTCTCTTAATCTTTGCATATATAGTTGATGATAGTATAAAGGTCAATTTTTAAATTTTTTTCGGTTTCTTCAGGCCCTACATAAGCCTCAGAAGACTGGTGATATTGTGGCTTCAAGTTTTACGTTGCTTCGCTTCATCTTATATCCTTATGTCCTAAAACCTGGACATTTTGTGCATCCGTTGAAAGTCTACAAGAAGAGACAGAATTAGCTGGTGATGGGGAGAAAATAAGAAAATCAGCTGACATTTTCCAAGAATGGGGTTGTAGTGAGAGTGATATATCCAAGATTTTCGAGCGACGTTCATCTTTACGTAAGATGGACATTCATAACCTTCGGTCCAAGCTCGACATAAAGGAATGGTACATTGCTGTCCCCACTTGCTCGACTGCAAAATCAATGTCGACCTCACCCAACGCCTCGTGTATCTGGAGGGTTTGTTTGGCTCAAAGGAGGTCCTAGTGTGAAGGCCATTGTGCGGAATCATTCTCTACTCACCTATGATTTCCACAACAAAGTGAAACCCATCATTGCCATGTACAAGTCGTTGGGCCTCAGCAAAAATGACTTGATAACCATGCTTCTGTCTCACCCCACGTTAATCCCGCGCACTAACCTGAACCAAGAGAAGCTAGATTACATCCGTAGAACTGGAGTCTTGGAGTAATCAAAGATGTACAAACACGTGGTTGCCATATCACGCATGGAGACCATTCGTGAGAAGATGATGAATATGGAGAAATTCGGGCTTTCTGAGAGTGACTATCTCGGTGTCATCCAACATTCTTCTCTCGTGCTGACACTATCCATTGATAAAGTCCGGAGGAACCTGACATATGTGCTAGGTACGATGAAGCTGCCAGCCAGCGTGGTGGTTCATTACCCATTCCCGATCTTCTTCAAGCTGAAGAAGGTCTTGAAACCGCGTTTGCAGATAGCATGTAAAATCGAGGATATGGGACTTGCTCCTCAGATTAAGGGGCCTCTATTGTTGAGAGCGATGAGGATGTCGGATAAGAGATTCATCAAAGCATTTATATCTTGTCACCCCGAGGTCGTGGTTGAAGAGCTGCTCACAGCATTTAAAGATGCAAAATGTGTGATAGCAGAGTCCTCGAAGAAGAACTTGCATACAGTATTCCCTTTCTGAGTGATTCTCTTCCTACTTGTGAGTTGATTAATTGGAAATTATGTAATTAACTACACCATAGACCATGAAAAGGCGAGTATATGAGTTGTATATCTGTATTCTGTAGGATGAACTGTTTAGTTGTGATTTCATTTTATCTCCCGGTCTTTAATTGGCCAGACTACTCTTACGCTGAGGCGCATTCCGATTTACTTTCTCCACAAAGCTCAGTAGACGCTTCGTCATTTTTGCCCCCTTGAAAAGGCAGTTTCATGTGAATATTTGTAAGTGAATGAATAATATTAAGAACATTACATTTTTGGGCCTCGAATCGTTAGTTTTGATATAATGAGCATTTGTGTTATTTTTTATTCTTTTATGTTGCATTATTTAAGCCTCCAATTTTTTATTTTTTTAACTATTTTGGGGTATTAAATAATCTTTTATAACTTGTAAATTTTGTTTAAAAAATTCTTTATCTAAGAAAGACAAAATTCGTTACGGCTGAAAAGAGCCATCAAACTGTGCCCCTTTGTTTTTAGCTGATGCTCTCTTGTAAAATTTATGTATAAAATGTTCAAAAAAGTTGTATGATTATGTTTTGGGAAACTCATACCAAAACTAACCCAAATTCAATACTTCTATAAACAAATTATTATATAGTACTCCCTCTCTCCCATTTAAAATGTCTCATTTTCTTTTTTAGGTTGTCTCATTACAAATGTCTCATTCCATTTTAGGAAATAATTATCTCTTCAAAAAGTGTGGATCATACCCATTTTTTAATACTTTAACTATTTTATATCTTTATATCTTTCTCTTAAATACTCGTGCCTAAAAGAAATAGGACACTTTAAACGGGACGATGGAGTAGTAAAAAAATCGAATATTTACTCTGGCTCCGCCACACCACATGAAATGGTTTAATATCCATGCAAATATGCAATAACTAAAAACATTTAAAATTTCTCTATAATCGTGAAAAAAATTGAATTATATTGACATTTTAAAGTCGAGGTAGTTGACGTAGTACCTGCTCAGACTTCAGAAGGACTGCACGTCTGTGCACATCGTCATACGGGCTGACCCGCTTACGAATTCGGAGCAACCCGACGAAACATCCGTAGCTCCTCAAACTACAGACTGTAGAAAAATAATCGGCTATCTGAAGATCTTGAAAGGCATCTGATCGGTGGCGCTTCCTCTCATACCCAATGTCGGCAGCTGCAGCAACGGCGTTGGTAGCACTTATCAATCACCAGGCAACATCCGGCGCGGAGAAACTCAAGCCCCGTTCTTTATCCTCCCATAACCCATTAGCCAAGAAAGTGCTCCGCGTCAGCAGATTTCATGCCCCCCAAAACAGGACTTTTCACAAACACCTTACCGGCGTCAAAATCCGGCGGCCCTTCTCCCCCGTCATGGAATGGCAGGATTGCACGTAACCGATTTTCCCCTTTTTCTTCTTGTTATACTTTTGTTTGATGTAATTTCTTAGTTTGATGCTATTTGGTTGAATGAAGTTGAATAATCTGGTAAGATGAGGAGCTGCTGCCATGGTTTTGAAGTCATCAAGATTGAATACTTAATTTTAGAAGTGGAGTCCGGTTTCGTATTGCAGGGTAAAGAAGGAAATAGATGTACCGATTTCAGTTGCTTATCAGTGTTACTCTGATCGTGAAGCCATTCCACAGTGGATGCCATTCATATCGACCGTGAAGGTGTGTGACTATTTGGGCCTCTTTTTCTTCTTTTAGGGTTCGCTTCTTAATATTGAGATATTCGAAATTCGCCTTAGTTTGGATGCGATGAAAATTTTAGTGTGATGATAAGGTTTTAGAAAATGAACTTTCTTGACGATGGTTCTCATTAATTAATCTTGCTAATAGTCATTTTCCTTAAGTCTAATTTTTATTTTTGAGTTGGGTAATTGATTCCAATTCATGTTAGATTCTGGAGGATAAACCTGATCTATCAAGATGGTCACTCAAGTATAAAGCATTTGGGCGTGATATTGAGTTTTCTTGGCTCGCTCGAAATATGCAGGTATTGATAGACGGAGAAAAGTGAGACTAGTTCCAGTATTTCTTTCATCATCTTCAATGCTATCTTGGTTGTTATACCAAGTGTTGTTATTGGTTCTTTCTTGCAGCCCATACCAAACCAGAAAATCCACTGGAGATCTCTCGAGGGTCTTCCTAATAGGTACTGGAAATTGTATGCCTCGGGTTAGCTTGATCTTGTCACAGTGGATATGCTTGACATCCGTGTCCTATCTTGCTCACATGCCCATATATTCTGTTTCGGGCTCGAGAGTTTTCAATATAAAATCTGTAGTCATTTAGGACTTCTTGGTTTGGAGGTTTGCCATTCTTCTCAAGCTTGAAAGACAAGGGGAAGAATATTTCATGCAATTTGCATGAAATCTCCTTTGAGAAAAGTAGTTTACGTCAATTACTTTCCTCCTTAATTAATACTTAATGGGCTACTATTGCTGTCTAAAAATGAAGAAATTTATATGAGCTACATTTAGTATTATGAACTTCTAGTTACATGTCAGCTGCACTTTACAATTTGTCTGTGGTCTTTGTGCTTGTCTGCATTTCCACGATGGCTGCTCTATGGAAGTCCATTAAATAGATAAAGGGTGAAGGGCTTCAAGGAATATTCATCTTCAAACCTAGTAACTTAAAAAGGACGTCTTCCATAGTTATGCTTGACACCACATTTTGCTTGCTTATTTGCAGGGGAGCTGTAAGATTTTTCCCTAAAGGTGCTGGTTCTTGTTCGGTAGAAGTATGGCTTCTTTACACACTATCCACTTTATTTTCATATACTCTTTATCTCTTTTATGTGTTTATGCAATACACTTCTATTTCTCTCTGAGCCATATTCCATCACCTCGTACTGTGCAGCTTTACATTGAAATGGTAACAATTTGCTAGTAAGTTGAATGTTACAGTCCTATCCAACAAGCCAGTTCATCAAATGTATCACCAATGTCTATTACAGCCAACGCTTATCGTTTTGTTTCAAGAAAGAATAAGATAAAGAGAGAATTTCAACAACTTCTAGCATCTTGAACATCTATATACGCTCTCACATAAGCTTTCTTGCATTGCAGCTTATGGTTTCGTATGAAGTTCCTCTACTGCTGACTCCAGTGGCATCTGTAAGTAGTGAAATCATTTCTCAATTTGAAGCATTTTTTTTGTAGGCTGCAATCAGGTCTACTAATATCATTGTGCTGTGCTGTTTAGGCACTGCAACCTTTTCTCGAAAGCTTACTTGTTCGCGGTTTGGAACGGTTTGCAAACTTCGCTAAAAGCTATTCGACTAAATCAACAGAATAGCTTCCGTTTTATGCAGATGAGAAGTTTAATGATAACCGTGAGATACTTGTGTTACCTGTAAAGATGAATTCTTGTTGGCAATAGAGTTACCAATTGTTTCATCCACTATTTACATATGTTGCCTGTATACAGTTTTACTCTGTAAAATTCATTTAGTAGATATTCTTATAATTTAACAAATCTGAGAAGAAAATCCATCTAGTAGGAGAAAGTTTCTGAACACCAAAATAGTGAGTCCAATATGAAGGATAAGAGGAAGAGCACTAAGACAAGACACAAAGTCATCATCATTTAACCAATACATTGTCAAATTCTTACAACACCTATTATTCTATCAACCCACCAATTATATGTACACCAAACTAGTGGAACAATTAGGATACCAACAGGAAAGAATGTAATAAACAAAACTTCCAGACAGCTCATTATAATGCTGCTCAAGCTGAAGCCACCACTAACAGCTTCTCTCCCCTGGAATAGATGGGCAAGGTACTCAATAAAAGGCAAAAACTGGCTATCACCGGTTGCTGCCTCCATCCAAGAAACTCCGTAGGCTGCACAACGCCTCTGCAGAGAGGCTGCAGCACCTCAGCTTCTTCTGGCGCGCTGACAGATGCTCCGTTTGATCCAGAGATGTAAAACAAACGATTATCACAGTGAGATTGTCAAAAGTGTTGAGACGAAGTGCCTCCATCACGAGGTCCTTAGCACATTGCTCGGGGTCGTCATGCCGCCTGAGGCCACGACGGACGAGGCTAACGGCTTGCTGGCTAGACAAGACATCCCAGATCCCGTCGCATCCAATTATGAGGAACTCATCATCTTCTGTTAGTGTGATTTGGCGAAACTCGGGTTCTGCAATGAGAGGTGAGGAGGAACCTCGTGGCAGCTTCATGTCCCAGTCGCCTAGAGCACGAGTAACGGAGAGAACACCGTTGAGATAACCATCGTCAATGAATCCACCCAATTCCTCGACACGCCTTCTCTCCAATGCATAAGTAGGCCGGTGATCTTGAGACATATCGATTGCCTCGCCCTTCCGGCAGAGAACTGCTCGGCAGTCCCCTGCATTCGCCACCATTAGAAGCCTGGAGGGTGAAGAAAATCGTTACTCAGTTGCTAGATAAAGACATTTGCTACAATCCAACTTACGTTCATTATAGGGTTAATTGCCACCATTTTCCAATTTTCACATGCCCTTTCAACTTCTGCAACTTTTCATTTTTTTCGAGATTTTCACATAGTTCAATATTTATCTCAATACAACTTTTACTTGTTGGAATATGTCCTAATACATCTTATGTCATAAAATAGAGTAATAATCAAGTTTAGTTAGTATAGCTGATTAACTTAAATGGTGTGACAATTGCAACAAATTGGAAAGTGGTGTTTTAATTGCAATTATTTAAAAGTCCTGTGACAATTGCAAAACAGTGTAAAATTTGTGTTAATTCTACTATAATCCAACTGTGAGGAGCAAAGAATAAAAATGTACCTCCCAACAACGAGAGCTGCCAAAGCAGTAGTTCCCGAAGAACTGCTCACGCTGCCATCATCAGCTAAGGCCATATCTGCTAGGAGAAATGCTTTCCTCAGACAATTCTGAACCTCCAATATGAATGCATCATTTACTTCAGAAGATCGCGGGAAATCACCATCTTCAAAAAAGAATCTCATCGCGTGTTTTCTAACATAGGCTGCAGCCTCAGGCCCTCCATGACCATCAAACACCTGCAAATTGCACCAATCAGAAGCTGACATGCCAACATCATCGGTACAGAAAGGTCGAACAGCCACTCACCCCATAGAAGGCACTAGGTTCGGGGACTGTGATAAGCGAACCTAGGTGTGCTGACAGATCGTCTATCCTTATGTGTTCGTCTTCCATGAATCTTCTCGGACCAATATCAGCAAATCCACCAGAGCGAATGCTTGGGACAAACAACACAGGCGTCTCCGGAGATTTAACATCCTTGACATACAAACAATACACGCAAGTACTTGTGAGCAAAACATGTAGAATAAAAAAACTAAATCAAATAAATACAACAGCAGGCATCAGAGAACTAATCAGAATAATTTGAGAATTAAGTGCCTAGAGATCATGCTAATTTACAGTTAGTAATAGCCAATATGGCTTAATTGTGGATTTCTGCATCAGCCTTAGCAATGTTTGTCAAACCACAGCATAAACTACCCACTGAAGCAAATAACCATGGTTTGAATCAGAGATCATCAAATTTCTTTCTACGAAAAAGGAGTGGTCGTAGAAAAAGCATCCTCGAAAGCATGGAATCTGACCTAGAGAAAAATTATTCATAGAATTCTGCTTAATCTTCCATTCTTGTCAAGAATACAACTCAGTATTAAATTTGTTATTTGGTATTCAATTCCTCACTCCGACACTTTCTTGACCACAAAACTTTTTTTTTTTTTTCAATATAACATATCTCTATAATAATCCAAGAACGTCCCAGATATCTTTCCATTCAAAAGATTGAATATTTTCATGTTCTTTTCCCAAATCTCATCAACATATCCAAGACTCACAACCAACCTAAAAGAATTTCTCACAGGCAGAAATGTTCCACCATTCAAGAACTAAACACAAAGATAACTCAACGGATGCATAAGTAAGAGCGGGGCTAAACATACACCGGCTTGTGTCTTGAACAAATTAACTAAGGAAAAAAAAATTAAAGGTCATATAATCAAAACGGAAGAACAAAATATATAAATTTGAGCTAGAAATCTTACAAGTTCAGAAGAGGGCACATCCAACACAGGGATGCTTGTTCGAACAACCACCTCGGCTTCCGCTCCCATCTTCTTCTTCTTCTTCAATCACATACACCACAAGATCGGTTTCCACTAGAAAAATGGAAATCTAACCTGTTGGATACTCGGAAATTTTCCTCTTATTTTTCAGGCGATGACTCTAATCTAATATTAACAAAGAATGAATCTTTAGCTTCTGGGACTTTCTTGGGATTTCTGTCCGTGTGGGAAAGATGACCAAAATTGCGCACAAGTCGGCTTGAATCAGTACTTATAGGTGGGGGCTGTAGAAACCGGGAAACCGGCTGTCAGCTTGTGGTGACGGACAACTACCAGTCTAACCACCCGGGCCTCTTCAACTTCGTTGAGCTACACTTGAACTGTATGGAAGTCCTTCGTGCCCATTTATATTTTTTTGAATCTTCAACACCTATTTTAATAAAATTTGTGAATTATATTATATTATAGGTGAAGTAAGAATTTTATACTAATCTAATATTAAATAAATTAGTAATTGAGTATAAGTGATAATATATTTAAAAAATAGTATTATTAAAGATAATAAACAAAAATAATAGTGGATTATAAATGATAAAAGGTATAAATAGAGTGTATATTGTTGGATAGTTTTCATAAATGACAAAGAATAGTTATGAATATACAAAAAAAACTAGAAACAAATACAAGGAATGAAGGTAGCATATACTATCATATCCAATCATATGATTATGAATATGATTTGGTTTTGGATTTTACTGTTGATGATTCCTTGAAGACTGAATCTTGTATGGCGTTGGATTCTTGCATATTTGAGTTCTGTTTTCAATTATTTATACTTTTATTTCATGGTGATATCGTGTCTTTTTAAAATTACTATTATGATATTTAAATTATTTTGAAATCATAAATAATATATGTAGTTTGTTTTTATACTTTAATCGATAACAACTTTTTTTCTATTTTTTAAATTCGAGAATTATTTTTCTTTGAACAAATAATAAGTGGATCTGTGAGTTCGGTTGAATTTGTAATATAAATACATACTGAAAGAGGAAAATATAAAAATAATTTTATAAGATAATTCAATTAAGATACTATAGGCATAAATTATCTTTAATCTTCTATCCCTAGAATCAACTGCAAATTACTATTGTATTTAGAACTCAATTTATAGATGATGTTTAAATTATTTTAAAAGTGCAAAGTGATCAAATTTGTCAAATTTATCTTTAAACTAGAAAAATAAGTATTGTCGAAAAGTTGATAAACACTCCCTCTATACCCCAAATCCATTACCAGGATCTTGGATACGGATTTTAATAAAAGTTGTTGAATGTATTATAAATAAAGTAAAGGTTTCACATTAGTATAACATTAAATTAGCTAATGGTGAATTATAGATAGTAAAATATATAAATGAATGAGTTGTTGAGAGTAAAAAAGAGAAATAATAGTATACCATAGATGATAAAAAATATAAATAAATAATTTTATTTAAGATAATATATTAGAAAGATTATTACATAAATAGATAAGGACGCTTCAGGAACGTAATTAGGGACGGAGGGAGTAAAGAATATCAGTATGTGATAGGTGGATGGCACACGCAAGAGCAAGATCGCAACTTCCCAAACGGACACGTGGCGGTTTCAATTTCCTGAAGTAGGACCCGGACGCGTGACTTTGTATGAACGCGCGAAAGCTGTTCCGCTTTGACGTAAATAGCCTTCTCCCCGTTGACCCAATATAATAATGATGTTTCTTTTATTAAAAAAAACTTTTGGGAGTTAATTATTCGTGAGTTTTGAGTTTTAATTTCTCGTTGAATTCTTGATGTCTAGTTTGTATACAAGGAAAGAGTCAAAAAATTTCTTTGATATGTAGTATGATAAGTACTTTTATTACATAGATTTTGAATTATTTTGATACTTATAAGGCACAGTATCTTCTTATAATTTGGTATATATCCTTCTACGCTTATAGAGTTTTAGGATAAATTTAGATAATACCATCACATATTCACATTACTTTAATTTTATGGTTGATGAGACCCTTCATGTCGACATTTCCTATTAATTACCTAACCCAAAATGAAATATGCTTGGCTATTGTTTTTTTTTTTTTTAACAAAAATCCCTACCTACTTAGCTCGACATTGAAACTTTTGTGTTGCATACGAAATGGGGACTTCTTCCCAAAAAAAAGGCCTTTTAGAATAATAAGATCAAATATGATATGCGGGAAACAGGTCAAGAGTAAATAATGCACTCACATTTTCTCAATTATGAGCTATATCAAGCAATAGGAAGTTTTATTTTATTTTATTTCTCATTATGTAACATTTAACTGGAATTTGCATGTATTTATTCTAGTAGAATGAGAATATGACCTCATCATAATTGCAGGCGGCTGATTTCAGTTTAAACTCATAGATACATTTGTTCCAAAAGGGAAAGCTCTCCTTCCGGGAGCCCCCACATCTCAGTTTCATGAGAATGTGAGGGGTAAATCACGATGACTCAATGACTATGAAGCTAGAAGGATTTTGCCAAGTACCTACAAGGACCTACCCTAAAGAATGTGAAATTCTCACACTATGGTTGCTAGGACTCAATCTTTGGTCCTTGTTCCAAATCTGCTAATTTTAACGAACCGAAAATGCAATGGAGGTCACCAATATAGATACACTAATTTTAGATATAGGTTTATCACACAGAGACGTTAAACTCTCACCAGTTGGAGTCATCTTCTTCCATTAATTTTAATTAGAGATGATACTCCAATCCGAACCCGGCGAATTGGTCAGAATAAATTTTAAAAAAAATTAGAAAGTTAAGATTAAGTTTTACAATCTGAAATTAGAATCGAGCTATATGGACCAGACTGATCGGATTTTTGAATTATTGGACTAGTCTGATTGGGTTGCGGCAGGGGCGGAGCCAGGGCCCCTGGGGTTTGGTGGGGCAAAAAAAGTAGAACAACTCATATAAAAATTATATTATAAAATTATGTTTACAAATTACAATAATTTCCTATGATTACTCATATTCTGAAAACGACGTAATATCAAACATTATCAAGTTGTATCAAAAAATGCATTCTCAATATAAGTAACCAAAGAATCATTCATCCAATGATCTCTCGTTCGACTTCGAAGTCGATTTTTCATGATCTTCGTGGCAGAAAATGTTCTTTCCACATTAACTATAGGTAAAATGAGTGCAAGTTTGATAAGTTTATACATCAAGGCATACACAATCTCTATTTTTGTCTTCACTAATTATCTCACAATATTTCTCATCATTTTCAAATTGACAAAGTCTTCGCTAGAATCCACATTTGTAAAATAATTTTGAAGTTGATTATCTAGAGTCATTATCTCAATTGAAGAAAAATCAGTTGAAATATAAACCTAAAATTAGTAAAATAAAGACAAAAGAAATTAAAGAGGGTAAATGTGAGTTACCTTGGGCTTGGGATATAAAGAATCGAAGCCAAAAAGATAAAAAATTGAAAAGGATGGAGAAGTCTGTGTGTGCAGAACATGTTTTGATGAAGAAGAAATAATTATTTTTGTAAATTACAATTTTTGCCTTTGCTTTTTATTTTACAAATTTTTGATGGGGCAAATTGGAGGTGAATTTATAACTAGATGTATAACTAGAGTTAAATGGGCAAAGTTGAGGCCCCACCATCACTAAACGCAGCTCTGCGGGTCAATCCATCGGGTTGGAGAATTAAAAAAAAAAAAACTCAATGAGCTATGACATTGTCTGGAAACTAATATTTTTGTTCGCTTTTTGTACTGCGTGCCCTAGTTTGATTCCTAAAAGAATCCTCTACATCCTCTATTGTACTCCCTCCAGCGGTGCGACACAGCTCTACAACGACGTGAACCCATGACGATGCAACCCTTCGATGGGCGAACCCATGACGGTGCAATCCTCCTGCTAAGCCACAAACTCTGATCTTATCTCTCACACAAAATTTGCTTGCAGAGGGATGAACAGAAATCAATATTTTTCAGAGAGAGACGTAAATCGAGAGTTGGTTATGGCTTTCAAGTCACAATGTTGATGATAATTGATAATGGGCCAAATATCAACTAGTCTCGTACCTTGCCAGGCCCAAATTAAAGCCCAACTCCCGATATGAATTGATTGGATATAGAAGCTGCTAAGTTGAATTGATTGCCTCAAAAAACGATGAAGTGGATAGCTACGTTTACCTAAAAACGCAAAAAAGAAAAGTACGTGTCATTTGTCATCATGCATTTCATTGCACAGACGCAGCTCTTCTTTTATTTTATTTCATTTGTATTTATGTATAGACCCTTGAATTTCATGATATGTCGAGATTCATCCTATAAACAAATAAAATGTGGCATTTGCCACCGTACCAGTATTCTTCGTCGTCAATAACAAATATTTACTTTAAATTTATTAATTTTTAATCAATTAAATTAAATTTGTGAAAATAACAAAGTATTTGTGTGCTTTATATACAGTTCTTTTTCTATTAAGATTTTTACGTTCCGCGTTATCTACAAGAGATAGCGCCTTTTTAGTTGAGATTTAAAAAATTTATAAAATATGTAAGTGTAATATATTCACATTTTATATGATTATTAATTTAATTTATATTATTAAAATATTATTATAAGAGAAAAGATATAGTATGTTCTATAAAAATTTTATTTCTAAGTACCATGTTGTCTAAAAGAGAAAAAAAGGAAGAAGAATAATCTAGGCGTGATGAGAAAAATGTTTAATACTTGAACGAAATTAGAGGAAGCACTTCAGGCAAGTAATGATGAAATTATTTAATTTAGATGGAAAAAACGATGTTATAATTTAAGATTTTTGAATAATTGACGTGGCACTTTTTAAATCGAAACATAATGTGTCCATTCATAAGTAGTCTCATTTGTGCCATTTGTGATTATAATATCACCAAAATCAAATCGAGCACATTAAATTTTCTCCACTGCACTAATTACATGTCATGCCCTCGACCTTTGTTCGTCAACTTCTGTGGCCGCCAGCTAAAGCTCAAAGCAATTTTAATAATTATATATAGTTGTAATTTGATAGTACCATATCTTTAGGTAATATATATATATAATATAGATAAAATATTTTGAACACGCGACGCATCATATTTTAATACATGGTAGCCAATCTTTTGTGCACGGGCAAAATGGGAAGGGCATATATGAGAAAATGGCATCCACGAGAGCGAAGGTGACACAATAAAACACAAATTACGATATAAAATAACATAGTTGATGGGATATACCAACCGACTGTAGCCCACTAATGCCCAAACGAAATGGGCCTAACGTTGGTAGGGCCCACGCTACCGAGCCCAAGACGAGCCATAATCATCGCCCAAAACCCTAGCCTCCGTAACCTCCACCCTCGCCAATGGAAGACAGCCCCAGAGCCAAAGCCCCGACGCGACCCGACCAATGGAGAAGACGCCTGTAATCAGGTCGTCGCGCCACCTCCACGCATGCGCATATAAGGCGAAGGTCCTCTCGCCCGCCAATGGAAGGCATGCTGAGGAAGAGTCACGCCACGACCAATGGAGAGGTCGTGCGCTTCGATTCAGTGATTGGAAATGATAAATAAAGAAAACGACATTAGAAGGGTTGGCAACTTATCGAATACTAAGAGCTTGTAACCACACCGCATTATAGTGAAAGTATTGAGGAACACACCTCCGGACGAGATCTCATTAACGATCGAACCACGTAAAAGCCTTCGGTGTTCTTTATTGCTTTTCATAAATCTCGACACTCACTTAACCAGATTTATCATTGGCGCCGTCTGTGGGAAACATTCGAACAAGAAAGCTTTGTTTCCCTCTACAACTAAATGGCAAGAACACGCACAACCGCCGCCCACGCCAGCAACAACCGTCTTGAGGACGACCGTGTGGTCACTCGTCATGGGAAGGAGATCGCAGACGCCACGAGCGCCACACTCCCCGAGGGCCACATGGAAAATGTCTCCATACACTCGTGACCGCCTCCCCAACGTAGGGAAGATGTCGACCTCAACGAGGACGAGCAAATGCTCATTCGCCCCACGAGGTCCTCGGCCGAGCCGTGACCGAAGTTCCTCCACGCCACCTCGCCAATTCCAAAGCTTCCTCAACAAGAGGACCAGCGAGCGGCCCCTCGAGGCCCCCTGATCAACACCACGGCCGCCTGCCGCCGCCCCATCCGAAACACCCACGCTCCCACCGGCGTGATAGCCGAGAACGCGCATCACGCCCGACGCTACGGAAGCCGCCACCGCGCCGAGCCGCCGCCTCATTCGCGAGCCGCCACCACGGGCGAGCCGCCACCACCGCCGCCCTCGCTGTCATGAGCCGCCTCCCACCTCGCCATGCCGACTGCAGAGCCGAGCAAACAGAGGAAGAAAGGCGAGTCGAACCCCTGAGGACGATAGGCGCCGCTATCGATCCCCACCCTCTAGAAAGAGACGGCAACGATCTCCTGGTTCGACCGCACGGAGGATCATCTCCCTTTCTCCGTGGAGATTCTAGACACGCCCGCCCCGCCGTACGGCACCCAATATAGCGGCTCACGATGGCCTCGAGACCCTCCGACTTCCTTTTCGCCACACCACCAACATGGCGATCAAGGAATGGAAGATTTTCACATGTGCAAAATCTTCCCGAGGTGCCGATCTCCAACGCACGGCGTTGGTTCACCCGCTCCGCCGTATCAAAGATACACCGCCTGTGACCTCATGGATCGCTCAATGGCGCTTATCGAAAGATGCCGCCCAGCAGCCCTTCCTCCGACTGCACAACCGCCATAGGCGGACGAGACGATGTCAAACTTCGCCTCGAGGTTCATCAAAGAGTCGCTCAAAATCGACGACAAGAATGACTCTACATCATCAACGCTCAAAAACGGGATCCGACCCGCCAATGAACAAAGAAATCACCAGAGAGAAACCAAAGACGGCGAGTAAGCTTGGAACCTGGTGGACAACTTCGTCGAAGGAGACGAGTCGGATCGGAAGAAGCGGAAACTGGGACGAGCGTAAGTTCGGACGTAAAAAGCCGGATGATCGTCGAGGCGCCGATCACGTAAGCGCCTTCACGTAATCAAAAGAGGGCCACTGAGTTCAGCTCGACTCGCCCAACCTCGGCGGCAGAAGCGCCCTCGCCAAATCAGGCGGAAATATTCGAGCCCACACCGAGCTCTTCCTCAAGCCCGCCCCTATGAAAGGGATCCAAGAGGTCCACGATCAGTATTGTGACTATCACCAAGGGTATGGTCATGATACCGAGATTGCGTAAACTGGCTCACAGATCGACGAGCTCATAAAGGTGGAGCCTCAAGAAATACCTGACGAGCCGGTCCGAGAAATGTGAAGCCAGAAGGAATGGAGGCGGAACAATCGCGGGCCGACCCCAACGGCGACTCCAACCTCAAGACGACGAGGACGAAGGTCCCAACGCTATGGAGCAGTGTCTATGTTGTTACGGATCGCCTTCGACGACGAGGTCGTCCCTCAAGAACGACGCCGAGGCCGGCCCTCAAGAGCCAAGAACAAGCGACTGGGACGGTGAGAACATAACGCTTCTCAAGGAGGACCCCGTGCCAAGATCATGCCGCACCAGACGCCATCACCATACAGCCGCGTGGGCAACAAAACGCCCACCGGTCTATATCGACATCGAGCCTCCGTCAGATCATCTTCCGTGAGCCGCCTCGATAAGCTCGAGGTCTGAGGCATTCTGTACTTCCCGCGCCTCTACCGCCACGAGCTTCACTCAAGAGGCGCCCAAATTGGGGGTCATTACCTTCCGGTCACGGTAGACGAGCTCGTGTCGGCCACCAAGGCCATCCGATTCTTCCCGTCCGAGCTCCCTCTCGCACAACATCATCCCGTGGGAGATTGGTCAGACGCCACAAGGCCGCTCTGCTCGCCTACCACCACCGTCAAGATTCCCACCCCGGTGGGAGTGCTTAGCATCCGTGGGGACCAAACGGCAGAAAAGAATGCCTACGACTTTCAACCCAAGATGCGGCCTCACCCTGCATAGCAATTACCGAGCCCTGAGACCGACGCCCGGACGACCTGACCGGCGGCTCCAACTATACGACGACGATCCCGAGGTCATCCGTGTCGGCACCTGTGGCCCAAATGACGTCCGCGGCATGTCATACAACTTCGAGAGAATATAGGACGTGTTTGCCGGTCCCCGCCGATATGACCGAGTGTCACCCGAGCTCATAACTCACCGCCTCAACATCGACCGGCTACCAAGCAAGTCCGGCAAGAAAAGGATATTCATGAGGAGGAGCAGCGGCCGGTCATAAGGGACGAGGTGACTCAACTTCAAGGCCAAGATCTTGTTCGAGGTCAACACCCGACCGGATGGCTAATCCAATGTGGTCCGAAGCTGTGGAGGAGGGTGGCGCGTGTAAGGCCGATTATACCGACCTCAACAAGATCGCCTAAAGATTGTTACCCTCCCGATATCGACAAGAAGGTGGAGGCATTGGTGGGCCACGAGATGTTCAACCTCGGATCTATACAAAGGGTACCACCAAATCGATGAGCCGGAGGACGCACCAAAGACCGCATTCATCACCGACTTGGCGCCTTTGCGTATCGAAAGATGCCTTCGGCCTCAAGAACGCCGGGCTACTTACTGCAGGATGGTGGATGCAACATTCAAAGACCACATCGGGAGATCGTCGAGGTCTCGCCGATGACATAGTAGTCAAAAGTCGAAAAGCGAGAGTCGCTGCCATGACCTCGGACCATCCTCCAACTCCTCGTGTCGGCCAACCTCAAACTCAACCCCGAAATGTACATTTATGGTGAAGACCTGCAAGTTCTCGGGATGCTGGGTTTCAGAGGCTCAAGGCCAATCCCACCAAGGTGAAGATGAAGGTTTCGACATGCAGTGCAAGGACCATCCGTGAGATCCACAAACTCACCGGGTGCCTAGCCAGCCGCCAGATTGCCTCGAGCCGAGAAACAGCTCCCATTCTTCAAGATCCCGAGGAGAGCTCGACTTCGCCGCGTGAAGAACACTGTGCCGCCAGACAATGAAGGAGTACTCTGCCGACCGCCGACCGTCCGCCCAAGCAAGGCGAATCCTCTCTATATTTGGCCGCCTCGGACGAGGCCATCAGCGGCTGATCGTACGAGATGAGGCGGATGACAACTCCCATCTATTTTATCACCGAGCTCTCAAAGGACCGGAGACAAGGTACACTGCCTCGAAAAGAGACGCCCTCGTGAACGCCAAGCGACGCCCGACCCTACTTCCAAGCTCACTCCGTCTGTGTGCTAACCGACTTACCCTGAGACAAGTCTTGTTGAAACCCGAGTCGTCCGGACGATAGCTAAGTGGCACTCGAGCTCGGCGAGCACGACATCTCGCACTCACCAGCCGGCCATAAAGGCAAGCTCGCCGACTTCCGGTTGAGGCCACCACCGGGAAGGCTCGCGGTGGTAACTCCAGCCCACACGGGAGGAAGCCGCCCTAGCACCACCGTGATGGTTGGCGGATGTCGTGACGGAGCATCGTGCAAGACAGCAATGGGGGCATCCTCCTCCTCGGCCCGTATAAGCGAGTCACCCACGCCCTCCGGTTTACCTTCCCACCACCAACAACGGTGGAGTACGAGGCCCTAATCTCCGGACTCCGCCACGAGCCGAGGAGTGACAAGATCCAAATCTTGGCGATTCCTGTGTCGTCGCGAACTGTGTTAGGCAAATACGAGGCCGGAGGACCGAATGAAACAATACCGAGAAGGCAAAGGAGATGTTGACCTGCTCGGTACTTCAAAGATCCACCGAATCCCGAGGAAATAATGAGTGACATCCTCGAAGAAGTTAGTCGTTGTCAACAAGTCCACCAATGGAGGAGGTTCATTCCGTACATCATGAGTCCCACGCCAGGCATCATCACCGAGATAGAGCCGAATTGATGTCTCCAAGGCCTACCTGAACACGGCGACTACCTCAAGATCGCCAAGCCAAAAAGATGATGGCGGAATCCCGTATATCTCATGCACGAGGCGCCTCACCGGAAGTCTTACCTTCAACCCTCCCGAGATGCCTCGCCGTTTCGACCACGTGCTCAACGAATTCACCGAGGTCTGTGGAAGCTACATCGGTCGCGAGCTCTTTCAAAGAAGACGCCGAGGTCGGGATATTACCGCCCACCGTGCAAGATTCGCCGACCTCGCCAAGAAGTGCCCAAAGTGCCGATTCACTCCACGGCCAAAAAAGCCGCCTCGATCGATTTGGAGCACCTGCAGAGTCCATGGCCTTTCATGCAGTGGGGATCGACATCGCTGGCCCGCTCGACCGAAAGCACCGTGTCGGCGATACTTAGTCGTAGCCATAGACTACTTCACAAAATGGGTCGGCCGAGCCACTTTCGAGCCTCACGAGCGTAAGGATTCGACCTTCGTGGAAAATATAGTCCGCCGCTTGCATACCGCACATCCCGGTTCCCGACAACGGCACCCAATTCGTCGACAAAAACTTCGGTGGTGCGAAGAGTTTTATCGATCAACGCCACCGGTCGCACACCCGCAAGCGAATGGTCGACCGAGGTGACGAACCGCACGATCGCAAGGATTGAAGAAGAGGCCGACCGAGCTAAAGGCGACGGGCCGAAAATCTCCTCAAGTCCTCCGTCCCACAGACCACACCGGACGTCGCGCGGGACCCCTTTAGCCCGGTTCACGGTACCGAGGCCATACCGGCCGAGATCGGCGCGCCAAGCCCTCGCGACTCTTCACTTCGACCAGGCCGAACGAGGAAAACTGCGGGCCAACCTTGGACGCCTCGAGGAGAAGCTGAGCTCGCTTCATAAACGGCCAAGTCAGGCTCAGTCGCACGGCACCACAACAAAGGGTCAAAGCCTCCGGCCCATGTGGGCGACCGTCCCAAGAAATAATGAAGCCCAAGAGAGCCGTCTTAACAATGTCGGATCCGACACGGGAAGGCCTGCACCGCGCTCACGGTGACCTCGGCAGCGGGCTTAAAAGTCGGCCCACTTGTCCGTGCACTTATCCCCGAACTTGGCACATTACGCATTTAAGGAGGTATTTTACATAGCTTCGATTTAAAGCTCAAGATCATGTTAGTTCCCTAATTGTTTTGCCAAAGTACGATGTTGATTACATGTTCAATAAAACACTGCTTTTATAATGAATATTTCACTGCCTCATACATATGTGAACATCTGTTTGATACACCATTTAAACCTTCACAGGGGACGCCTTACGAAGATGAAAATCCCACCAAGTAGGGTACGCATAGAGATTACCCATTAAGTTGACGCCTACATGCAAAGCGCACAGACACCCATTAAGTCGACGCCTACACGCAGAGCGCATGACACCCATTAAGTTGGACGCCTACACGCAGCACACAGACACCCATTAAGTTGGACGCCTACGCCAAGCATACAGACACCCATTAAGTTGGACGCCCCATGCACGCCGACATCCGCACCGATCTCGCCATCTCATACCCCTTTATTTGGGAAGATATGCACTCCTAAGTACAAAGTCTAAATGCATTAACGACTATAAACCAAGTACCAAGCCATATACAAATCAACCGGCTTCCGAGCTCGTTTATACCCCTTTATTTGGGAAAATACACACTTCAGATACAAAGTAAATGCATTTACGACCAAAACGAAGTCCTGTTATGTTTATACCTCTCAGGAGGAAATATACACTTCAAACAAGTCTAAATACATTTATATCTACATACAAAGTTCTACACTATACATAGCCTCATTCGGGCTTCCGGCCCTGCCAGACCTCGTCAAGCCGCACCAATTTTCTACAAAATCTCCAGCCGACGGTGTATGCCTCGAACGAACTCTGTGCCTTCAACCCACCGATAAGGCCGGAATCACCGCTGCCGCTCCTCGGCGCCGGGCGCTGGCTCCTGAGGCACCCAATGCAAGCCGACTCCGGTCATCTTCACCCGCCTCCGGACATCAGTGGCGCAGCGCCAAGACGGGCATTCCGGGAGGGGATGCACCCAGGTCACACCGACCCCCGACCGGACACGGGCCGGAGTACGACCTCGCCTCACCCGCCGCCTCCCCGCCGACTGAGGTCTCGGTCGCCGACCGCTCCCAGAGGATCGTCTCGAATGATCCGCCCTGCGGACCCATCAACCCGAGCACTTCAAAGATGATCGAGTAGCCGCCTCCTCTACGGGTTCTTCTATGATCGGGTCGCTGAGCCTGGCCAGGCCTCGCCGCCGCACCGGCATTCGACGCTTATGACGATATCATACATCTCCATATACTTCACGACGGAGTCGACGCAGCTTTGAACTTCTGCTGTTGGGCCCTCCTCATCCCTCGCCAAGACCATGCCTCCGCCAAGAAGCTCTCGAACTCGGTCGCCGCCGGATATGGTAGTCCCACCACCTCGGACGCCTCTCGCATTCTGTGATGCTCCTCCGACACCCGAGCTAGCCTCTCGCAACAATTCAAGTTGCTCTCACACCGCATCAAACGCCTCGATAGCGCCGGCAGATAAGTCCGCCTGGACTGGCCCCGCGTGACCTCAACTTCGTGGCCTCGCTCTCCAGGAGGCGGCCACTTCGATCAGCCTCGTCCAACTTCCTCTTCGTGTCACAGACTGGCCGAGCCGACTTCCAGTGGCCAAACTGGGTCACCGGCACACCTCCTCCGAAAAGCACCTCTTCGCCTTCTCACCAAGGCGCCAGACCTTTTTAACTTGGTCAACAATTCATGATCAAGTCCGAGCCATTCGGTGTGGAGATCAGAATAAACAAGACAACACAAATTTTTTAAAAAAGTCATTTATTACTCAAAAAGAGGAATTATTACAGGACCTGTGGTCCTATCGACCTGGCAGCTCAAGCTATTACATCAGTCCACTGACCAGCCTATGGCCGGTCTCGACGACCTCCTCGATGCTCCTCGGCTGGCCACCTCAAATGGGAGCTCCAACCCCGCCTCCTCCTGCTCCCTCCTCCTCCTCCGCCTGCTCGCCCGCACTCGCAAGGAGCTCTCAAGTCATGATCTTCGCCCTCCTTACACCGGGCGACGACCTCGCCAGTCAGAGGTAGAGCTGGATGCCGAGCCTCCAAAGACGGGAAGAGTCGGCCAGAGATCACCCGGCGTAAGCTTTGTCCACTCTCTGGTCGACTCGTCCACCCATGCTTGACCTTATCAAAGTCGGGCATGGCGCCGCCTTCCTGTGTGATCTAACACCACCTTCGGCCAAAGACGGCGGGTAGATCGGCAATAAAAGCCGAGAAGCCTCCGACTGATGAGCCTCCGGGCAAGGCCCTCAACAAGGGTCCCCGGTCGGCCACCAGACTCCTCTCGTCCATGAGGTCCTTCTTCGCCCGGCCAGCTCCTCCTTAAGCTCCCGACCTCCCCGGGCCTCCTCAGCCTGCCTCTTCTTATGGCTTCAGCAGCCCTCCCGGCCTCGGCCTCGGCGGCTCCGCTTTCCGCCTCGCAGCTGGACGCGGTGGTCTCCAGCCGCAGCCGCAAGCTCCGCTCCTGCCTCTTGCCGGCCGAGCTCAACAGCAAGCCCGACGGCGACTAGCCCCCTCAAAGAACAGGTCATAGGTTCCCATCATCGAGCTCCCACCGAAAAAGGAGAAGCACGAGTCAATAACAGATCGCAAGCAAACAAATCTAAATATGAAGAACCCATGTACCTGGGGAAGGATGCGGCAAACTTGGGCGGTACTCAGACTACATGCGGCCCCGGGCCGAGACTCGATGCTGGCTGACCCCGCCTCGAGGCCCACTCATCACCGGCCCATGCTATCGACCTTCTTCGGCCCCTAGTAGGTCCACCAAACCTGCTTTTTTTATGGCCACGCCGGCGATGGTGAGCCCGCCTCATCCTCAACTTCACCGCATCACAAGAGAAAGACACATTAGCACAAAGAAAATCGAACGAATAAGGACTAAGAAGAAGGATGCCTCACCCGTCCGCACTCGATCCCAACGCTCGACCAGAACACTCACCGCCTTCAGTCGCCCGGTGTAACTTATGGATAAGATCTCACCAAGGCCGCTCAACACCTCCTCCATACGGCCCAAGGGCTTGATTTTCGTCCGCCATCGTGCCGATACCCCACTCATACCTCGGCCGCCTCACCGCTAGAAAGAAATACCTATTCTCGCCAACGGGACACCTCGGAGGACGGCTACCTTAATTTCAGCCGGGTGACAGATAGTACACCCTCCTATGGTCTTCACGCTAAAACGCGATCAAGACCTCGAAGGACAACTCTCGGAATGCCATAACAAGAGAGCCCCCACCCACCAACGACCTAACTAATTGGGGTCAATTGACAAATAGGGATCCGAAATACTCTTGAAGGCTAAGATAAGCGAGGACGAGGGTACCTAAACCCGCCTCAAACTATCTACATAAACAGAATAAACCCTCCCGAGGGGCCATCGCCTATCATCCGGATGCGGCAGACACCACCACGCCTCCGGATCCCAGATTCCTCACAACTTCAAAAGTTCCTGCAAGGTCAAACCCGACCTCGCCACGCCCACCCTCAACCCATCCCATACAGAGGATACCGGCGGAACCCTCAGAGCTCACCCTATGGACCTACCCAAACCATTGTAGCACATATAATCTCTTACGGGGAACTCACGCCTAACCCGAGGCGAAAGGGAACTTTGAGGCGAGAAGAAGATTTAAGAAAACATACTTACTTTTCAAAGTAGTATATGGCTCCTTCAAATAAGATCGATCAACTCGTAGAATTTCTCGAGAAAGTTTTCTCTCGTAATTTTTAAGTCAAGAAGAAAGTGAACAGCCACCTCTTTTGCGCCTATTTATAAGACTCAGGGCACCTGAAATTGCCGCTTCAAATTCAACACGCGCCACATCGTGATTGGATGCGCACGCACGCACGCCGTTCGAGTGCCCAACTACCGCTGGCGCGTATGACGACGCCAGATAAGACGGACCGCCACCGACCTAGCAATCATCATACGGACCCCGCATCCTCCGATGGCGGCGCCAGTCGCACCCCGTCCTTCCCACAAATACCAAGGAAATCCACGCCGACTCGACGTCTCCGCCAACCAAGCCGCCTTTACGGAAAGCCTACATCCAGATCGGACCTCGGCTAACCAGGCCACGATTCTGCGCCCGGGCGCACCACATCCCCGGTGCGGCGGTCTCGTGTCGGACAAATGCACCCACCACAGAGTAACACCACTTCGCATCGCACCGGCGTAAAGAACGCAGAGGCGCGATATCCGTGTCGGACTTGACTTCCTTCTGCCACATCTTTATCCAGCGACGGACAACGATCACCCAACCCGCCTCGCACCGCATCGCCAAATAGACCCTCACATTAAAAAGACAACAACTCCAAGAAACAACTTCACCAAGCCACACCTCACCGGCGGCGCTTTCTTCACTCCACCGGCCTCGTTGTCCCTCGGCTATTCGTGGGGCTATGATGGGATATGGCCCAACCGACTAGGCCCACCAATGAGCCCAAACGAGCTGGGCCTAACGCTGGTAGCGAGCCCACGCGGTGAGCCCAAGGCGAGCCCTAATCATTGCCCAAACCCTACCTCCAACCTCCACCCTCGCCAATGGAAGACAGCCCCAGAGCCAAAGCCCCGACGCGACCGACCAATGGAGAAGACGCCTGTAACCAAGGTCGCGCCACCTCCACGGGCGCACATAAGGCGAAAGGTCCCTACTCCGCCAATGGAAGGCATGCCAGAGGAAGAGTCACGCCACGACCAATGGAGAGGTCGGCGCTTCGATTGCAGATTCTGAGTCAGATAAATAGAAGGAAAACCGACATTAGAAGGGTTGGCAACTTATCGAATACTAAGAGCTTGTAACCACATCGCATTATAGTGAAAGTATTGAGGAAGCACTCCTCCGGACGTAGATCTCATTAACGATCGAACCACGTAAAGCCTTGGTGTTCTTTATTGCTTTTCATAAATCTCGCACACTCACTTAACCGTGATTTATCAATAGTCATGTCGACTAACGAATGCTAGATCGCTGAGGCGCTTAGGGATATGCGATGAAGCGCATTATGCATAAACGTACAAAACACAAATATGCATATAAAATAATAGGAACCCGCATGTTGGCCAACCAATATGGAGGAGTGCGCGACCACGAGCTGGGGGAAATGCGCAGTACGTATTGTCAAGGCGTGCATGCTACAACGCATTTTAAAATCGAAACTCATATACATATTTGTGTTTAATTACATTCATAATTGTGGTAAATCGTATGCATGACTTCGTTTAAGAACATGCATGTCTTTTTGTATTACATGACAAATTAAATTATGATTTTACCCTTACTTTAGCGCAAGCAGCAAAAAAAATCAAAAAAATCAAAACCATAAAATTTATGATATGAATGAATGATATTAAATAGTATATACTACCTAAGGCGTGGGTACTATTAGAGCCGGCAAAATTGGCTGACCCAACGGGCCGCCCGGTACTTAATTAGGATCGGGTTGGGTTCGTGAAAATAGTGACCCGAAAAAAATCGGGCCTAAAAAGCCCGCCCACATAGCCCATCGGGCTGATCGGGCTTTGGGGCTAAAAAGCTCGGGGTTAACGGGCATAAAAGCTCGACCATACATTTAAAGTTTTAATATTTTACATTTGATGTTTGATGATATTTGAAACTTTAAGTTTATCTTATTTACGTTGAAATTGATGTTAGACTTGTTAGTAGACTTAATTTATTTTATTTACTTTGGAATTGATGCTATTAGACGTAATTTATCTTATTTACATTGAAATTGATGTTAGTCGATTTAATTTATTTATTGTTATCATATTTTGAAATTAAAAATAATATTTTATTAAATTAAATATTGGCGGGTTTGGTCTGATGACCTGATGGACTGGGTCAAGCTACCATATTTTCACCGATAGCATTTATGGTCGGTCACCGACCAAAAAACAACAGCTGATGGGCGGGGGCAACCGATCCGTCCTTTGCCAAATTAGGTTCTATATGATATCTTTTATCTTATATATATATATATATATATATATATATATATATATATAGGAGATGGTTCCAGTGAGAATGTTTATATGTATAAGAAATAAGAATGTATTATAATCATAGATTAAGCCCACATTTATGATCCGATTAAGTTAAAATTAATTGATGATGTCACTTATTATTTATCTTGATTTACTTAACAAGACATAAAATGGTATTAAAAATTACACCATCATCCCATAAAATCTCGCCATCTTTCTTAATTATAGGGATTCATCCGTCTCTTCCAAATCTTTACAAAATATGGTACATATTGAATAAATTGTTGCACATATATAATGAAAATATTGCATTTTCCATGGAATTAAATGTTGTAACGCTTTTTTTGTTTTTTTATTGAATGTGGAATGTTGAATGTTGCACGTATAAGATAATCTGGAACACATTTGTAACATATACTATGTTCAATTTATTGTTGCACAAACTAGATTACAACAAATTCCTAAAAACAAGGAACAAATTTCCTAATATAAATTTTAATTAATCCAACGAATCTAAAATGTAGCATATGTATTGAACTCAGGCACAACGTAAATTAATATTATCAATTGATTTACTAAAATCAATGGATTAAATTTTTTCTTATTTCTTACTAAAAAATTCATTGATACCCGATCTATCATATATATATATATATATATATATATATAAGGGTAACATGAAAAATGTTTTCATCGTAAGAACGTGAGAACCAAAAAACGATGAATTTAGAGTGAAAGTTTATGAATCTGCTGAAAAAATTACTGAATCTAAACAAATTAAATTTTCTTCCCTCATGAGATTCGAACTCTGTGTGAAATTTTTGAATTTTTGGATTCAATTGTTTTCATAGATGATGCATTAACTTTCATAGCAAATTCATTTTGTTCGCATCGAATTTTCGTGGTACTTAGTTCTTATGTTAAAAATAATTCTTATTTGAACATATGTATATAGAGAGTGGTTAACGTGAGAACATGAGAATAAAAAAATGATAAATTCAGTGTGAACGTTGATAATCTGCTGGGACAAGTTAGTGAATCTAAATAAATGAAATTTTTCCCCCTCATATGATTCGAACTCTGGTTGAAATTTTCAATTTTTTTGATTCAATTGCTTTCATAGAGGATGCATTAATTTTCATAGCAAATTCATTTCGTTTATAACAAATTTGCGTGGTTCTTACTACTTCTTAGTTCTCATATTAAAAATTGTTCTTATTTGAACATATGTATATAGAGAGTGGTTAACGTGAGAACTATTTTTATCGTGAGAACGTGAAAATGATGAATTCAGTGTGAAAATTGATGAATTTGCTAGGAAAGTTACTGAATCTAAAAAAAATATTATTTTTTCCCTCATGGACTCGAACCTTGGGTGGAAATTTTGAATTTTTAAATTCACTAACTTTCATAACGGACGGATACATTAACTTCATAGTGAATTCATTTTGTTCATAACGAATTTTTGTTGTTCTTAGTTTTCTCATGTTAAAAATTATTCTTATTTGAACATACTCTCTCTATCTATATATTATATGCTTTAGAGAAAATTATATATATATATATATTGTTGAAAATTGTGATATGAACTGAAATGTATACGTTGAATATTTGAAGGTGGTGAAATGGGAAAACTGTGAAAGTAACGACTGATTTGTTTTCACAATTAAAGAGAATCAATGGTTTAATTTTCGGCTCATTAGTATGCCGTACCGATGCTCACTAATGGTTAAGCAGATTCTTTTATTATTTGATACGAACTATAAAATCATAATAAATAAAATGGTTTTCTTCCTTTTTTTTTTCCCTTTCAAACGGGCTTTCTTCCTCTTTTGTTTGAGAGGGACTTTCTTCCTTTTTAAAATGAGTAAGATATAGTTTAGAATCCGCCCGTCCACTGGGCTAAGTATATAAATTGAGCCGAGCCAAATTTTACAGATCCAACCCGATCCGAATTTCTTACGGTCTTCTGAAGATTGGATTGATCCTATCACTAAATTCTTTAATATGATAGACATTTGCGGGTATTAAAGGGACTTTCTTTCAAAAAAATGTCATTGAAAAAATTATCAATACCTCGCAATTAAGTCATTTTAAAACTTTAAGTTATTTGAGAAAAAAGAGAGAGCTTTTAAATGGTACAATTATATTACAATATAACCTTATTAAATTAATACTCGATAAATTAATAATTATTTTAAAATAATAAGTTTTTCCAATCCAGCTTAAACCAAATATATAAATTAATCTATTAATTAATTAATATATATCTAAAATAATATTCCTCCATCCCGGTATTGTAAGTTCCTTTCTTTTTACATGTAGATTAAAGAAATTTATGTTTTGTGTAAAATAATGTGTTACATGAAATTCGAGCTATTTTTAGTGTAAAATTATTTCCTTTTTTGGAACGGACCAACAATAGCGGGACAACCAAAAAAGAAAAACGAGTCAACTATAATAGGATAGAACGAGTAATATTTTACGATTTCAAATAATTTATTGAGGTAGACATATTTATAAGAATTTATTGAGGTACTACGACACATTTATAAGGTAGCTTTTGTGGAGAGGCTAACAAGTGAATTGCCTCGCTACTTAATGATTTGTAAGAATCATTGCAGCGGCAAATTTAAGATTATTTTATTTAGTTTGATAAGGACAAATAGTTAAGTGAGTTTATATGAAATGATAATATTTAATCTCATTAATTCAAAATTATTATTTATTAATTCACAATTAAAATTTATTAAATTAATTAAGTTTAATTATAATTAATTAAATAATTATAATTAATTAATTTTAATTATAATTTATTAATTAAAAATGAGATTTATTGATTCATAATTAGGCTTTATTAAATCACAATTAAGCTTTATCAATTCACAATAAGGATTCATTAATTTCGATTAGGCTTTATTAATTCAAAATTAAAATTTATTAATTCACGATTAGAGTTCATTAGTTTACAATTAAGGTTTATTAAATAACTTAATTTTTAATTAAAATTAATTTAATAATAATCAATCAATTGAATAACTAATTAATTAATTAAGAAATTAATTAGGATTGTCTCACTGTGCGCGAGACCACCCCTAATAAATATCATGTATATTTAGTTAAAAATATTTAATTTCAAAATATATTTTATTCGTTCACTAAAAACTCCCATTTAATTTCTTTTTGATTTGTTTATCAAAAACTTGTATTTTTCTTTTTTGGACATCTTTTTAAACTTACATATGAGACCCATTTTTCACTCAATATAATTTATTAAAATTCGTACTACCAAAATTCATACAAGTTTTTGATAGACGAATAAAATATGAAAAGTAATTTAATGAAGAAAAAATACAAAATATGATATTTGGAAAAAAAAACCATCTTGAGATTTAGGGGCTTAACCGTTGTTTAGCTGCCGGGGATGACACGAAGCCGGTTAGCCGGCTGCTCAAATGCAACCGCGGTTGTTGTTTTTCTTTGTTTTCATTTAAATTAATCAAATGCAAGGTGGCTATTGTATTTTTTGTTTGTTGTTTTTTTAAATTAATATCATCAAAATTTTGTGCAATGATTTTTTGGTTTGGTCTTTAAAAATTAAAAAAATTTAACATCTTTTTATAATTACAATATAATACCATTTTTTACACTATAATTTATTATAATTTATTGAAAATATCTTTTTACACTTACAATATAATACTATTTTTTATGTTATACTTTATTAAAACTCCTGTCATAAAAAACAATATAAGTTTTTGGTGGAAAAATAATACCATCTCCGTTCTACCTAAGATTATCCATTTCTTTTCGACACGGTTATTTAGGAGAATGATATAAAATAATTAAAATGATAAAAAGTAGAGAAATCCTATAACTTTTGAAGATATAATTATTTCCTAAAAAGGAAAAAAACAACTTTTATGGGACAATCCAAAAAAAAATACATATCATCTTGAGTGGACATAGTGAGTACAAGTTTTGGTAGATGATAGGATACGGCTCAACCGCAGGGCCCAAGATCGCCCAATACAAGTAAACCGACGTCAAGCTCGGCTGGACAAGTTCGGCCCAAGAAGACCCCTAAAACCAAGTGGGATACGCAAGGCTCTCACCCATATCTAAAAGAATCCTAATTCGAGAAGGATAGGATTAAGATCCCATCCAAGATCTCGAATCCTATTTAGAAGACCTCGGATTTAAGATCTAGTCTAAATAATTGTGTATAAATAGAGGCTAGATTAGACGAAATAGATCATTCACACTCTTTGTAATCGCCTTACACATTCAATACACGAATACTCTCTTGCTCCGCGGACG
Organism: Salvia rosmarinus; assembly: GCA_036937905.1. NCBI lineage: Eukaryota > Viridiplantae > Streptophyta > Magnoliopsida > Lamiales > Lamiaceae > Salvia > Salvia rosmarinus. The sequence continues at coordinate 57,021,689 of CM072820.1, read as the reverse complement.
AGATCTAATTCAAAGATCGAACCACGTAAATCCTGTGTTCTTCTCGCATTTATTTCCCTAACGAAATTAAGATCGATCACCGGCGCCGCCTGGGAAACGGAATTTGTGTTTTCGATCACCACCGCATAGGGAAATAATCACACTGTACACCGTAAGTCATGCATCCAGACCGTCACGGCAACAACAACACCGACGGCGAGGGAACGCCGAGCTCACTGGAAGAGCCCGATCGAGAAGAAACCCCGGTTATGTCCAAAGTCTCGACGAGCACGGACACCCCGCCTGCAGGAGGCAGGATACCATAGCGGCGAAATCGCAAAGAATAATCCGGGGAACCTCCGGCTCAAGTAAACCTCGACGACGCCGAGGGTTTCGAGAAAATAAGGAGCTTTCTCCACTCAACAAGCATGGGTCGGCCACGCCCCGAAGACGAACGCCAAGCCTCATCTAGGTACGAGGCATCACAACGGAGGTCGGGGCCCAAACCGACCGCGTGAAGGAACGAGCGACGCGAGAGAGACGTCGTGACCGCCACGAAGCCGCCCCGATCGCCGTAACGAGTCCGATCACGAACTCCGCCCGCTTCAAGGAACGAGCAGCGCTGAAAAGGCATCATGGCGCGTGAGGTCGGTCCGAGTCACCAAAATGAGTTCGATCGTCGAACTCCGTCCCAATCTCCAGAGGACGGCTTCGATGGGTACGGAAAATAGTCACCCCATTCTCAAACAGATACTCAACACTTCGCCTCCGGATAAATATCGCACCGAGCATCGCCTATGACGGATCGAGGATCCAGAACTTTCTCTTGCGTTCAATACAACATGATCAACCAACGCCTCAAAGACAGATTCATATGTGCAAACTCTTCCCGAGTTACTCGTCGACAACGCCGCAGTGGTTCGACGATCACCGACGAAAGCATCGGCCCTATCGCGACTGATGGAAGCCTTCCATCGGGTTCTTCTAGAAGGCGGAGTCAAAACGCCGCTCGGCACCTCCTCACCATAAGGCAAAGCCGTGAACGAGTCCATCGGTGACTTCATGACGAGGTTTAACAAGGAGTGTTTGAAGGTCGAAGACATGAACGACCATTAGTCATCTCGGCCTTCCAAAACGGCATCTTCCGGGGCCTTATATCGAGAGATCGCTGGCACTGAAACCCGTCTCGTGACGGAGTCAGGCGATAGCCAACCGGTTCGCCAAAGCGGACGAGGCCGATAAGAAAAAGCAAGCGCATGCAAGAGCCCCTAAAAAGGAAGAAGAGATGAAGGAAGGAGATCGGAACCAAGGCGTGACAAGCGCTGAAAGATTACATCGCCTATAAGGTCCGTGCTCGGTCGGCGTGACAACTCTGAGCGACCTCAATACACCCCGCTGACGGCCGAGGGCGTAAATCACGACTCCATATGAACTGCTCGAGAAGCCTCGACCGATGACGGGGAGGAAAGAGGCGCCGAACTGTGGATAAGTATTGCTCATTCCATGGAGACTATGGGCACGACATCAAGAGTGCAAATAACTCATGGGAGAGATAGAGATGTTGGTTCGTGATGGACCCCAAGAAGTACCAAATACGTGGTCGCCAAGCCGACCGAGAGAAGAGAAGAGAAAGCAGCGAAGAGGGAATTGCGCCCACAAAAAAAAGCGGTCACGACATCGATGAGGAAGGAGACGACGAGTCCCAATATGACGAGGTGATCTCCACTATTACGGGCTCCCGTGGAGTCACGGTCCTCCTCAAGGCCGGGCCGAAGTCCTAAAACCGTGAGCCTAACAACAAGAGGTTCGAAAGGACGGGCGATCACCTTCTCCGGGGATCGACCCGTACCCATAATAGTACCCCACCGTGACGCTACCGGTGATCCATGCGATGGTCGCGAATAAGTTGGTGAAGCGTGTGTACATTGATAGCGCGCTGCGGTAAGCATCCTTTTCAAGGAATGTTTTGACAAGCTAGGGATAGAAGAAGCGCACCGCACAAGCACCGCCGCCACTTCGAAGCTTCGTCGAAGAGACGCGCCGGAGGGATAATAGAGCTACCCATCACGGTGGGGAAGTCACCAACGAGCTCCACCAAGGTGGTGCAATTCTTCAGAGTGAAGGCCCACCGCCATATAACATCATACTAGGCGAGATTGGCTGAACGCTATAAAGGCGGTATGCTCAACGTACCACCCGACAATGAAGATACCCACCACAAGGGAATAGCCGTGATCCGAGGAGATCAAAAGCAAGCGAGGAATGTATGCAGTTGCCTTACGAGGTGCGGGGACCTCGGTCCAAAGACCCACAGCATAGCAATTAAAGGAACCCGGCGAGTTGGAGTCAAGAAGTGCACTCCCGACAACCGTGCGTAAGAGGTCGCATTGTATTTAAGACGAGCCCTTAAAGGTCGCCAAAGTTGATCTCACCAAGGCACCGAAATAAAGAATCGATCATCCAACTCCTACGGAATTCCGAGATATGTTTGCTTGGTCTCCCTCGACATGACCGAGTCTCACCAGTATCATCACCACCTACTCAACATCGACCCGAACATAAACCGGTTCGATGTAGCAAAGAATTTTACAAAATTGAACGGAACCAAGTCATTCACGATAAGGTGAACCAAATTGTTAAAAGCTCGACATCGCTCGAGGTCAAATATCCGACCGGATAGCCAACCCTGATGGTGAAGAAAGGAGGAGGGATGGCGAATGTGTATCGACTACACCGACCTCAACAAACATCGCCCAAAGGATTGCTATCCCTTCCCAACATTGACAAGAAGGTCGACGCTACTGGTCGGATACTGAAGTCTTCGCTTGGACTTATACAAAGTGGTATCACCAAGTCCTCATGGACGACGAAGACGTGGCCAAGACAAATTTCATTACCGACTTCTGAGTCTTCATGATAAAAAGATGTCATTCGCCTCAAGAATGCAGGGCTACCTATCAAAGGATGGTGGACAAAATATTTCACCCTACATAGGTCGAATGTGGAGGTACGAGACGACATCGTCGCCAAAAGCAAGCGAGGAAGCCGCATGTGTTGCCGACTCCGGATCGTCCTCGACCTTCTCCGAAAATCAACTCGAATCGAACCCCGTATGCACGTTTGCATTCGGTGCGGAAAGTTCTTAGGGTCTTTGGTTTCACAAGAAGGGTTAAAAGCCAACCCGCCCAAGGTCCAAACCATTTTAGAAATGAACATGCCAGACCATCCATGACGACATAAGTCGACAGTGTCGATAGCAGACTAAGCCGCTTTCTTTCAAAAGTCGGATAAGCGCCTACCCTTCTTCAAGATACTAAAAAGGCCCCGAAATTCTCATGGGATGATGTACACAAGTCCGCTTTGAAGATCTCAAGAGCTACTCGCCAAACTCCCACTCTATCCGTCCCAACAGGAGAGGTCATTTTTCTCACCTCGCCTCCTGACGAATCCATAAGTCGCTCTTGCTACGAGAGGAAGGACATCGACTCGGTGTATTTCATCACCGAGCACTAAAAGGCCCGAAACGAGGTATCGACCCTTGGAGAAGCTTGCGCTTAGCATTGGTAAGCGCCGCGAGGAGACTACGTCCATACTTCCATGCACATCCCATACAAGTCCTCACCGACTACCCACTTCGCAAGTATTGACGAGCCCAAAGCCTCGTGGAGAATCGCGAAATGGGAAATCGAATCAAGGCGAGCACGATATATCCGCCCGCCAGCCATCAAAGGTTAAGCCTAGCGGATTTCGTGGCGAGGCTAACTTCGTCGAGAAATCGAAGCCCATCGAGTCCGTGACGATTTATGCCAAGTCGAACCAATGGATGAAATACCAAAGGAGGTGCAACTCTACGCTGACGGGGCTTCGAAAACGAGTAATGAGCAGAATCTTACTCCTAGGCCCGGACGGCCAAGAGATCACCTACTCACTTCGGTTCACATTCAAAATACGAACAATGGAGTAGAGTATGAAGCCTTGATCGCAGGACTTCGCCTAGCTCAAAATCTCCAAATACGAGCCGCAAGTTCACAAAGTGATTCTCGTGTCGTAGTAAGGCAAATGTTGGGGAAATACGAAGCAAAAGCAACAGGATGAAGAAATACCTGAAAAGCAAAAGCACAGAACGGATTTTCTCATACTTTCGGATAGTTCGCATCCCAAGGAGCAAAACAATGAGTGACATCTTAAGTAAATTGACCTCGCCGTCAACGAGCCCGCCAAGAGAAGAAGTCCAGCGAAGCATAGACGATACCGATGATGGAGCCGAGGTCAACGTAGTCTCGGATGAAGAACCCAATTGGATGACTCCCATTCGAGAGTTCCCGGAGAATGACGAATCGCCCATAACAAGTCGGAAGCTAGGAGGATCCCGAACAAATCTATGCGATATACAATTGAGCGGGGGTCCTATACGAAAGTCATATCTCCACCTCTCTTAAGGTGCTTGGGTCCGAACCGAGGCTGATTACGCTCATGAAGTGCACGAAGGATCATGCGAAGTCATATCGGACCCGAGCCTTGTCGAAAAAGTCACGAGATGGGGATACTATCGCCAATGATGTTCCAGACTCAATTGACCTTGTGAAAAAGTGTCCAAGTGTCAACTCACATGAACGCATCGAGGCTACCGCATCAACCTCACCTCCATACAGAGCCCTTGGCCGCTTATGCAATGGGGATCGACATCGTAGGCCCCTTTGTAAAGCACCGTGACAGCTCCAATTCCTAATTGTTGCGATTGACTACTTCACGAAGTGGTGGAAGTGAGCCCTCGCAAAATCACAAGCAAGAACGCCTCAACTTCTTGCGGAAGAACATAGTGTCGCCGGCATCCCTCATATCCTCCTTTCGGACAACGGAACACAATTCACCGATAAGACATTCGAGAGTGGTGTCAAGAGCTTGGATCCAACAAAATTCACCTCGGTGGCCCATCCTAAGCAAATGGTCGCACCGAGGTCACCAATGTGACCATCGTGAAGGGATCAAGACTGCCTCGACCGAGCTAAGGGCCTGGGTGGAAAATTTAACACGTGTCTTATGGTCATACCGAACAACACCTGGGACCTCGAACGAGAAACGCCTACGGTTTGGTGTATGGAACCGCAAGGATCCCGATGTAAATCGAGCATCGAGTCCCGCACTATCGACTTCTCTCGTCAAGCAACGAGGAAAATCTACGAGCTGATCCGGATCTACTCGAAGAAAAAGAGACCTCGCCACATCAAGGAAGCTCGGACAAGCAACAAGTAGCTCGGTATTACAACCAACAGTGTTAAAACCCGACAATTCCAAGTGGGCGACCTCGTACATCCAAATAATGAAGTCAAGAAAGTCGTGCAGCCGGCAAGTCGGAAGCCATATGGGAAGGACCTTACCGGTCGACGAAGTCCTCGGCAATGGGCCTATAAGCTCGCCCAATTGTCCGGTGAGCAATTACCCAACGATGGCACATCATTCATCCAAGAGATATTATGCATAAGTGTCAAAGGTCGAGTCTTGTTCGGTCGTGTTTTCGAGTCCTGCTTAATCGAGTCCAGTCTTACTTTGTTACGCCTTTTATCAATAAAATTTTATTTTTTGTGCATGTTTTATTTGTCACTAATGCATAATTAATCTTCACCATTATTCTATACCCTACGGAGGACAAATTCCCTCGACGGAGGTCGACACCTTCGTTTCATATGAAGATGAATTTAAACTCGCGTAAGGGGACCACCCTCCCGATGACCTCGGCAAAAACAGAACCATTCCTACATACGAGATCGATTACCTTCGCTTATTTCAAGACGGTACTCTATGTAGACGGTAAGGACCACCCTCCCGATGACCTCGGCAAAAACAGAACCATTCCTACATACGAGATCGACACTTCGCTTATTTCAAGACGGACTTATGTAGACGGTAAGTGACCACCCTCCCGATGACCTCGGCAAAAACAGAACCATTCCTACATACGAGATCGACACCTTCGTTTATTTCAAGACTAGACTTATGTAGACGAAATAAGGGACCACCCTCCCGATGACCTCGGCAAAAACAGAACCATTCCTACATACGAGATCGACACTTTCGCTTATTTCAAGACGGTACTCTATGTAGACGAAATAAGTGACCACCCTCCCGATGACCTCGGCAAAAATCGTTAATTCAAGACGTAACTCTACAAGGACGAGCTACCTTTCTACGAGAACGGATTCCTTCGCTTATTCAAGACGGAACTCTACAAGGACGAACTCCCTTCATATATTACTTTTGTTCAATATAAAGTCAATACGAAGCAAATAAATCTTTCTTATTTCAAAAATAAGTTATGCGATTACATATTACGGGGGCGGAGGAGACCGGAAAAACCGAGCCAATCCCTAGAAAATCGCGATTCAACACTTATCTATACTAATCCTACCTCTACCTCGTCCTCGATCTACACTATGAGCTCGCCACCTCGACCTCGGCCACTCGACGATGAGCTCGCTAGATCGACCTCGCCACTGATGACGCCCGGCCGCCCCTTGAGGATCCACGCCGTTCAAGGGCCATAGCGCCTCTCTTGAGCTATCCACGGATCGTCAAAATTGAAGCATTTATTGTAGACCGAAGCCCCGTGAAGAAGGGCTCTGATCCCGTCGAGCGATTCTTCGAGTTGTGGTTGTCGAGCAACGACGGTCTCAGATACGCCTCCGAGCCTTTTTAATTCAAATAACCGCCCGTGAATCGCTGGAGGTCCGACCATATTCACGCCGGTACCTCGCACAACAAGCGCCGGTCTCGACAACCTCGCTTCAACTTCCGAGATAGTCATCCCACCATTTCGATGGATGACCTCGCCGTACTGCATGCTCCTCGCCTATTAATTTAGCCTTCTCTCGGCGACCTCGAACGACTCCTCCATTGCAAAAGACGAGCCTGGGCTCGTCACAGCCTCCCCGGCACTCTATGCTTAATATCGACTACCGCACATGGCCCAAATTGTCCTTTATATGGAGGAGTTTGACCTCTTTCAATTCCGTAGCGACAAGTCTTCGATTTGGTTCGACCAAGGAGAAGATCAAGCATTTCAAAGCATAATCGAATAAAAGATAAGTTTTCTCGCATAAACTTGTGATTTTATTAATATGCCCTTAGCGTAAACCAATGTACATTTACATTCAAAAAAAGGAAAGGTGATCAATCGACCCTCCGTGAACTTCTGCCTGCCCACCTCAAGCAGCCTCCGAGCTCGGAAAGCCTCGGCCTCTTCCACCCCAACTGCTCGCTCGGCCGCCTCCTCAGAACTCCCGAGCCTCGTCGCCTGGAAGCCCAGTGCCGCCTCCCGACCCCTTTGCACGATCAGCCATTAAAGCGCTTGGTCGGGATCTCGGTCCACGGACAAAGGCGAACAGACTCGCGGTCGGCAGAAGGGACAAGTCGCTCTGCGAGACAGAAGCTCCTTCAGCCGCGGACAAGGACATCGAAATAGGCCCACCTCAGACATCATCCTCTATCTCCTCATACCCATACTGATTTATCCATTCGGGTAGTCTCAGCGACTTCTTCGATCAGATCCGAGACGGCCCGCTTATCGAGGACCTCGGCCGCATCACGCATCATCCCGAGGCCCCGACACAGAATAGCCTCCGCAAATGCCGAAGCATCTCCCCGCGAGCTCGCCACCTCGCCTCCCGACGCCGAGCCTCCTCCAACTCGCTTTCATTAAGGCGACTGCCCCTCGCCATGCTTCCGCCGCCCTAGCCCTTGCCGCCCCATCGCCGCCGCCATCGCCGCCTCGACGGGCCCAGATCCGCCTTGCTTGGCGAGGTCCCGAGCTTGCCGCCTCGCTAATCTCGGACGAAGAGTCTTCCTCCTCCACTTCGAGCATACCGGCCACCCCATCAAATCGGCTAACAAAGACTTTCAAGAAGTCCGTTATGAGGCCGGACATCCGGGCCATCCCGCAGACATCTTGGCCACCTCGGCCGACACGACCGCAACCCCTATACGTAATCCCATCGTCGGAAGAATAAATTCTTTATACTACTACAAGGCATAAGAATAAGTACGCTACCTCGGAAAGATAGGGAGCTCACTGAGTGCCAACGACGACACATTCCGTGTCGGCAAGAATCATGGCCTCGTGGATAGCACGCTTAACCTCTTAAACGCTTAAGAGGCTGCGACTGGGGACTTCAAGCCTCCTCGCCGCTTGTGCATATCCTCGACATCCTTCAAAATCGAGGAGTGAGCTCGACATCCTTCAAAATAGAGGAGGAGCTCGACACCGCGCCGACTCTTTCTTCTTCTTCTTATCCCCGATCAAGTTCACCGCAAAAATACAAGTCGTCGCATACACACACGGATAATCATGCAACAAAAGATGTAAGAGGCTGAGGGCCTCACCCTTCACCGACTCCACCTCGGTGGCGGGATCATAAGTGGCTAAGCCCGCACCGCAAGCTCGGCCTCGGTAAAGGCCTCATCCACGAGACCTACTTTGTCCAAAGGTCTCCTCCAGCCACCGTCAATCTGTTAACCATCACATCGCGATCTTCTCCGATCGCCATGTAAACTCAAGAGATCCTCGAACCGACGGAAGAAAAACTTCTTCCGCGCTTTGAGATCTTCGACTTTATCTTCGCTTTGAATTTGCGACGGGTGATAAATAATACCACCCCAAACCACCATTCGATTGCAAAAACCGAGAACAAGCCCTAATGTGAAAGGAAAATTATGCCGATGGGCATAGACACCCAGCCCACCAGATGCCGAAAGAATTTGGTGTAAGTTGGGCAGTGATATGCCGAACATCCGCAAGTTCGACATATACACGAGGATAAGGAACACGAAGACCAAATTCGAGGCGCCTTCAGACACGGTGACAAACCCTTCCGGAGGGCACAAGCCCTATTCTCCTGACGGGGCAACATAAATAATATCAAGAAATATAGATTGGAGACAATCTCCTTTACATCGGAGATTGTTAAAATAGAAGAAAAGAAGACACTTTACCAAAATCCCGAAGTGAACATAAAAACTGCCGGCTAATCCGACTACGTACGTACACAACACGAAGTCGGAAGATTTACTAGAATAAGAAGCCATAACTTACTTTTGGTTTTTCGAGGATGATGGTGATGAACTCGAGACAACAATGGCGGCGATTATACATTTTTTTCGTAAGTTTGAAAGTCCAAATTTTGAAATAGCAAAAGTGATATGAGAAATGGCGATCGAGAAGATATTCCCCATTATGCGCTTTATCGGAATCCAACCGCTGCCGCATTAAATGCGCATTAAATGCGTATCCCGTGTCCCTACTCAACGACGGCGTAAAAATCCGTGTTCGGCCTCGCTAACGCCTCGCCGAGAGGCCACTGTAAGACCTCGACCAACGCCCGCCAGCGAAGTCACCAGAGACCTGCTTAACGCCTCGTCAAAGCGGCCGACATGCAGACCTAGGTTAAACGCCTGTAGGTAAAGTCACGGAGACCTCGCTAACGCCGTCGAGAGGCCACTGGAAGACCTCGCTAACGCCGCCAAGCGAAGTCACCAGAGACCTCGCTTAACGCCCGCCGGTGAAGTTAACAAAAACCTCGACTTAACGCCTCGGCAAAGAGATAGTAACAACGACACAACCTCGGCAGATGCCTCGCAAACGTGGCATATGACTTGAAACATCGACACATACCAAGTCGATCGTCGCGCCCGCCTCGGATAAACAACCCAAAACCAATACGACCTCGCTTGCGTCTTTGTGGTTGTGATAGGATATTACCAACCGCTGCGCCAAAGATCGTGCCTAATACAAGAAATCGACGCTGTCTCTACCTGACAAGTTCGCCCAAGAAGACCCCTAAAACCATGGGAACGCAGGCCCTACCATATCTAAAAGAATCCTAATTCGAGATGATAGAATTAAGATCCCATCCAAGATCTCGAATCCTATTTAGAAGACCCGGTGATTAAGATCTGCGCTAAATAATTGTGTATATAAATAGAGCTAGATTAGATTTAAATAGATCATTCACACTCTTTGAATCGCCTCCTTACACATTCAATACACGAATACTCTCTCGCTTCGTGGACGTAGATCTAATTTAAAGATCGAACCACGAAATCCTCGCGTTTTTCTCGCATTTATTTCCTAACTAAATTAAGATCGATCGAGACGAACGAGTATATGATTACAATAACAAATATTAGGTATATTCAATTAAAAATAATATAAAATAGTAATTTAATGAAGAAAAAATATAAAATATGACATTTGGAAACAAAAGATTATTATCTTGAGATTTAGCGGCTTAGCCGCCGCTCAAATGCAACAGTGACTGAATTATGGAAAAAAATTAGTTTGGCCGCTGGAAGGGTTGCTGCCGTTTGGATTTGACCGCTGGAATGGTAGCCGATGTTGGGCTTGGCCGCTATAAGGTAGCCGTGTTGGACAGTTTGTAGCTGCCGTTGGATATCGCTGCTGCAAGGGGTAGCCTCCGGTAGGAGTAGCAAGAGAGAGTGGGAGAGAGGGTAGCCGGGAGAGAGAGGTTTTCAAATAATAATAGAGAGAGAGAGAGAGAGAGAGGGAATCCATTTGAAATGAGAGTGCGAGCGAGATGTTAGCCGGGGCGCAAATTTGTAGAAGAATTGGTGAGAAGTAAAACATTTGGAAATTGGAAAAATACACTGAAAAAAAAGGAACACAAAATATGTCAGACGTCTCAAATAATTACATATGAAAGTTAATTTTGTACACTTAATTAATAGGAAAATAAGATACACCTTATCATAATGGATATATTAAAATTTTCTCCTGATTTGAAATGTGTGGTGGTGGCTGAGGCTGTATAGCCTAAGGGGTCTATTGCCTTTATTAGTATAGAAAACGTAAATGCTTCAATCATTGCATACTACAGCTAAGTTGTATTGACCGACCAATTGCAACATATTTGTGGAATTATTGTTTTATATTCCATGCGTACCATAATATTAAAAGCCTACGTAGAATATATTTTAGTTATTTTTTTTTTTTGTCATGATAACGAATTCAGCGTCGACACATACATACCTAATTCATAAATCTCTTCTCACTTCACCAACTGCGTTTTTAGATAAGAGCTAATTTATGTGTCTACTTTGTGTTCATGTGCATAGCATAACTCTTTTTGACCAATGAATATGTATATACTGCGTTGAGTTAATAATATATATTTTATTTAAATAATATAAAAAAATAAAATCTGAATAAAAACTATACATTCTTCTCGCAAGTCACGATGTTCTGAGAAAAGGAAAAAAAGTGATCTGACGATTAAGTTATTTTTCATGAACTAAATCATAAACCAAATTATAAAAATATGGATCTTGATGTATAACATTATCATATTTAATTGCTGGAAGTGCGAGCAGGTAAATGAGAGGAAAACAAATGTCAAAGAGTGGTTGGCCTAAATCATAATTGGCACCTTGGACTCACGCGGTTTGGTTTTCACGGATTCAGTCTCCCAATCCAAAGGCAATCCTACTAGATTATAGGGCCTCAATACACTCCTCCATTCATTCCCCAAATACTATTATATTTGAATATAAAATTATCTACGAATAAGTGCTTTATATTACAATTATACAGAAAAATAATCCAAATTTGCCATTTTATCTCCATCTTAATGGAAATTCTTTAGTTGTTTGGATCCACGTAATAATTAAGGATACAAAGAGTAAATTTCCCACTTTACAATTTTGAGGAATTATTGCTAGGTAACACCTATTCAAGGACAAAAAAGTACATTACAAACATTAGGTTCATATAGAATATATATGATGTTTAATTTAATAGAATTAAACATCTACGATTTTTTATTAACCATATTACTTACAAATTCAGACTTCAAGTCCATTACATATACACTCACATAAATATAAATAATGCAAAGATCTAATATCTAAATAGGCCAAACATATCAAATGGCTCCAAAGATGATTCGAATTTATAACTTTACGAGTCAAATACATTAAATACGAATCTAACCAGAGTATTATTATTTATACTTTGGAATTGAGCCTTAAATTTGTCAAATTCAGCTGAATATTTTTGTCAAACGAAGATTCGACTAATTTGTGAATAGCTCAATCTGATGATTAATTAATTCATCGTATAAAAGTTTAGATTAGAATAGCTACACCAATCACATGCGTTAAAAGAGAGGAGAAAAAAATGATTATTGGCACCGCCCGGTCTAAACGGCGCCGTGGCATTTGATTCTCGTCGATTAGCCCGTCGTCGTGGAAAGGGCCCAATTAGGGTTTTGAATGAATCGGAATCGTATAATAAAATGTGAGGAAATGACTGACAGAAGAAATTTATCGAAAAAGCAAAAGGGTTTGAACGGTCAAAAGCAAAGAAAAGTACTGGCGCAGCACTAGTAAAGTAACTTGAATTCAATTTAACCCAAATTAAATAAAAATAAAAATAACAATGACATAAAAATAATAATTATGAGATTTGATTACTTTATTATATGCTTGCGGATGGGGGTCCATTTTCATGTTGACTGACTGACCCCCTCCCATCAAATAGCTGGCTGCCTATTCACATTTACCATGACAACAATTTCTGATGATCTCAGGCGAAATACAAGAAAAAGAAGAAGGGGAAATTCGTCGCTGATCTTTTGACGATTTTGGTGGCGGCTGATTTGCTGGAGGAGTTTTGTTGATTGATTTCGTTTTCTTCGGGTGTGGTCGTGGATCGGTGAGTTCTGTCTTTTTTGTGATGCATCGTGGGTTGGGAAGTCTGATTAGCTGAATAAGTCTGCGTGCTTGGGTTTTGCATCTTTCTCTTATTATTTTCTCGTTTAGTTTGTTGGAGCTTGTTTGATTTTGAGTTTCGTTCGGAGATTTGGGTGGGTTTTGAACTGAAATTTTGGTTGTGGTTAATTTTGTTCGTTTGCCTCCTTTTTGTGTTTGTTCTAGGGCTTGTCTGTCTCTGATTATTCTCGTTTTCGTTGGCTTTGCGCTTGTGGTGGAAAACGTTGGGAATATTTGGGGTCTGCTTCTGGCTTATATTTTGTTTTGGGAAGATTTTCTAAAATTGTTTTTTCCGGACTTTATAATAGCTGTCTTACTTCCTAGATCTCGATCTAATGGTAACGGCCATTATTTTTTTACCGTTGTGATTCTTATGGAAACTACAGGGAACTTTGTGCTCTAAGATTTTACCTTTTGCTTTTAATTCTAGTGATACTTTAGATAATCTATACTTCCAGGTTAGATTTTTAGGTTTTGGTTCTGTGTTTACCTATTAAACTCATATCCTAGTGCCTGTTCAGTTTCATTGTTTATCTGTGTACAAACTTTAAAACACAAATATCATCAAACTAGTGGTTTTAGCTGCGCGTCTCTTCTTGTTTGATGTAATTATTCTCAACTTCCATTACGTGTTTGATGGAATTATTGCAATGCCTACTTTTATGATATTTTTTAACTGTAGTTGTATTTCTTGCTAGGTTCTGAGTCAGATTCTTTTATCGGAGCCGTTATAACTGGTAATAAAGTCTGCTTCAATTGTTACAGTTAGAAGTGAATGGCCTCAATCAGTGTAGCTCCTGCGACTGGTGTAAGAGATCCTGGTCGGAAGCCTGGTGGACTGGATAAGCTGCCAGATGAGATGAACGAGATGAAACTCAGGGACGACAAGGTACAAATAATTATGATAAATTCTTCACTCGGTTTTTTTTTTGTTACAGGTCATTGCTTATAGATGTGCTAACTGTAACCATATGTCATAGGATATGGAACCGGCTGTTGTAGATGGTAATGGAACAGAAACTGGTCATATAATTGTGACCACAATCGGGGGCAGAAATGGCCAACCAAAACAGGTTAAATTCGATACTCAGTATTTGCATTATGCTAGATTTGTTAATGTTGTTATTTTCTTATTCATAATCTTCATTACTTGGTTTTTCAGACAATCAGTTATATGGCTGAGCGTATTGTGGGGCAGGGATCTTTTGGAGTAGTGTTTCAGGTACTGTTTGTTGCAATGCCTTCTTCTTTCCTGGTGCAAGGAAAAACAGTATCTTCTGTGCGTTCACAATTTGGCATTTCTTATATCTTCTAATGTTCTCTTTCAGGCCAAATGTCTAGAAACCGGTGAAACTGTTGCGATAAAAAAGGTTCTTCAAGATAAGAGGTACAAGAACCGTGAGCTGCAAACCATGCGTCTCCTAGACCACCCTAATGTTGTGTCTTTGAAGCATTGTTTCTTCTCGACAACTGAGAAGGATGAGCTTTTCCTTAACTTGGTGTTGGAGTATGTTCCTGAGACTGTTCATAGGGTGATTAGACATTATAACAAGATGAGTCAGAGGATGCCAATGATATATGTTAAACTTTATGCCTATCAGGTATACTTAGTCACACTCGCATTTTATTGTTAAATTTTCTAGAAATGCCTGCTCATCGAGTTCAAAATTTAAATAGGTATGACTTTTTTTCCAAGCTGAATCTTTTTCCTAAGCTAAAGTGTCTTTGTCTGGCAGATTTTCAGAGCACTGGCGTATATCCATGGCAGTATTGGAGTGTGCCACAGGGATATTAAACCACAAAATTTATTGGTAAGTTTATTTTCAACTCAATGTATATTATAGTAAGTAACAAACAACTTATTTATCACCACTCTCTCTACAGGTTAATCCACACACCCATCAGGTGAAGTTATGTGATTTTGGAAGTGCTAAAGTACTGGTGAGCACATCTTAACCCCTCTGATCAAGACATCTTTAGATCTCTGAACTTTGTAATGTTACTTACTATATTGACTCATTATGTAGGTCAAAGGGGAGCCAAACATTTCATACATATGTTCGAGATACTATCGTGCTCCCGAACTAATATTCGGTGCGACAGAATACACTACTGCAATTGACATCTGGTCTGCTGGATGTGTTTTGGCTGAATTACTGCTCGGACAGGTTGGTGACTCAGCTGCCTATTTCATTTACTTTCTGGATAAAGTTCTTAATTTGCTAAAGAAAAATTCCATTTCTACTTCAGCCCCTTTTCCCTGGTGAAAGTGGAGTTGACCAGCTTGTTGAAATCATTAAGGTAATCACGGTTGATCTTTACTGTGTTAATAGTACATTTATGATTTGAAGCACATGGTCTTCCCTTTTTTAATTACATTCATTTGGCATTGATTATCCGTTATGGTTTATGTAATGAAAACTAATGGCTATGAATTTACAAACTTCTTTGTATGTAGGTCCTGGGCACTCCAACAAGGGAGGAGATCAAATGCATGAACCCCAATTACACTGAATTCAAATTCCCCCAAATAAAAGCTCACCCATGGCACAAGGTAATGACATTTAACTTCTGCTTGTTTCAAAGATGATAATTTCTGTACTTCATGCATGATTTGACAGACTTTTCATCTTCAGATATTTCACAAGCGGATGCCACCTGAGGCTGTTGATGTTGTTTCAAGGCTACTGCAGTATTCTCCAAATCTGCGGTGCACTGCGGTGAGCATTACTTTATTTTATTGTTTCCTGAAAGACGTACATGTAAGGCAGAACTTTGTGTATTTACGTTTAAACATTGTCAAACACGTGCTTCTGAAAGTGACTGAGTATGATTTTTCTACAGTTTTTGAAAAACATTGGTCTTTGTATGCAGTTTAAGTTTCTTTTGCAAAGATTTTCTGTCAAGTTTACAGACTGCTATTTCTTGTTCAATTGAATTGGGAGATACAGAATAGAGCATTGTTGGGGTTCTCGAGATTCCCTTTCTTTTCTATGTTGCAATTTTAACTTCAAATTCTCCCATCTTTTATTTCTCTACGGTTTGATTAATGAATCTAGAGATAACCATGGCATGGATATGGAAAGTCCTGATAATCATTCTCATTATTGTTTGCTGTGTTGGCTTTTTTTGTGATGCAGCTGGAGGCGTTGGTCCATCCATTCTTTGATGAGTTGCGTGATCCAAATGTTAGGTTACCTAATGGGCGGTTTGTTCCACCATTATTCAACTTTAAGCCACATGGTGAGTTCCTTGTCAATTTTCTCTCCATAATTGGTGTGCCATATGTAACATTGTCTAACTCGTTCCACCTGTTTCCATTGACCAGAGCTCAAGGGCGTGCCAGCAGAGTTATCAGGGAAGCTGATTCCTGAGCATGCTAAAAAGCAATGTGCATTCCTTGGATTGTAATATAAAGTGGTCTTTGTGGTGTGAAAGAGCTACTTAAGAATTGAAATATGTTTGTAACCTTCTCTCCTTTCTTCTCTTTGTATTCAGGTTTCTTGTAGTTATTAAATTTGATTGTAGCAGAGAACAAGAAGGTTTTATTATGTACCCCGTACCTGACCATTTTTTGTTTTTATGGTTGACGAAACTGTAACCGTTGAAATGGAAGAAGCTTACTTGTGTTGTCTTGTCTTGTCTTGTCTTGTCGCCCTTGAGGCTTTGAGGGGTAACATTTCTTTTGCTGTTGTAAATGTATATATGAGAAATCACTCAGGCTAATTATTTTGACCGTGTTGTTTGCTAGTCTCCCCGTGCCTCCTTCACGAGCCTCGTCGTCCCGACAAATCTTTACTGTGTTAGAAGTTCTTATTCTTTGTTTTTTTTTTGTCTTGTAAATGGAACGATTTTATGCTAATTAAATGCGGCAAGAGGGTCTTTCGAGATCCTGATAGGTCTCATGGTGAGGTGTTGTTAGTTGTTACTTGTTACTGATACTATGATATATTATTATATTATTACTATTATTATTAAAGCGAAGTAGCATTGGTGGGGGGCAAAATGCTAAAATAGGTAGTGGCGCGGCCATATCCACATAATGTAGGGTGAGGACTGTGAGTCTGTGAAGCCACACATCGTATGTTAAGATAATGTGGAAAAAGAAGTCATGCGCGCTGGGAATTTAGACCGAAAGCCGACTGTCTCATTCATGAATTCATTCTTTCTTTATTAATCCCACCTTCTACCTTTTCTTTTTAGACTGCATATTTAATATACAATATATTGCAATTTTCAAAAAATAATAATATTTGTGAGTTGATTTGTTTGGCATTTTATCTTCTACTTTTTTTTTCCGCTGGTAAAGTTGAAAAAGGTAAATGGAGCAGTTCTCAGTAAAGTGGTAGCTTCAAGTTCGGACAATCTGAATCATACTCTACTAGTGCTCTGTCTATTCATTGATTCAAACTGAAGGTAAAAATAATCTTGACACCAGTCCAAAATATTCTGACCTTCCCAATTTTCCCAAACATAATTATAGTAAAGAGGAAAATTTTCATGGGTGCAGTTGTTTTATTACATTAACTATTACTTCTCAATTATGTGAGGTTTTATAACAACTTATCTAGAAAAACCTGCCTGAGATTTTTTTACCGAACTCGACACTACGAAACGAATGTGCCAAGCATCATTATACCCCAAAAAGTATAGAGCAACAGACCCTATTATATGAAACGTGAGCGTTTGTACTCAAATTCATATATATATAATTGATTAGTATTTCAGAAGCGCGCACACACACAAGAAAAGGGAAGTGCCAAACCTTTGAAGTTTGGGGCGGTGAAGTGTCAAATACTCGACTATTGAAAACATTATCATCCTAAAATATATAAAAAATTGATGATAATTGGAAATAGAAGAACCCAAACTCAACAACTTTTACGTTAAAAGTTCCATAACCAGAACTTAATTTGACAACGATAGATATTCTGAGATCTTTAATATTTTTATCATTTTTTACTTTTATTTTTTATTGGTTGCTGTGGGTAGGGGACCAAGACTGTAGAAATTTCTGGAGAGGAGAATGGTGGCCATTGGCAATTCATTTAGTCTCCAGATCTATCACTAAACTTTAATTTCTGGTGACTCCCATGTAAGGAATATTCAGTCATGAATTCATAGTGATTAGTGCGGATTACTTTCTCTTCGTTATATAATTTTTCTTTTTTATAACTCAAAACTTTGTCTTAATACGTGCATATAAATATTTATATGTGCAGTTGTATCCTACATACTACATACTACACAAGTTGCATCAAAAATGTGTGGGATTATAAAACTAGACATTTTAGTATAACTTTTGGTACCAACTAGGGCAAACAGCTTTCACTTCTTGCTGATTCATTCTTCATTTTTTAGGCATATATACCATTTGAAATTTTAAGATTAGCTTTTACCAAAAAGGGTCATGATTGACAGGGGGTGGCAGTGGACCAAAACAAGTGGGAAGTTATGGGAAGAACATGCGGGGGGTGGGGGGTGATTTCTTCCTTCACTAACCTTTTTCTTCCACACTCAAAAACTCCAATGTCTTATATGAAAATGGTATGTTTATTCTTTTTAGCATTTAAATCAATTTAAAAAAATTATGTGTGAATTGAAGTGCAGAATTTCCGGAAGAACAACCTCCTCACCAATATTATATATAGATGAAACTGCTTTTGCATGTCATTCATAAACAGATTGAAGCCAAGTTGATGTTAGTGCTGAGTTTGGTTGCTCATACTTTTCAATATTTCAAAAGCTAGCTTCTAACAACTTTCTTAAACCTAAACCTAGTTTGTCATTCTCACACTCGTGTCTTTTCATTCATCTGTCACCATCTCATATACTCCTTGCTTCTAATTGAGTTGAGTATCTTCACTTGTAAAAAAAGTGACAAAAGATGGTGGCGCTTCGGCCGTCGCTTCTCATATTTATTTTCATTAGTACCATCGCAGTAATCATGTCGTTAGGGCATGCTAGAAACCATCATCACCACAAGAGGCACAGGCATTCTCATCACGCTTCACAAATTTCCATTCCGCCCGAGGCCTCGCCTCCCGCCCTTTCTCCGGCGGCGGCGCCACCGTCTTCCGACGAGAACTGGAGTAACCACACCGGAATATACGATGTGAGAATGTTTGGCGGTGTTGGCGATGGTGTGACGGATGATACCGAAGCATTCAAGACTGCATGGGATAGTGCATGCCAAACTGATTCCGGCGTCTTACTCGTTCCCTACGGCTATAGTTTTATGATTCAATCCACTATTTTCACCGGTCCTTGTCAAAACGGCTTCGTCTTTCAGGTAGTAGCTAGTTTTATTTATTTTCTTCTTCGTTTTTGAAGATCTTATGTGCAATGTTGGGAATTTTGTATCTCGACTTTGAGAAGGTTGACGGGACAATAATGCCCCCGGACGGACCAGAGTCATGGCCAGAGAATTACAGCCGGCGGCAGTGGTTGGTTTTCTATCGAGTCAACGAGATGTCGCTACGAGGAGGTGGACTAATTGATGGAAGGGGCGAGCCATGGTGGAGTTTGCCCTGCAAACCTCATAAGGTATTCTTAAGGGAAGTCTAATGGGTCAAAAATTGTCAGAAGATTTAACATGCTAGTCGATCTTACACAATTTTTGTGATTTTCTTTTGCTACTGTTTATCTGATCTATTCCAAACAACTATAACCGTGCATTGATAATGTCATTCTGTACATCAATTCTTAATTTATGGGTTCGCCTATATCGAACGCAGGTAGCAAACGGTACTATAGTGCGGGAACCATGCGAAAGTCCAGTTGTGAGTGACGCAATTAAAATGAAGAGTATCAAAATCAAGTCCTTAATTTTCAGATATATATGCCAGTCAAACATGAGCTTCTGACCAGAAAATCTCTTTAATTCATTAACGCAGGCTATAAGATTCTTCATGAGCAACAATCTGACAGTGGAAGGAATCAGGATTAAAGATAGCCCACAATTCCATTTCAGATTCGATGGCTGCCAGAATGTTCACATAGAATCAATTTACATAAATGCTCCACCTCTAAGTCCCAACACAGATGGGATTCACATAGAGAACACCAACAACGTAGAAATATACAATTCAGTCATTTCCAACGGTTAGGATAAAAAATTTGCGGCCAAATTTATTTCATGTGCTGTCCTAAAATCTCATTCAGAATCAATCTTCTGTTGCAGGTGATGACTGTGTCTCAATAGGATCGGGTTGCTACGACGTCGACATTAGGAATGTAACTTGCGGCCCCAGCCATGGCATCAGGTCTATATATAATTTACATTCAACAATAATCTAACATATATATATCCCGAAAATCGGAAAAATGGGTGAATTCATGAACGGAGTAAAGATCGTGAGTTCTAATCCCACCAGCATAGAATAATATCACCTTCTCAATGTTTTGATTTTTTTTTAGGATATTAGTAGTCTTACATTTTTTTTCTCTCTCTAAAGATAAATACTAAATGAAAAAGAAATTGGAAAGCACACACACACACACAACTAGCCCTAAACTTAAGCCCTTTTCATATGTTTGGTGATGATATATATACATATATATATATATATACAGCATAGGGAGTCTAGGCAACCACAACTCTCGCGCGTGCGCTTCCAACATAACGGTGAGGGATTCGGTGATCAAAAACTCCGACAACGGCGTGAGGATCAAGACGTGGCAGGGAGGGTCCGGCGCCGTGTCTGGAGTGACGTTCGAGAATATTCATATGGACAATGTGAGGAACCCCATCATCATCGACCAGTACTACTGTCTCAGCAAGGACTGCTCCAACCGTACATCCGCCGTATACGTGTCGGATATACAGTATTCCGGGATTAAGGGAACATACGACGTCCGGAGCCTCCCATGCACCTCGCCTGCAGCGATGCGATTCCCTGCACAAACATCACCATTGCTGACGTGGAACTTCTTCCTGCGAGAGGAGATGTGGTGCTCGACCCCTTCTGCTGGAACGCTTATGGAGAGCTGCAGACGTTGACGATTCCGCCGGTTTCATGCCTGCTCGAAGGGATTCCTCGTTCTGTCATAGAAAATGATGTTGGTAATTGTTAGAATCTACTTTCTTTTGCCCTAGTTTGCAGGTGTACATAATGTGCGATTTGTTGAGGGCTTGTGTGTTGTAAATTAATTAACTATGAAAAAAAAAGACTGGCTAACTTTAATAAATATATTATCATTAATCCGCTGCCTCATAAACAATGATTAGAGAATATTTAGGTCATAAAAATATAAAGTGTAAGGGGAAACGGGAAAAAAATGTGTAAGATTGAGAATTGTGCGTGTATACATCCACATATGGTTGCCACGTTTCAAGAAAAAAATATGATAGATGTTTAAATTTCTATGACACGATTCATCCATAAGTACAGCAAGAGTTATTGCATAATGACTAGATTATCCAACATGCCTCTTAACAGGGTATATTGTTAGTTTTTTTAATGGTAAGTTTAGGTTTCACTTATTGAACACATTTGAGGTGCTATACTACTAAACTCTAGTTCAAGTAAAGGTGTATATCGTCCTTTTTTTTTCCTTTTATATTTTTTGTTAAATTTTTGGAAAATTCTCTAGTGGATATACCACGTTCCCTTGTTATATGTTATAACAAGTAAAGAAAAAGGACCCCATGGACTTAGCTCAATTAGTTAAAAACTAGTAGATTTGGAACAAGGATTAAGGAACGAGCCGCAGTGTGAGAGTTTCACATTCTTTAGGATGATTTCTTGTGGGCATTAAGCAAAGTCTCATAGCTTCTTAACCGGTCATCATGATTTACCCCTCCTTGTGGTGGGCACTAGACAAAGTCCTCATAGCTTCTTAATCGCTGAATCACCATGATCACCATGATTTATCCTTTTACATTCTCGTGGAGTTGGCTCCCGTGGAAGAACTTGTCCTTTTGGAAAAAGTAAATAAAGGTATTTAAGGTGTTTGCACTTTTGGCGGCAATATAGTAATCATTATTGATTGTAATTATTAGAAGCAATTACTCATCAAAGATGAAGAAAATGAGGGCTAGGTGAATTTATTTATAACAATTATTAATTTTTCACTAAAAGAGCAAGAATTTATCGAAGATACTCAATATGGGGAGCATCTTGTGATAATGGAATATCGTTTCAAGATTTCAACTCGACTAGAAAATAGACGTATCAACTTAATCTAATACTGTTGTCTTTAATTTCCAAACATTTTTTAATATAAACACACTTAATAATCCACACAAAACAATCTTTAAGTTCGTCAAGCTGGTACACATATATAATTTCCAGATTTACTTAGAAGGGCCAATTAGTCATGAAAATAATGCTATTGCTCAACCATTTTAAGAGGTACTCGATCATAAAAATCTGACCTATAAAAGCAAATTAATTAACATGATCTAACGGCTACGAAACAGGTGCACGATGCCAATAAGACTAGTTTGCTCTGCCTCTGCTTATAAATCACGAGGATTTGAACAATAGAATTATATATGGCAACACACATATACATAAATATTGAATAAGCGTGGAGGGGGGGAAAAAGAAGAAGAAAGAAAAGATGGAATAAGATAGAGTAGGTGTAGGTCGGGGCGTATTTTGGCTCCTCCTGCACGCGCGGCGGCTGCCACCATCCGTGGCGGGCCCAGATGCGGCAATCTTAATTAACTGGAACTATTGATTGTTTCTCAATCAGGAGTTTCATCAGCAGCTGCCATCATTTGCTCAGCACTGCTCTTCCGAAACAAAAGATATGATGTAATGTCATAGCAAAATGCCTAAAATTTTTGGTATCATGTAATTGCTATCTACAGTACGCACTGAGTAAACCACAAGCAATAACATGCAAACTACACAAGATAAGTAAATCATACTTGAAAAATCAAGTGTGATGGACTCAAACCCAACCCCTAGAGATATTTGGTGGGGTTTGAACATGTGACTTCTCGACCACAAGAACCAACCTTAACCATCTGGCGGTCCTATGGGTAGAAGATTTCCAACGTCACCAAATTAATCAACCAATATATATATTATGGAAAATACATGTGGGAATTTAATATCCTTATGATGAGTAGACAGCCTGCAACTAAGAAAATGTAAGTCAAATTATGTTTTTTATGGTTGATCTCGTCAAAATTAGTTGCAAAACATTTGCTAGTTGAAATGCGACTATAAATTCTTTGTTTTTTTCGTTCTGGGCGTATATAAATGCTGAATTCATTGAATGGAAGTCTCAAACTGACATCAATCCTCTCTCTCTCTCAAAAGAAGATGATACGGACCTTATACTTGTTGACTCCAATATAAATCATCAAATATTTCCATTACATCTTATATACTTTATATGTTTTTGTTTACGTAACAAAGTACTAAAGACATATTGCTTACTGACAAGAGATATTACTAAATTATACTCCCATATATCTCGCTAATATTGGCTATTATTTTTGGTACGTGGATTAAAAATAATTATATTTTATGTATAAAATAGTGTGATATAAAATTTGAGATATTTTTTAGTATAAAATTATTTATTTATTTTATATGGACCAATATTAACGGAACATGAGAGTACAAATTTAGCTTTGTTGAAATAAAAAATGTAGCATAAACAACGTACAACAAAAATGCTGACGAATTAAGCGATATTAATATACCGTAAAGTGGTTTTCGTAACAAAAATTGCTGACGGAATATTATTAAACATTAGATCCTCATGTGATTGAATTCATCAATCAATAATATATTGTAATAGGGCATGTATCCTGTGTATGCGAGTGCACGGTGAACCTCCCTTTCACTTTAAATCCTAATTATTTTTGGTAGATGAGAGCTCACCGGTGAGGAAGAGCACACACAAATGTGTGCCCTTGTACTATTGTTACCAGACGAATAATCGATCAGAACTCAGAATACAACATCTTGTGCTAATTATAAATGTTTGTGTGTGTTTTTAAAAAACAATTATAATTGTGTTTTAATAGATGTAAATATATATTATATATGTGTGCTAGAATTGGTCGTCATGTTGTTGGGAATTATTAATTGTGTTTTCTGTGTACTTTAAATGTGGCAAAAATTTAAAAGAATTCTAAAACGTCAAACATAAAATGCGCAAAAATGATCAATATTTGCCCAACCCAGTGCTGCAACCAAGCCCAACTAGCGAATGTGATTAGCCCATTACCCAAATGTATGTTCTAGCCTCCATAAATAAATGGCTATAGAGAATTAGAGAGCAGACATCTTTTTTAAAAAAAAAATTATTATTATTATTATGAATTTGAAAATTAAAACTTAGCTCAATTTGGTAGGTTAGAGTTGTTAATTGTTGTCACAACCTCAAGAAACGGAAACGTGGTTCTCATTGTAATGACCAATAATTGATGACTTTTGGATTCCCCAAATTTATTAACTTTTAAAAGGAGATTCCGCAAATTTAGGTACACCCAAATGTATTCATATTATGGACTGAAAAAGGAATTTATAATCATATTACACGAGACTCTTATGTTAAAGGACATAAATTTGTGCAACTGCGATTTTGGGTTTATGAGAGAGAGAGAGATACAAGTTCTTCACACATAGACACAATAAACTATTTAGCTTTGTACATCAATAAGAAATTAAAGAATTTACATGGTTATTTGAGACATGAGTCAATTAAAAAAAATCGGAAAATATGAGTTGATTTTTATATCCTTAATATTATACTTCCTTCGTCTTAGTATTCATGGTTCATTTCTTTTGGACACGAGATTTAGGAGAGAGTGTTTAGGGATTATAATTATGTAGCCTATTTGTTTTAGTGTTTTTAATCACTTTGTTACTTATTGAGCAAATCCACTTAGTGAGTTAATTGATATTAATTCCTTAATTTTTATCCCCAAAAGGAAACGAGCCAACAATGATTGGACGGTCCAAAAAGAAATACGAGTCAACAATACCTGGACGTAGGGATGTCAACGGGCGGTCTTTACCCGGACCGATCCGGAACCGTTCAAAGCCCATTAAATTTTAAAGCAACGGTTATGATTCCGGTTCTGGTTCTAGAACCGCTTGGACCCGGACCAGTTTAGACCCGGCCCATTTTGTCTGGTTCCGGTCCGACCCGGTCAGTTTTTATTTTATTTTATTTTATTTTAAATTTGAGCATTACATATCCACTTTTTTTGTAAGAGCATTTTACATTTGAGTGTAATTACGAAATATTAATTAATTTACAAACACATCTTGTGACTTGTTCAAAAATACGATGCGATACACATCGTATTAATTAATTTACAAACACATCGTATTAATTAATTTACATTTTACATTCTGTATTATATTTTACATTTATGTGTGTGTGTTGGTCTAGTGGAAATGATTAATATCTAAGGATAAATATCTCATATTTGAATCAACTGTCATGTGAAGCCCAATAATAATAAAAAAAAAGTATATGAGCTGGATTCAATCTTAAACAATAATTCCAGTTTACAAAATTAATTATTTAAAATATAGATCGGTACAGATTATGCTAAACATGATTTCCTATTCATGCGTATTCTTGGACATTTCTCATGTAGCATAAAAACAATCGAAAAAATGTTCATCGCTTAAGAAAGTTTAAACACGGATGGGATAAACATGACAATAGAATTATCCGATGGAATAGCAATAATAATGATTGTTACGCTCCATATAAAATATGTCTTATTTAATTGATCAGCAATAATTCTAATATCTTTATTTCATTTTCTTAATCATTCTAATTTATTTCCTTATCCTCCAAAAAGAATAATTTATTTGTCTGCAGAGCTACTGGGACTTGGGAGACTAGATTTACTAAGAATTTATCGACTTAATCTTGGGAAAAGTTATGTTTCATCACTAAACAAGTGGCCATATATTTAAACGAAAATAAAGAATCAACCTATAGTTTTAAAGATATATATTTTATTCTAAAATAATGATGAAGAGAATCATGTTTAGTTGATTTTTCAAAATACGTTATTTTTGGGGATACAAGGACGAAAAATACGTTAATTTTTCAAAATCAAAATACGACTATGTTCAAAATACGTTTATATTTATTTTCAAAATCAAAATTCACATATATATTTATATGTTCAAATTTTTCAAAATCAAAATTTTGAGGATTTGGGTGTAGCGGCCCAACGGGTAACTGGGTTAGCGATGGGTATCCCGATCCTAACCATAACTTGATGGTCCGGATCCGGTGTTCTTGGGCGGTTCGCAACCGTAACCAATCTTAATTTATTGGTTACGGTCCCAGAAAGTTTCACCATCGACATCCCTACCTGGACGGATGGAGTATTTTTTTTCAGGAGTATTCTTCAACATAGTTGATTTAACTCGCGTCATAAAAAGTATAATTTGACTCAATATCCTCTTGGGGGACTTGTTTTTATGGACTTTCTGGGCTCAAGCCCACCAAATATGAAAAGAAAATATTAATAATAAAATATATTTGTAAAAAGTAAAACAGACGCATAAATTGTGTATTAAGGATTAAAAATTCCGAAGATCTTTAAGTGAGGTTATATTAAGAAAAATGGAAAATATATACTCTAATAATAAAAAAATCTAATTGTACCGCAATCGACCCACTAAAAAGGAATACGGACCTATCTTTAAGGGATAAAAGAGTATTATACGGATTAGGTTCTTTATGTATATTACATAGCAATATGCATGACATGTATTAAGGAAACATGAAATAAAACACAAAACCTTATCCGAATTAAATATAAAACGTTTTTTCATGCATTCCCTTAAGAATTTATCTCGAGAATGCAACATGGTTTATCTACGCCAAATTGACACCGTGAACCTTATTCTAAGGATTTCTTATACAATTCCTACCAAAAATTTGAAATTGAGATCCAGTGTTCCATAATTGATGTTTCACTTTGTATTATTGTAGACAATTAAAATTGTTTAGCAAATAAAATTATGCCATGTGTAAATCATAAATTAATAATGAATTATATTTCTATTTTATTAATAAAATTTATTTCAAAATTAAATATATATATATGATTAATATTTAATTTTATAGTTCAATGGAAGAAATACATGTGTCAATGACACGTTGGAAAAGAAGATTCATTCAAATTACATAAGCCATAATCTCCACATCATGCCACCCAAGCCCAAGCCTATGGTATGGTGGCCCAAAAGGCCATAAGCCCATTGGTCTACATCTATAAATAGGGGGTGTGAAAGTCGAGAAGTATAAGCTTGAAGAGTTCAAGACATTCAAAGGATTCTCTGCTAAGTCTTTCTCCGGCATTTGTAGCATTCTTCAGCATTCAAGGCGTTCTTCACCAAAATCATCCTCTAAGTCATTACAGAATGGTGTTCAATTCGAAAATCAGGTAAAAACCATCTGTATTGACATTCGAAGTTGAAGATCTTCAAGGTGTTTTTCAGCATTTCAAATCAAACCCAACATCCGATCTGAAAACAAAACCAAGATCCTTTAGATCAACATCACAAAATTCAAACTTCAAGTTCAAGGAGATCAAGGAACCACATCCCCTCCAACAACTTGAGAATATTAGAGATCGTTCTAGAATTCAAGTTGACGAGAAGAATCAGATGATAAATAAAAGATCAAACTCACAAAAATTATTTTAATCAAAATTTATTGATTTTGTATACAATTTCGTGTTTATCGAATTAAATACAAAATTTTGTATTACAATCATACTTTAACTTTCATGATCTTTATTTTTCTTTAATTTTAATTATGTATGCTTTAGTTTAATTTTGTAATTATTAACTAGAGTTTATTTCACCCAATTAGGATATATAATTTTTATTATTTATTTTTATTTTTATTAGTTAATAATTAATTATTAGGTTTGATAAATCCAAAGTTAGGGTACATAATTTTTTAAAATTCCAATTTTTTTGAAATAAAAGTTAAATATGATTCATAATATTATAATAAATTAGTTAAAACAATAGATATAATAGTGGGATACGGTGGCACAAACAAAATTGTGAGAAATGAAATCCAAATTGTGTAGTTCATAACATGATTAAGGGGGTGTTTGACTAAGATGTTTCAAAAACTTATAAAATTTAATATGTCAAAAGCTTATAAGTTGCAAAATATTTAGTTAATTGAGCTTATAAGCTAGAGAAAAAACTGTAAGTTAGAGAGAAAATTTTAGGAGATATGAAATTAGAATGATATGTATTGGAAATAACAAATTTAGTAGGAATATATATTTTATAAAATAATTGTTGCATATAAAATTAATGAAAAACAAATTATAATTGAAAGCTTATTTTTAAAAAGCTTATAAACTGTTAGGATTTATTTTCATATTATTAAAATTTTATTTTATCAAATATTTTTTAAAATTTATAAATTATTATAAAAAATTTATAAACTTAGCCAGAGACCTTCGATATTACAATTAGGGCGAAGAGCTGGTAAGAGAGGCAAACGCGACTAGAGATTATTTCGCAATTGGGTCCCCAACCACAACAACGAAAACCTCATTTCTGTCTATTATTAAGTAGAAAAGTAATTACGTGACGAGGTCTATATCTATATTCCACAACGTAAGCCTCTGACATCATATCTCTTACGATAAACGTTCGAATTTGTCGACTTTCAACTGGTACACATTTTCAAACCCCAAATCCTCTACTATAAATACTCAGTCTCCCCCACCATTAATTATTACAAATCTTTCTTTCTCGCCACAATTTGCTACATTTTCTCCAAATTAGCTTTTGTCGGCAATGGACAATAGAAAGAACAGCATACTGCCTCACCCTAGGGAAGATGAGGAGGAAGAAGACGATAACGACAAGAACATGGAGATTTTCCTGGCGCTGATGAAGAACTTCAGAAGTAAACTGCACCAACTGCAGCAAAACCACGGTAACAAGAGAAAGAGGTCGTCGTCAGCACCGGCCGGCGGCTGGGCGCCGGCTTTCCAGCTGGAGGATTTTACCACCGACATACAGTTCAAGAAGCACGTGCCGGCGGCGTTGCCGAGGCCTTGTAACATTAATAGCGGAAATGTGGAGATAACCGGACCAAATTCGCCGTCTTCTCCGAACCTTAAACTCGGACTTTGAGTTACATGTCAGAAATTAATGCGATATATGGACGACTAGGCTATGCAATTTTTCCCTTGTAGTTTTGTTTTTTACATTTAATTAATTACCTTAGGTGAATGGATATATAATTGAATATTTATCTTTTGCCTTACGTAGAAAGTTGTTATTTATTTTATTACTCCTTAAAATATTCAAGTAATCCGGCAAAGAATAAGAATTGATGTCTTGGTTTATTTGACAGAGAATGAAATGTTTCTCTAATTGAAAATATATCAACTTGGACTCAATCCAAAAGCGTGGGCCCTGGGAATGTGCTTCATGCTTACCACAATGTGTTTCGTATGGGCCGGTTCCAAGATTGTTTACGAGTTAAACGGCTCACATTGGGCCAGCATTTGCTACTTAGCCCATTTAACCCGATCCAGTCAGTTCGGCCCAACATAATTCGACCCATTTTTATTTATCCTAATTTCTTTTTCTACTTTTATTTTGAGGTTTAATGGATTCTATGTTCTCGTTTTGTTATCATGGACCAATATTTTGCGCTCTAATATTTTATGATTGTGTTAACTTTGCATGATTAGGTTAGATAGATAAATTAATCTAACCTAATCAAGTATTTACTTTTAAAAATTAATATTTGAGGATATCCCAAAATCCGAAATTATTTTAATCATTTGAATTGTTTTTTATTAATTTTAATCCAATCAATATAAGTAGGATTGAAATAATCCTCCAAATAAAGGAAGAATTATTTATTCCAATTTTAATCCTTCACTAATCTTTTGTAGTAAACAAAGGATTAGGAGATAAAAATTATTTTATCACACATTTAATCCATCAAATAATCAATTATTCAAAATGCTAATAATGAAAAGTAAACATTCCCTAAAAGTTGTCATAACTAGGGATATCAATGGGTGAGTTCTACCCGGACCGATCTAGAACCGTTCAAAATCCATTAAATTTTAAAGCATTGGTTCTGGTTCTGGTTCCAGACCCGCTTTAGACCCGAACCGTTTAGATCCATAGTTTGATAGTCCGGTCCGATCCGGATCTGGTTCTGATTCTAAAACCAGAACCAATACTTATTTATTGATTCTGGTTCGAATAAAACACGTCTATTGATAAGCCTACGTTTAAATAGGCTTGTCAATGAGCTAGTTTTATCCATATCGATTCAAAATCACTCATAACACATTAAATTATAAAGCAACGATTTCGATTCTAGTTCTGGTTCTTGTCTGGTTCTGGTTCCATTCTGGTTCCAGACCCGCTCAGATCCTGACCGCTTAAGATCCATAGTTGATGGTCCTGGTCCGGTTTGGATCCAATATCTAATGGATCGGTTCCAGAACCAGAACCATTACTTATTTATTAGTTCTGGTCCGGATATAAAACCCACCCATTGATATCCCTAGTCATAACTACAAAATTTTCCAGCAATTTATGCCCATTTGTAAATTTGGTCAAGAAATTAAACTAAGATTTGGATTGTTTTTGTTCAGCGAAAGCTATTCTTTTCATTTTTAAGAATGTATTCAAACCCACGATTTTCAATATTAAATATATTTTATAGATTGTATACGTTTGTTTAAATGAAATAAAACATAAAATATAACGTCAATTTTATCGAGACGACAAATGCACCGATCAACCTAACTATATGTCTGTGTCTGGTGTGGGAATTGAAAGGTTTGGAGAAGAATTTTGGTGGTAGGAACTTGAGCAACTATCATGATCAATATTTCACTAAACACATTTCGCAATATCAAATCAGTGACGAATCTCAAATCCATTATTAAAGGTATTGACTTATACCAACAACTGCTATTATTACAAAATGGTTTAAAGTTAAAACCAATTAACCTTGAGGTTAATTTAATCAGATCATCACCAGCTCCAATGTTCCAAACAATAAAAAAAAATCCAAATTTTCATGATTATATATTACATTCAATCTAATCAAGAGTCCATAGTCCATGAATCTGGTGGCTATATGTGTCCAAAAATGCCCAAGTATTATCACATTCTATTGAGATGAATACACCAAATCTTTATCCCATCTCATCAAGGCTCGCGATAATTGAGGTGGCCGACTATACATTAATCTACTGCGAATGACAAAAATTTTCCATGATTCTTTTATTGGTTGGCTGAGACCTCATATTCTGTCAATCCGGCTATCCCAATCTCATTTTGAAGTGGATCATGCATTCTACTTTTGTCCTGGAAAATCGGCACTTGCTTTTGTTCAAAAACAAAAACAGGAACAAAGATTGTATGATGATTAGAAAAGAGTCATGAAAGCGCTTGCCACTCGCGAAGTCAATGCTAGGCAGACCACAACATTCTCTTTCTCGTTTGCAATGAACAACGTAGGACCCTTTCTTGATCTCGACTCCATTTTCTCAGCTGCATTTCTGGCCCCTGCTTTTCTTTGTGGATTCAACTGTGCCTTCGTAAAAGCAGGCTTTTTAAAACTCTTTCCTTTTCTGTCACTGAAACTTGTGCATGATTGATGCTTACTCAGTTAAGGGGTTAATGAACTAAAAACATACTAATTATCATGGATTAATGATCAAGTTTGAGCTAACATTGTTTTTCATGAATTTCTTGAGGCTCCAAGAATATGCTATTTTATTTACCAACATTTGTCCGTAGCCACAGTAAGAAGCTACTCATAGCCCCCCAACCCAAAAGAAAAAAGAAAAAAAAAGAATTTGTATCTGTTTTGTTTACTATATTTTAACAACTGTTTCAATGAGTTATAAATTTTTTATCCTCTTTAATTTTAGAAATATTATTGCCTCACTTGAAATCCTGGGCTCCTTTTAGAGGGGGAAGAGAGGGCTCTTCAGGCATGCTTTTAGTGAAGTGCACTTGATATTCTTTAGTCTTTACTGGATGAGCACATTAAGCAGAGATTATGTGATAGATTGTAATAAAATGTACATTTAACGACAGAAACAGAAAAAGTAACCATCTGCTATTCAAGAACACTTGCTATTTTCACCATTTAAGGAATCAACGTAAGGCTAATTATACAGGAGGTCTCACCTCAAAGAGGGAGAGGGGGGAGTCGGACAAGATTTGTACAACTACATAACCAAATCAAAGCTCTAAAAAAAACTCATGGACGACTATATCATACTCCCCACATACAGATAAAGGTGTCTTGTGTTAATGTCACTGGTTTGAAGTTGAGTTATGCGTAGTCATTCCCAGATTAGACGCCCCGACTTCTCCAGTCTTGGGGCTGTAAGGACCTCTTCCGTGGTGGGGCTGAGGCGTTATCCCGCCTCTCAGCTCACTCACACGTGGGCTGTATGCCTTCTCCGAGAAACGGGGGCTCTGCAGTTTCAAGTCCTTTGCTGGGGTTGATGACGAACTTGTGACCTTTGGACTGCAGATATGCTTGATCTCACCACGACTTCTGGTAATGATCCCGTCTAAGATCTCTCCTCCGTCTGCGAAAGAGAGCCTCGACCCGAGTTCTCCCTCCTGCATAAGAATTCAAGATGTAAAAATGAGGTCTTGCATAATTTTGATGAAATGTGAAGGAGTTGAGAGAAATGATGACCTACCGGTGGGATGTTGAATGGCACGGCTGGTGCCTCTTCATAGTCTGCAGCATCTAAATCTTGAAGATGAGCCCCTTTGAAAAACTTTGGCAGCGCATACTGCCTTACCGGGACTAGAAGCATGATAAGGAGGGGGAAAAGGACCCCTGCAATTGGGACCCATGTGATACCGAAGCAGAGAAGCAAGTAGGTTGTTTGGAATAGGGTGAACATTGCGATGGTCTTGAAAGGCACGGTTTCGACAAAAGTGGCGTGGTACTCCTCCAAAACTCTATCAGTTCCACACAAGACAGTT
The DNA here is from genome assembly GCA_036937905.1 of Salvia rosmarinus. Classification (NCBI taxonomy): domain Eukaryota; kingdom Viridiplantae; phylum Streptophyta; class Magnoliopsida; order Lamiales; family Lamiaceae; genus Salvia; species Salvia rosmarinus. Next base: position 56,988,951 of record CM072820.1, on the reverse strand, counting down.
AGTTTTAAGATTTTAGCAGTGTAGCTGATTCTTGAAATTCACGAGTTGAGGTGTTTGAAGCACGCACTTGTATCGTCTGCCCGGTGCAGTGAAGAGCAGTAGTATCCTCTCCCAGAACTGGTTACCGGGTAAGCTTTCAATGGCCATGAAAGCAAAATATCCCCACAGCACCGAGGTGGGAATCATCCTCAACGCGGGCATTGCAGCAACGCACCCTCCAACCATAGTGGACTGCAGCAAGTTGCTCAGACGTTGTTCTTTGACCTCAATTGGGAGCAAATCGTCAATCTCCTTTTCAACGTCAAAAATTGTCTCATCTACTGGAGCATCAAAGCTTCCCATGCTTGAGGCCAACTGAATGGTGGACTCTTTCAGCTCCTTTAGACCCTGATGAGTAGTATATAGCGTTTTCAAGTAAGTAATGTTGGCGCATTTCTAACTAAAGCTTATCCATTTTTGGTACGAGAATCTTGGATGCAGAATACGAGAAAGTGGGAGAGCATACTCTATTTGATGGCTCCTGGTAGATGAGAGGAGTCTGCATTTGCTGATAAGCTTCTTGCATGTTTCCATACAATTGCGCCAAATTTGAATTCTTTTGAATACTTTCACGTGCTGTGGCAACTAGTCGGTTCCTGAGTAACTGCATGGTCCACAAAATAAGATTTAGCACAACGAGACACTACATAATCTGCAAAGAGTAACTGAGATGGAGAAATATTGCAAAAGACAATCACCTGGTGTTTGAGAGTGGCTAGGCTTTTTGTATGCATTGGCGACTGTGGAATTACACCGTTTGATGGAGGGATGCCGAATAGACCACACATTAATGTCTGCAAAAAAAGAAAAAACACAAAGAATTGGATCCGGAAAGAGTACTAAAAAGACTACATCGCAAAAGATCAAGCAACTATGAGTTAGCTCCACGAACCAAGAAACCAAGAAGCAGCAAATCATAATGGAAGGAAGGTGGCTTTCTCAGATTGAATTCACTCTGCTGAGCCAACTGAGACGCGACGCTGTGGTCAAAATAGTAAAGGACTGCAATCATTGTTGCTGGAATAAAAGCTCCAAGTATGTAAAGAATTGGTACATTTAGCATATCCTGAAATATCCACATCAACCATCAACTTTCTATTTTTCATGTTGTATTGGAGAATTGAGGAATGAGTTTAACTATTTTAAGCAACAAGGCTTGCCTTTATCACTGTCCAATTCTCATAGGCACCCGGTGACCATGGATTCGGGCTGAAGAGCCGTCTTGGGATCCCTTCTGGAACATTCTTAGAAGGAATATACGAAACTGCTGTCCACACCAACACCATCAATGGCACACCATAGTCAGCTATAAGGCTCCTAAGGGAACCTGTTAAGAGACAGCAATCACGTTATCAATTGGAAGCTACTCTTTGTAGATTCTCTCGTTTGTGTGAAAATACTAACCAGACCCATAACGCCATGATCTAGCTTTTCGGCTTTTCAATGCAGTTAGCAAAAGACCAAATGACAGCACCAAAGCGAACATGCCATTAGCAAACCGCCATGAAGGCATGAAAGCTGGAAGGCTAGTATCTTCCCTTTTTGGTATGCGAAACTCATCAACAATTCCCTAATATTAACGAATTCAAGTTATTTTTTAAAAGATGAAATCCCTTAAAAAGTTTCTTGTTACTGCTAAGAGACAGAAATCACAAAGTTCAAGAAAAGGAATTTCTAAGTGGACCAAAACCATGCATTATCCTTACTTTAATTGCTTGCTGCATGAAGAGCATTGCAATAAGCATTCCAAACAGTTCCCCGGCCAGACGGGTAAATCTGTTGATGATAGAGCAAGCTCCCAGAATAGCCAACAAGAACAACAAAGCTGCAGTCCAAACACATACCCTGAATTTTTTTTCATCAGAGAATAAATACACTGAGGCATTAGGCAAACAACAATAACAAGTCTAAACAAGAATCGCCACAAAACCATCAAAAAATGTAAAGATGAAGCTCACCATCCAGCCCATGCAAGAAACATGTCACGACCCAAATCTGATCTTTGCTTAGCAAAGTTAAACATGAATGTGTACATTATAACAGTAGGTTCAGCAACTCCAAGAATCAGCAATGGTTGCCCTCCAATTATTGAGTGTATGAATCCACAAACAGCAGTGGATGCTAAAGTCTGAACGGCAGTTAAAACTCCCTCTGCAATTTTGAGGTACAACTATCAATACATCACACTCAAACAACATTGTTCATCAAGAAAACTCTTGCAAGATCTCTTAATTATATCATGAATGCAACAATACAATTCTCAACATGATCTTGAACCTTGATCACCAACAAATTTTATTACCTCTAAGCAATCTACAAGTATCTTAAACATCAAAATCATGAATTGTATGTGGTGATTAAGGAACATGAATCTAAACAGATATTCTAACCTGTGCTTCTCTCCAGTTGTTCGCCAAATGAAATAACTGGAATAGCAGAAGCAAAGAATATGTAGGTTGTAGGGGCCAATATCCTGAAATCAATGGGACAGTTTTATTACAACAAAAAAATTGCAAATTTTGTGCGAGTATGTTAAAACAAATATTGGTGAGGATCCAAGAATTTAAACGGAGTGCATACCTGAAACCAGCCTTGAATCCACCACTCCAATCTTGCTTGTAGCAATGCAGCCGGTTATGAATGTCATTCTTAATCCCACGAAAGGGCACAAATGATTCTTCCATTTTGGAAACTCCCAGATTATTGTCTTCCTCGACCTCGAGAATGGCTCAGTAGAATTTAAGAGAAAATCCAACTCAGAAATGGCTATGGAAGAAACTGCATTGCCATAGAATTGATCAAAGAAGATTAAGCAGTTTTTGCCCAAGAATTTACATAAAGTTTGTAAAACTAATTCCCCCCTTCAAGTATCAACAAATGACAGCACTTCCAATACCAAGATAAAAATGTCAACTTTGATTTGATTTGATTTTTTTCTTTTGTAACCAATATTCGAGAATACGGAAAGAACAGGAATGCAAGAAGAGTTCACATTCAAGAATCTTGAAAGCCCAAATGTGCAATCAAGAATATCAAGACGGGTAAAACACAACGTGAACGCGCGAAGAAGAGAGAGAGAGGGGGATCCCAAATATATAGAACTTGTTTCTTCTGAAGAAAAAAGTGAGGCTGTAGCTGAGACCCTATGCGTGTCTGAGAGAGAGGGAGAGAACTGAAAAGGGATCTGCAGTATTATTGAACAATGCACCATAAAATCACAACTCGTAGAGTTAAAAAAATTGCCAAAAATTGTGCTTCAACTCATTGACTATAAAAGGTCTTAATTGAAGAGGAAAGAAGAATACAGTTCGAGACTAGCTGGCGCAGCATTTTGGCAGTGAATCACAATCATGAATTTTTTCACGGCCCAACTAGGCACCCTTTTCCCGTTTCATTATCCTCCAATTTTTTATTCTTTTTTCTTTCTTCACGAAATTCAATAAATGCAGATGATTGGATTATCAATGAAGAAACTACAAGAATGTGGGTTGATGTAATCTCATTCAAGTGATGACGAATGATTTAGGTTATACAAATTGCAATTTCAAGTTATTGAGTCATCCCACACCTTCGTATTCCTATACTTTTAAAGAGATTATGTATTACAAAGTTAATATAAGAATATGTGTAGATAATATGGGTTTATATACCTCCTCTTGAAAGTATATAATATTTTATATTTGATTAATTGAGATTTATTGATTACAATTAAAACGTAATTAAAGTAGATGCTGTTTGAATGTATACTGACTTTGCTTCTTTTTGTATAATCATCGGATTAAATCTTAAACTATTTGAGTTGTCCCAAAAATATCCCGAATTTGTAATAATATCAATAAAAAAACTCAAACTATCAATAGTGTACCAAAAATATCATCCCTAACATTTTTTATTAACAGAATACTGACTAAGATTTTTACGTGACAAAAATGAACTTATGCTTTCAATAGGTTAATGAATATCAAAAGTGAGCTTTATGTTGAAGGACTATTGACAAAAAAAGATATAGAATTTTTAAGTAATGACTTTCATGAAAATATTTAAGGATTATGACAAGAAATTTGTAGATACAACAGAACACAATACAACTAATGGAGTTTACATTGTACAATACTTTATTTGGATTTTTTTGTTGTAGAACAATACTCTTATTCTAATTCTAGTTCCATCAAAGTCAATATTTTCTATATAAAATGAATCATGAAGTACTTTCTCTACCAATATAAATGATGCTATCAAATAACCTCACGAGTCCAAAATACTAATCTCATATTTAGTAAAAATTTCAAGAGATATTATTAACTGTAGACTTATCAGACTCTGTAATGGCTCTTCACAAAACTTTGAATAACTATGCAAAAATCATCCAAATTCTACATCGACAAAATAGATGCAACAAGAAAATATAAATATAATATTCAGTTAGACACCAACTTTAACTACGCAAAGAGAGATATTATATGTAATCGGATGTTCACCAACAATTATCCAAAAAAAAACCCAAATGTATTCATGTTTTAGTTTTCCAATCAAATTCATCATCTGATTGACATCAAATAATAACCAAACAAAATAAACACCAAATATGTTTATATTTAAAGAAAATGATCACCAAATAAAGCCATTACAAAATTTTAAAATTATTCTATTGAAAACGATGTCATGTTTGCTACGTGAAAATCTCAATCAGTATTCTATTAATAAAAAATATTAGTGAAGACATTTTTAGTGCGATATTAATAATTCGAGTATTTTATTGATATTATTAAGAGTTCAAAATATTTTAAAACAAATCATATAATTTAGGATTTAATCCAATAATTACCTTTTTTTTAATCAATCAGGGTTAGCGAAGCAAATTTGTTGGAATTAATTACTTAGCGGAAGTCATATGATCATTATGCGGTAATTATGTCGCTGTCAATTAAAGAAATGCCTACACTAAATTAATTTAATATTCGGCTTATGAAATTAATGACGAGTCAAATAGTAGAAAAAACAAAATAAAATAAAATGAAACAAAACTTTACAGACGAAGAATTATTATTTATTTTCAGATTTAAGGAAAAAGAAGAATCAAGCAAACCGCGTACATACATGCACTGTCTAGCCACTATTTTTATTGAATAATGTTTTGACAGCTTTCTATCCACCACTTTATTTATTAATTTATTTATTTATATATATACTGTTATTTTTCTCTTCCCAAAAGGTTGACTTTTTTGTGAATCTGCAGTGCTCACTTACTATAATTATATTTCATGTATGTTTTAGTTAGGCCCTGTTTGACAGATGGGATAGATCTTGGACAGGGAACTCATTTTATGTGCTTATTTGGTAGATGTGATAGTTATCTCATAAGCCCATGATATTTAGAAAGCCCGAGGTAATTCACTGTGCCTCTTTGGCCAAGGTAACTCCCGGTTTGCACAATTTCTGTAATCCAATGTGCACAATACATTCAGATATGGGAATGAAATTATAAATGTACCCTCCAAAATAGGGGCTCACGTGCCTGGTCCCTCACTTTCTCCATTCAAGATGTTTGTGCGGAAATTGACATAGAAAACCCTAGTCTTCGCGAACACCACACACCAGTGCGACTCGGGATGAGGCAGTCACACAGTTACTCTACGTTGGGTTATACCGTTGCAAAGTTATTTAGAGGTAGTCACACAGTTACCCTACGTTGGGTTATATCGTTGATGGAGTATGGGTCAAACAAAATAAACTAAAATGACAAAATTATAAAGAATCTTGGATATCTCAACATACTTTAGGCAAGAAAAAATATAAGCGAAAAATGCTTCACCGTCTTCCCAAACAAGCTTTGCTCGTGCTTTCTTCCTCTCTCGGGCCAGATTTATGTTTCCACGTTTCTTGAATCTGGTTTGTTATGATGTATTATGTATGTGCATCCTAACCTTCATGTGGAGAACTCATTGAAGATGATGATACAACCGAAGAACAATTGATGCCTCGGATCATCAACCAGCTTTCACCTTCACGGAGAACGTTCTGAGAAGCCTCGCATATATGCAGATGGGATGAAGAGTTGATTTGTTCTCGAAGATATAGTGTAGGATCTAACTATAATTTTGAAATTCTCATAAGGTTACTATTGTAATTTTGTTACTTAATCTAGATTTTTAACTAATGTACCAAACAAATAGGATTGCTATCTATATTATCTAAATATATTACCAAACAACAAGATACACTACAAATCTTATTTTTATCTATCTTTAAATATCTAAACATATCTACCAAACGAACCCTTATTGTGCTTGATCTATAAAAGGAAACTAAGATATTTATTTTTTTTTTCATTTTGAAAATTGCATTGTGATGATTATTGATTAATGTAATGTTTATTATTTATGAGTATAGTTGCATGATTTATAATTGAACGCAAAGTAGAAGATGATCAAATAATTCCCAATCACGGTCCTTGTGGATCGGATCATCCATATAATATATAAAAGAAATAAGATCTCAATTTCAGCGACGATTTCATTAGATATCTTACAATTAGAATCCCTCTTTTTTTCGATCCAATTCCACCACCACCGTGAACCTCGGTTAGATTCAGGCATGCTACGGTCATTTAATTAAATGAAAACTTCTCTAGGATCACTCGCCTACCATGTGTTTTTTAAATTGTTTTAGAATTCTTTTTATTGGTGTTTTGTTATAATTCTCTTTATTTTACCTTCTCTACCTTTTGAATGGAGAATTTAGATAAATTTTTTGAATATACAAAGGGAAGAAAAAGATGTATAGAAGGAATATTCATAATACGCAGACTCACAAAAGCTAAAATATATTATACAAATAATTGATTTTAATTTATTTGGCAAAAAGGACTTTAAAGTTTAAACTTTGAGGAAAAATATGTCATTATATATGTATATATAATTATTTCGTTGAATAATCTGAAAAGGTTGCTTCATCGATCAGCTAATTATCACTTCCATTAATGGACTAATAAAAGGAACGGTGGGGAAGCATGTTATTAGCAGCGTCACCATTATTCGATTCATTTTGTCCATGCAAAACACACTTCAGATAAAGTGATGCAAAAGAAATTACATAGGAACAAAAATAGTATTTAAGTATTAAAATATGGTAAGAAAAATGAAGTGGAAAAAAGAGATCGCAAATATTAGGCTAGAAAATAATGGGGCAAAGTGAATCTCTTTTTTGAATATTATAAAGTATCACCAAAAAGTGTCTAATGCTTAAACTAGACCAATAAACTTGGATCGAAGAGATTTATAAGATTCATAATTAATCATATATTATTATTATTAGTCCCGAATAATTTTAAATCATTGTATTTAAAACTTATTTCAGGTAAGTGATAATTAAATATCTGTAATACTCATACCCACTCATTGTCATGCATGATCGTCCTTTATTTTTCAAGAGATGAAGGCAACTTTCAAGAATAATAAATAAAAATAAAATAAAATAATAAATTGCAAACTTTACCATTAGTTAATTACACATGCATCTCATTAATTATAAAGAAATATTTTGTCAAAAATTTAGTGTTCACATTATAAGTTTAATATCTAAATCTTGCAGCGGATTTATATTTAAATACACTTTATCAGTTTTATCAAAATACCTCGAAGTTTTATAAATATTAATTTAAATAATCAACTATCAACTTTGTATAAAAAATGTCACCAAGTTCATTTTTCAACCCTCGAATTGTTAAAGATTATTGGCTTATAAATACATTATTGTTTGACTCATTTTGATTTTTCCACGAACTTTAAAAATTATCACAAAATACCCAAATTTAATCACTTTAGTTTACAACGATTTCAAATTCAAGCCAAATTAAATATGACTTGACATCTAAGAAATTTATCGTTGACAAAACAACCAATGATATAAACGATGTTGTAGAGAGAGGACATAAAATATCGATGTTCCATCAAAATTAATCAGATTTCTTGATTTTTAGGATTCATCATTTCAACCTCTCCATTAAAAAAATTATGTCTTCTAGTTTGTTTCATCCCTGATTCTCGTTGAAATCAAAACAATCGATGTCATCTATCTACGATGTCGTTTATATCATTGACCGTTTTGTCTATGATAAATTTTCTAGATATCAAGTCGGATTTAATTTGGTCTGAATTTGAAATCGTGGTAAAATCACTAAAGTAATTAAGTTTGCATATTTTGTGACAATTTTAAAATTTGTGGGAAAAATCAAAATGATCTCAAAGTTGGTGTATTTATGCGTCAATAACCAATTGTTAATATGGCTTACTGAAGACTACATGAATCACGTTGGTTTTGTATTGTGATGGTGGCTCGGTTGATGCCACCTAATTCCATGTGGCATCCGACGAGCCACATTAATGTTTTAAAGGTTGGAAAATGGATGCGGTATACTTTTTATACAAAATTAATAGTTAATGATTTAAATAAATATTCTTAAGAGTTCAAAATATTTTTGATAAGATGGATATAATTTGAAATTTAAAGTGTTATTTATCCTATATAATTATATATCAAGCTCATTTATTTATGTACAAGATTCTTAAAATCTACGCCCTAGAACACTATAATATTCCAACTTGAAATTTTCTGCTTGTTAATGCTTCTCAACCTATTTTAATGATCGATTGAGTGGTTTGATTTTATATAGGCTCCTTTCGGTTTAGTGCGAAGAAATCAATTATTTAGCAAGCAATCATTGACTTCATATTAAAAGTTAAAGATGTCATTCATAATAACTATTGCACCCATTAAGAATTGCGTGCAGAAAAATGGAAAGCAAATGACATTATCGAACCAATACTTTTTTTTTCCATTTATTTTTTGCCACTTTATCAACCCTTCAAATTTGGACGCATTCTGTGTCGCTTTCGACTTTCAAGGTTGTCATGACACATTTTTTAGAACAAAATTAATCACACTAATCTCCATGTCCCTTATACACTCACTTGTGTCAATCTATCCCATTTTCTAGTATTTCATCTGTGTTCATACTAAATTTATTTTCAATTTCGGTTGCTAGTGCTTTAATTTGATTTCAAAATTACTAATTGAGGTTTTAATTATTCTTTTAAATATAATTTGCAAATTTTAGTTGAAATTTGACTGTTGGATTGATTGTTCCATAATAATTTTTTTCCAACTCAGAGATGTTAGGGAGGGCTCATTATATAATAATAAATTTTATTTTTACAGTAAATATTATAAAAAGCGTAAAATTATTAGTGGGGATATGATGGACACTAATATTACTAAGATAAGAAAATGGAAATGTATAATATGACAAATTTATTCAACATGCTTTGAGCCTTGATAGTAAAAATAAGTGGACTGATTTTTACACATGAATCCATGAATCCATTTTGAATTGATATTCCATTAGAATTTGTATTGAATCCATGAATCCATTTGCACTACATTTTAGACCCTAGTAGTTTTGGATTTAATCATCTTTCACATTTTGAAGATAATATATACTTTTTTTTTTCTTTTTTCCATTTCTATGCAGATAATGATGTTATCTTTGTATATGCCCTCAAATTGATTTACCAACTTTTACAAGGTAGAATCGATATGATTTTGTCTGGCACTAAAAACCCTTTTACAATTGTAGCAACAAAATCATTGAGAGATTTGAGGCAGATAATAAAGACCAAGAAATAAATAATAATATGAGGTAGTTCTATTCTCATATCAACCATTGGCTAAGCGTATGAAATATCTATTTTATTTTATTTTATTTTATTTTATTTTTGGAGATGGGACGCTAATGCTTCATTTTGATCCATCGCTATTTCAAATCTCAAGTGTTTTAATCTTTTAGGATTGTGACTGAATTATTGAGGTCCATTCTCTGGAATAGTCCAGACTATGACTAGAACCAGAGGCTTCGTAGTGTAATCATCACAAAAATGGGCTTTGCACGGCCCCCTGCTTTTATGAGAAAGATACTTCAGCCCAAAAAATACAAAAAATTAAATTAAAAATGCGGTGAACGTGGATCGAACACGTGACCTTCAGATCTTCAGTCTGACGCTCTCCCAACTGAGCTATCCCCGCAATATACTCAAACTTCATTTAACTCTTTATAGTCTAAGAAGGGTCTCCCTTCGAATTTTGAGCAATTCTCCTCCCAAGAAAAAGTGGACTTAATAGTTTATACTAAATTTTTAAGTACTTGATTGTAACAGAGTTCTTATAATTTTTGTGAACTAAGGATTTGGAATTTACTTATACTTACATTACATAGAATAATTGTCAATTAAAAAAAGATACTTGACTTAACATTAGACGGGTCAACCTTCATGTTGTCGACTCTCATTTTATTTACACTCTTGCTTGGCTAACAAAGAACTAAGCACTCAACCCTTGACTCTCCAAGTTACTCTTAAATGAAAAATTACAATAGCATATCTATTATATGACAAATCCACTAACACGACTGTCAGCTACCAAAGCATCCAAACAAATATTTAACAAAAGAATACAAGGGACCATAAGTCCAGCTAAGACTTGTCTCGTTAATAATCTTCAATTCTAATTAAGCAACACAAGATTCACGCATTAATTATTGCAGAAGAAGTTAAATCGAATGGCAGGCATGGAATATTTAGTGGACAAGATTGCAGAGGCAACAATGGTATTAGCAGCCTCTGTGTAATGAACTCCATCCCAGCTCACGTAGGACCCCACCCCTTCCTCGCACAGGTTGCACCCTGCATCCCGACATTTTATCTTAGGATCGAAGTTGTAAGGCGCTCCCCATGTCCGCAGCATGCCATCAATGGATTCTTGAAACCTAAATGTACAATATGTCGTTCCATATATGTCAGCAGCAGGTATAGATGACACACAAACAAGTCTTATATATTATATGATGACTACTTACTCAGTGTTTGCTTACCCACATAGCATCCTTTATTTCAGAGATGAAAGAAGGATCTTTTGAAGAACCTGGTCGTATGGAACGTTGTCGAATGCAGCCGTTAAATCATTCTGTCCTATGTCGATAGTGTAGAGGGCGTTCTTGAAGCCATCGTCTCCCACAAGATTCTTGTAACCTGCAGCATGCTCCAAAATCAATGAAAGTAAAGATCATGATATGTGAATGTAACATATCAAACTGGAAAATTATTAATTGTGAGGGAGGTTAATCTGTTTCACCATTAGATTGGAGTTAAGAGTGACTGTGGAAGCATCTGAATTCAAGAATTTGAATGCTCAAACTGTATGCAACTTATCTAGGGAGAGTGGCTGAGCCGGCAATGGCGAAATTAGCTCCATTCGAGAAATCTGGCTCCAGTGATCCCAGATAAGGACTCAAATAGTTAGTTTTCACATTTTCTAGCAAGCCAAACTCTTTCATTATCTTCAAATAACAAGGTTATTTCCATTATAGTTTCACACTATTGATTATATTAATGTTTTAGTCCAGACAAAGCACTCATTCGATCGAGAGAGTATAATGGATGTATTGAAGACCTGATATAGGCTCTCCACTATATCTGTAGTAGTGACATTTATCGAACCCAAGATGATGCACCATCATATCACAAAAATGAATTTAATCCAAACAACCAATTAAAGTATATGGAGAATGACCATAATCAGGTCACTTTCCCTGACAAATACTAAGTCAATATTTTTTACAGGCGCAAAAAGATATATGCTTGCTGAAGTGAAGCTGAACCAAATCTTTGCGATCAAAACCTCGCAATATTTCTGCTGAGAATGTGTTTTTTCTCTATGAATATATCGGTGATGATTGAATATGAACAAAGCAACGCCATACAGAAGTAATACAGAGATGACTGAAACATGGTTTCTAAGTCAGAAGGCTGCATTCAAATTTGCCATCCGACAAGGCCAGCTTCTCTGCTTCTGTAACAACGTCTAATGGAAGAGGACTGAAGCTCCGAGATGGACCATAGAAATGAGGAAATGTATTGGACTCATCCACAGCTTCATAGATCAAACCATTTCCAAGCTGCCACGATTAATACTTGTTAGCTCGTACAAATATTCTATAATTGAACTTTAAATATATGAAACAGCTTTGCTACAAGCTAAGCAAAAGAGTAGGCCAAACACAGTTGGAGCTTTATGAATCCATAATTTATAATCAATATACCTTTTTAGCATCTATTTTCAGTAGGTATAGATCTCCCTTGACATTCAGGAAAAAGTTCTGCAAAGTTGATTGGACCTGCAATTGAACAGATTAAGTCGGAGGGTTAATTTCAATTACTGAATATATTATGTGATTTTCTGAAACTGTAAGGGGACTTTTACTTTTCATGATTGAATAAGATAGATAATTGAGCATTTTTATCATCATTACTAGGATTTGTCCACTCCCACCCTTTCAATGGGATATGAATGAAGCAAAATTAGCTCAAATGATAGATCATATGAAGGGGCCTTAGGATATCTCAAAGTTCTAATCCATCTAAGTAAACAATAGATTAGCCCATACTACATTTATCTATCTAGGCTCATCCTCAAAAATAAAAGCCCCTAATAGTCTAAACGAGAGAGAGAGAGTATGCTATGTTTTTTTCTTTCTTCCTTTTAGGAGGATCAATAATGGTTCCCCATTTCCCATCCGTGGTAATTCGAACCCCCAATCTAATGGCTGGAGGAAAAGCGTCTTACCAACTAAGACGCACTTTGGAAACTGATATTATGTTAGTACAACAGAATTTCTCAGCTAGCACATAATTGATAGGAAGATACATATTTTGAAACGTACACTAGGGAAGTAATCCTTTTCTAGTCTACTTTGCTAAACTCCATCTTCCTTGTAAAACTATTATGACAGAAAGCCCTGTTTTTTCTATCCCCAATCATAATCTACCATTAAAAGTGGACTTTAAAACCCAGTAATGGTAATTTTTATTCCATATTCTATTTGGACAAACTAATTCAGCTCCATAACTTAATGTAAAACCCTTAACTTGTAGCAGTCTTTCACATTACAGGAGCTGAGTTGAATGCTATCTAACAACATGAGTAACCCAGTATTATTCCGAAGGAACAGGATTTTAGACCAGTAGATTAAGACAGTCAAGATTTGGAATAATTTCTAACGAGTTCTCTCAGTCTTAGCTAGCAGAAAGTCCCAAACTACAAAAATTGATACAAACACTCTCAGCGAATCGCTTGCAATAACAAACAAACACATAAACTTCCTCCACATGGAATTATCATTCACAATTACAATCGCCACAATGAATTATCATTCATATACAATCGCCACAATGAATCCTAGTGAAATCTCCAATTCGAAATCGTTTACCAGCCAGAAAATTGCATGAATCACTTAAATTCCTAAAAAAGTGCTCGAAAGAATGACAAAATAACCTGATCGAGCTTGCTGAGATGGAAACAGCCAGTTGATTGGTCGAGATTTCCACCGAAAGTAGCGCCGCTCCGCCGAAGCTCCTCCCATTCCTCGGCGGTGCTGATCCTGTACACAAATTCTTCGCCTTCTTTCAATCCATCCTTTGCAGCCATTGTCAACCACCGCTTTACTCTTTGATTGGTTGATGCTGACAATTTTTCTTAAATCTATTTTATATAAGCTGTTAAGATTTTCTTAATTTTATCAGTTTGCGAAAGATAAATTGGAGGTATTTTATTTAGCTTGCTCATTAATAATGACATACCTTCAAAGTTAGTAATGTTATTATTTTTTGATAAAATTATGCGGGGCATATGTTAGTTATATTATTACATATATATAGGGTAAATGGATTTATTTTATAAAATACTTGGGAACATTTACGAAAGCTATTTTTATTCATAAATTTAATAAACTACTACATAAATTTCGTATTATATCGAGTGTAATATAATGTTACTAGCTAGCAGTGTATCAAGCCCAAGGAAGGAAGGCAAATATAACTAACTTTGGCTCGTCTCTAATTTGACAGTAGACTGCATTTTCGAAATCCTTATTGCCCAACATATCTTTTCGTCCTCATTCATAAACTTGCTATATGTGTGTGTGTGTAAATGAAAGGCAGACGACGTCAAGTGTAAGTTAGAGGCATTCAGATGCCACCAAAGGGAGACAAACACAAAGTACAGCGAGCAAACCAAGGGAGGAAAAGCCTCTCTTGTAATTAACCATGAAAATCTCTGTTCTAAATACCTATCAAAATGGATCAGATGAATAATGACTTCATTGTGCAGCCACTATCTCTATATAAAAATGGCTGCAATCATGTGGTGAATGAAGATAAATACTTCTTTAATCTGATTGAATGCTGCATTTTTTTGAATGTGAATAGTTGAAGTTTGTGATCTCGATCTAAATTTAATCGACTTTAGATACATGCGACACGTTGGATGGGTTGGAGCGCGCAACATGGAAACTTAATTACTATAGAGGCCTCTTCTAAGTTCTAACATGCCTTCAATTTGGTCAACCCAATGGTCGGAAAGTCAAAGTCAATGGATAAGACACATAATATCTATCATGTTTTAACTCAATTGATTAAAAACTAACAAATTTAGAATAAGAAGAGAGGAGAGTATATAGTGTTCATTTGACAATCCAGCAACACAAACACATCGTCAGTGAGAATGTACAAAGCCCCAATAACAAATGTATATACCACTTCAATATATTTACAGACATGATCTCCGCGCCGTTGAGTAGAGTACAGACATAATAAGAGCATTAGCTAAGAGAAATCTCATGCCACATAGCATTATGAGTGCTGCCAAAAGTTTTCTCGCTACTGTAGCACATGTAGAGGAACCCATCTTCATCCTTAGAGGAATTATACAAGGACTCGATCAAGCTTGCTGTGAGAACGAAATACATAAGATGAGAAAAAGAAAGGATAAGAAATCATCGACTTTCATGCAGACCGACGTCCAAAGAATTATGGAAGATACCATACTTGTTTGTGGTAATGTATCCCTGACAAACACAAAGAGAGCTTTCCCAGGAGCCAGGCGGAGCCTCGCGCCCAAGATGTGGATAAATTGGCCAACCGACATATCACGTGGTACCAGGAATCTGTGAACAGACCATATTAAAAAGTGGAAACACATTCATGAACTGCTGAAGAATATACTTGCTAAAAAAAAAGTACTCTTCAGTTTCCTCAAACAAATATTGTGTATTAAATAGTAATGGACTCGGCTAAATATGTAAAATCAATTCTTAAATGAGAAAAACTCTTTAAGGCACCCAAAATCTGAGCATAGTCAAATACTTTACAAGCTTTATTGGTGTGAGGTTATACGTCTACGTCTTAATAATAGTCCTTGGCCATAGGCCCATAGCGATTATAACTCCTTTACAAAGTTTTTTTTTTTTTTAAGTTTTTCACGTAAAAACATTAAGAAACATGCTTCACCTAAGCTATTCTTACTTATAAATGGTTCGGAACCAACATATACAGTCACCATAGGTAAATATAGCAGGATATATAAGTTAGGTGGAATGGCACTGCACGGTCTTCTGTAGAAACTTATTTCTCAGAAATCGAACTTCCAGGCAAGTATAAATTACATGAAAACACATTGGTTAACAAGGAAAAAAGACTCACTTCCTCTTCTCCATCTCAGGAAGGTCGGACTTAGAATATCTTTCAGCAACAACCTACAATAGTCCCACCAAGTAAACAATGATATAGCAAAGAAACCACATGACTAGTAATCTAGTACAAAGCCGTAAGGAAACCATCCATTTATTTAAAGCACCTACACAATCTTGAAAATTCATAGCGAATCCGAAAAGGCAAAAGTATTTATAACTCAGTTTTCAGGCAAGTTTCTTCTGATGATCTTTGCAACCAATGAAATTTTGTCTATGAAAAGAATTACAAATGCATCTTTAATACTATCTTCCAACTCAACCTGAACCAAATTAGAAAATTACGATGATATACAATATAATGTAGCAAAAGCAAAACCTAACACACACAACCATTTCCCTTCTAACCACAAACCACAAGCATACATTAGAGAATCCTAAAGAATTTTATCAATGACCACCAGCTCTCCCTCTTTCTAAAGACCAAGCATCTCAAAAAGTGGAAACTGTGATGGTTTATGTAGCACATTAGAAAAGAATCCCAATTTTGTTCAAATCAAATCTAAACTGCTCCTCTTCAATCCGGCGTTAGACCCTTTCTTGTTAGTTTTTTGTCACGTTAGATATTTTAAGCTTTGTCAAAAACCAAGGCAAACTTCCTGATTGCAACAAACACATATTATAGAAAAATTTACTAACACAATTTCTTCGGGACGAGGTTCTAGATTTTGACAGCCAAAGTATGAATACTCAAACATACATCTAGAGCTTCAGTGTCAAAAATTAGGAAAGTATAAGAGAATAAGAATCAACAACAATATCATAGCACACCAGTTTTACCTAACGGGAAGCTGCAGATGGTCAAAAACCAAGGCAAACTCCATGATCGTAAATAATACACATATACATATTATAGGCATTTACAGAATTTCTTCATCTATAAGGTTCGAGGACCTGAGTATATATTTTCAACTAT
Source organism: Salvia rosmarinus (assembly GCA_036937905.1). Lineage (NCBI taxonomy): Eukaryota > Viridiplantae > Streptophyta > Magnoliopsida > Lamiales > Lamiaceae > Salvia > Salvia rosmarinus. The sequence goes on along the minus strand of CM072820.1, from coordinate 56,972,362 downwards.
ACGTCTAGAGCTTCAAGGCCAAAACAGAACTGCTATAACAGATGAAGAATCAACAAAATAAACTCAATAACTTCATGGGACAGCTCTATTTTCAAATGGGGACAGTATAATCATGGCAACAAGGTTCCTTTAAACTAGATAATGAAGCTTGTGTTATTCAGCGACGAAAAAAGTTCTAAAAATGTCACAAAAAGACGTACAGGAACTCGATCAGGATATTTGGCGATGATGTCCTGTGATTCTTCCACCCTTTCTTCTGCAGATTAGAAAAATTAGGGCAGCTGTCAATTTCTATAAAACAATGAGGCGGAGAATTGAGGTGCAAAGAGAAGGCAACGAACCGAAAGAAAACTGTTCCTTGAAAGACTGCATCTTGCCCATGCCTTCAAATGTTGCTTCCGATCACAATTTGGAGAACTGGTGGCGAGAGAAACGACGAAGCAAATTACAAATATTAGACGAAACCAAATAATTGATGATAAAGTTGGAATATACATAAAGAAATCACGATTTCGTGTTTGCGTGATCCTAATCGTCTGATTGACCAGTCGACGGCCATTTGGAATTATACTGAAATAAGCTAATACTTGTAAAATAAACCAAGCAGGGTTACCTTAGTTGGGAGAGTATCGAATTGAAGATTTAAAGGTCATGTCTTCGATCTATGTTCATCGCGTTATTATGCTTATTTTATATAAAATTCTTCATTTATTTATTCATGGTCATTTGATTTACTTTTATGTTTTGTTTATTTATTTTTATTTATGTTCATTTAATTTCCTTTTTTATTTGTTTATTATTACGTATTTTGTATTTTATTTATTTTATGTTTATTTATATGAATTCTTTTATTTATTGCTATTAATATCATTTATTTATACACTTTTTTTTATTTATGTTCATTTGATTTGCTTTTAAGTTTTATTTATCTATTATTATTTTTATGTATGTTCATGTAATTACCTTTTTTGTTTGTTTATTATTACACAAAATGAGGGTTTTTAGTATTTATGTTCAATTATTGTTTTGTTAGTGTGTGGATGAAACTTTATTTTATTTTTATTTATTATGTCCCTTTATTTATTAAAAGACTCCTATTTATTTTCATTTAATTTTCTTTTTTATTTGCTTAGTATTATACGAAATGAGGGTATGTAATCTTTATATTCAATGAAATTTTGTTCTTGTGTGAATGAAATATAAGATAAAGGCAATATTTTGTTTTTCTAATAACTTGTTAGTTTATGTTCATTTATAAATATAAATGGGGGTGGATCAATTTGTTTTATTATTTTTTCATTCACATGGCATGTTATTTATGTTCATTTATTCATACAAAATGAGGGTATGTATTATTTATGCTCATTTAACCTTTTGTGAGTGTGGGTGGAAATGACATATACGATATGTGGAGTGGAAATACTTATTTTTAATACATTTCCTAAGCTTCTTCTATCAAAATGTTAGTTTCCAATAGACTGAGTTGCCTCAAAAAATATGTGCTGAGGGTATGAGATGATTGAGTTGATGGTCAGCAATTTGGATTAGCTTGTTTTCATTGACAATTTCAATTGTTTTTTAATTGGATTAATGCTTTAAACAATTTTCTTCAATGAAATTTATAGATCCATATTGTTTATCTATTTGCATGGAGCTACATCTCTTAGTTGATGTTTTATATTGTTCCTGAATTATCCTTTTTCAGACAACATACAAACTGCATAGATTTCCAGAAGCGGCCTCGTACTTTATGACCGACTGTGTTGGAGGCTATGCAGGTCTTAGATAATATTCACCAGTCTGGGGTCGATTGCCTTTTTGTCTCTGATATAAAAAGCCAATGACTTCATGATTCTATGTTGTTAATTAGCGGCTCTTAGATAAGATTTGAAATCAGATCCTACTGTGAAGTCCCAAAATATGAATGTGAAAATCCATTTCACCACTATGCCAGTGTCTACTAACAATCGCAATCACAATATTCGAATCTAAAACCATCAGATGCAGGTTACATTTCTGGATAAGATCATCTCAGCTCATAGTTCTGCTGTCAAAGGTATTCAGTCTTTCTTCGATTTCTCATCGCCTCGTTTGTTGAAACAGGAGAAAAACTTCAATTATTAAGGAAATATGCTCCGAGGACGTATGAATATTTTGTGATTTTTCTCAAATACTTTAATATCTGTTAGATGAACTTGAATATCTCATCTAGTCTCCCTCTTTGATCATTAAAATATAATTCATCTTATGAAACTTCTGGAGGAATATGTAGTGTTGCTTATTAACGTTTCATATGTCACGCGCGTATTGTAACCGATGTTCATATTCGGTGTTTGTATTGATGATTATATGTTTCTTGGCCTGTTGTGCTTGTGTTTTAAGGAACTTTGCGGTAAAAGAAAGCTTACTTGATGCTGGAAAAAAAACTATCTAATTTTTTTCTTACCTAGGTGTATGGACGGACAGGATTTGGGTTTTCCTGTTGGTCTTGATCAGCGAATCAGGTGTTGGAATGTTAATCATGATAGACTTACCGAGTGTGCCCGTTTGATCATCAGTGTACCGTAGCCAGCTGAAGCATTAGATGTTAACATATGTGGCAGGTGAGTGAGATTGCCCACTTCTATGATAGTTATGTCTTGCCTTACTGAGTAGGTGATTATTTGTTCGTCAACTGCAGATGATAGAATTCCATCCAACAAATGCAGTGGATAACGAAATGTAGCTTGCTTGTATTATCCTCCTGTAAGAGAATATGCTCTTGTCTAAATTGAATTAAAGATTGGTATGCGACCAGCAACTTTGCTAGCTGACTTCTGTATGAAGCAGTGTTCTTAACTCCTGGCTGCGACTGTGATCTGGAATGGATGCATGCTTAAAGTTGGGGGTGGAGTGCAGATTGGCGGCACGTGCCACAGCTTCAGAATCATGTGGAGTTTGAGGGCGCAGAAGCCTCTCTGCTACTAAGTAATAATATGTTCTATAAATTCTGTGGACTCAAAATCACTATACTTGCAAAAGGCCTGGATTCATAACGTATACATCAATGTTTTCTCTCTCTCTCTCTCTCTCTCACACACACACACACACACACACACACACAACAATACAATCACAACACTAGTGTTTACGCTGAGTTCTGATCGGACACGAATGATTAAAGATTTTGGATGTTTGAGAAAAGGTTGTTTTGCCAACTTTCTCACAAAAATTTGGATTTAATGTTTTGATGCTGACAAATTACCCTCTGCTTTGTCTTGGCACCTATGACATTGCATCTCTTTTAGGTTTCTGTTCCTTTGTTGGGTAGGTAAGCAGATCAAACTCTCTTCGAATTTTGTCACAAAAGTCATAATAAGTGTATCACTTGTGAACGACACGTGTTTTAATAAAAGTATTGGTATGAGTGGTAGGAATAATTGTTTTGGTAAATAATGAATGACTGTGAGGGTAAATAATAAATAATATTGTACTAAAAAGAAAATTGATATATTTTTCATAAACATCGAATACCATAATTATAATATACTTATCAAGTTATCATGGATGGATGAAATATTATTTTTCTGTTGTTGGTGGTTGTCTTAGTCTTGGATTATTGGTGTTGGACTTCTCAAGTCTTATCGGAACTGGTTAAGCGTATAATTGCACTAGACTAGAGAGATAATTTTTAGATCGCATTCATTCATCGTAAAAATTTGAAATATTAGTTTAAGAGGTTACATTGGAAGATCGAACAGAGATTTAAAACTTCCCATGTATACTTTGTAATGATTGTACATTTCGAGGTTACATGGGTTATCGTTTTTCTAGTTTTTTCATTCAAAAAATCAAATATTATTTTTGGTAGATAGTCTATTATACCTTTTTTAAAACGATTATTTCTCTCAAAATATCTTAGCTAATAAATATTATTTCAAAAAAAAATATGAATAAAGCATCCCTAATTGTTTACTTTAACGTAGAAGATTTTACAGGGTGTTGATGTAAGATTAGAATTAAGGAGTCTAAAAAGATTAGAATTAACGTAGACGGGGCGGTTCATTTGAATTTTAGAAGAAAAAATTGGGATCGATAATTCTTTGGATGAGAGAAGAAGAATGAAATATCTTTGATTATAAATAATTGAAAAAGAAATATGAGTAAATAAAAGCTAGGTAAATAATACAAGTGATTATTCCCACTAATCCACCTGCATCTAAATGTGGAGGCACTTCAAATTTAGGAGGAGCAAACGACACATAAGGTTGAAGATTCGTTGGATAGTTATCCCATTTAGGGGTATCCAAATGGTTTTTGGTTTTCAGTTAGAATCGGAACCGAATCGAAATCGACAAATTCGGTTATTGGTTCGGTTTCAGTTCTAGAGTTAAAAAAAAATTCTGTTATTGGTTAACCGATAACCGAATGGTTCAGAACCGAAAACCGTTTTTTATTTTTAATTATTACTTCAATTACTAATTAATTAATTAAAAATTCTGAAAATCAATTTTTAATGATTACTTTATTAATTATTTCAATTATTTGTTAAATATTTTATATATTTTTAATAAGTTTCAGTTTTAAATTATTATTTTATTTATTTTTATTATTTATTAATTTTAATTCGATTATGAACCGTCGGAACCGATCGGTTTTCGGTTAATCTAAAATTTAAAACGATTCGATTTTGGTTCCATTTTTTTCGGAAAAATTCGATTCGGTTAACCGAAAAATTCGGTTTGGTTAACAGCCCTAATCCCATTTGAAGAAAAGGAGACTTGGTGAGCCGGTGTAAGGTCACAAGACACACCATATAAATACCCATTAGAATCCTGTAAGCCCTTTTTCTCTTGTCCCAACTCCTCTCTCTCTGCAGACTCAGATCTGAAACTCCTCACTTCTCAAGTCTAAAAGGTAGCCTCCACGAGCTTTCTGCTTCTCTTGATTTTTGAAATGATTAATGTTTTCTTGTCTGCGCAAGATGTTGATTCTTGCTATTTTTAAGCACGAAGGTGTTACTTTTTTTTAAATTTTTTTATTTACTCTCTTCACCAAGTTCAAGTATCACATATGCTTCTTCAGAAGGCTAATTTTAGTGATTTGGTTTGGGTAAAGTTGCTGCTGATGTTTGTGATTTGATTTATGTTGTTATGTTCAAATTCTCCAGCCTCTAGTATACAGATGCTTTGATGCTTCCAGTGAGTGTTGCAGATATGCCCGAATCGAAATCTTTGTATTCGATTTTGAGTTAGACGTGTGATTTGCTGCTTTAGATAGTTTCCACTATGGTTCTTTTGTTTTAGGTGTAGATCCGTAGTTTGTGGAATCTCATTATTCTATGGCAGTGAGATAATTTAACCTACGAGCATAAATTCTGGTTTTTTAGAATAATATTGTGGCATTTAACTGAGTTTTTGTGTGATTTGACTCGTACTCGTAGAGTAACTACTTAGTGTTGTGCATCCTTCAATTCTCTGTTTTTTGGTAGCTTTACGATATGGAGACCTTCTTGTTTACTTCTGAGTCTGTGAACGAGGGCCACCCCGACAAACTGTGCGATCAGATCTCCGATGCAGTGCTGGACGCCTGCCTCTCTGAGGACTCCGAGAGCAAGGTTGCCTGTGAGACGTGCACCAAGACGAACATGGTGATGGTCTTTGGAGAGATCACCACCAAGGCTAATGTTAACTACGAGAAGATTGTACGTGACACATGCCGTGCTATCGGATTTGTTTCGGATGACGTAGGTCTTGATGCAGACAACTGCAAGGTCCTGGTCAACATCGAGCAGCAGAGCCCTGATATTGCCCAGGGTGTCCACGGCCATCTGACCAAGCAACCGGAGGAAATTGGTGCTGGTGACCAAGGTCATATGTTTGGGTATGCCACGGATGAGACGCCTGAGTTGATGCCTTTGAGCCACGTTCTTGCCACCAAGCTTGGTGCTCGTCTTACTGAGGTTCGTAAGAATGGCACCTGCCCTTGGCTGAGGCCGGATGGCAAGACTCAGGTCACGGTTGAGTACTACAACGACAACGGTGCCATGGTTCCTGTCCGAGTGCACACTGTGCTGATATCCACACAGCACGATGAGACTGTGACGAATGATGAGATTGCTGCAGATCTCAAGGAGCATGTGATCAAGCCTGTCATCCCTGAGAAGTACCTTGATGAGAAGACCATTTTCCACCTGAACCCGTCTGGGCGGTTTGTTATCGGTGGCCCTCATGGTGATGCCGGTCTGACCGGTCGGAAGATCATCATCGACACATATGGGGGATGGGGTGCACACGGCGGTGGTGCTTTCTCAGGGAAGGACCCAACCAAGGTGGACCGGAGTGGTGCCTACATTGTGAGGCAGGCTGCTAAGAGCATTGTGGCGAGTGGATTGGCACGGAGGTGCATTGTGCAGGTGTCCTATGCCATTGGTGTTCCGGAGCCTTTATCTGTGTTTGTGGACACTTTCGGAACTGGAAAGATCCCGGATAAGGATATCCTGCAGATTGTGAAGGAGAATTTCGACTTCAGACCGGGAATGATCTCAATTAATCTGGATCTCAAGAGAGGAGGCAATGGCAGATTCCTTAAGACGGCTGCGTACGGGCACTTTGGGAGGGATGATCCTGACTTCACTTGGGAGGTTGTCAAGCCCCTCAAATGGGACCAAAAATCTGAAGCTTGAGATTTCAAGCTTTCAACACTACTATCTATGTTTTTTCCTTTATCATTACTCTTTAGCCCTGCCTGGGTTTGTTGTTTCTTGTTTCTTGTTTCTTGTTCGAGTCCTATATCATCTGTAATAACATATACATAATTTTGTGATCGCTTACTCCTCTCTCTATCTCTTCATATACATAATTGCTTCAACATAATTTTGGAACGAAAATGTTGGGAAGTAGAATAATTGGACAAAGTGATGCCAGCCTCTACCACAGTGTAATGAGTTAATCTCTCAAGAAATAGGTTGTTCAATTTGAAGAAAAGAAGCGTCACACATTGCAGGGCTGCTATTATAGTAAAGTCGGAGAATCAATTCGATAGTACAAGATGAAGTTATTGTCATTTCTAGTAAAATGTGAAATCTGAACTAATAGCTACTTATACTCGGGTGCCTCAGCTTTACAGTTTATAAATACACACAAATTCATAGAAAAAGAGATTAGTATAATGATTTAGCTGGAACCATACTCCAACATCTCCCAACTGAAGGGACGGAACACAAAGAGAACCCGTGGAGAGCTCTTGAAAAGAAGGGCGACACACACACATACAGCGGCTATGGCCAGCATGGAGAGCATTGTAGGCCTGTACAGAAGAGTCCGACTGCCACTTCTGTAGGCAAGTTTTTGAGCGCAGACACCACATGGTTTCGTCTGCGACCTTGCTGCAATCTCAAAGATGGCAGTGTTGGGCTTCTGATTGATGCTGCTGCTCTCCGAAAGAGTGTCAGATATGTCCAGAACTACATGCCCAGAGGGTGCTTTCTTGTTCATTTTTCTCTGAACCAGGTGAATATAAGAATAGTGTCCTCTCAGTCGGGCATAATTCTCAGGTGTGAATCCGGTGCTGTCGAGAGCACTCTTCCATGCATCAATTCCCACCTGATAAGGTACCACACATCATATCTATTCAAATATGCACTCTATATGTTGACAGCTTATGCTAATGAACATGCAATTAATGGGGTCTATTCAATAACACATGACGAAAGAACAAGATTACCTTTCCGGGATCATCAGTCAAAGCATCCAATATATCCTCAGATCCGTCCCTACCAGCTGCTACATGAAGAGGTGTCAGACCTCCAGGTCCTGCAACATCGGGTCTTAACAAATAACTGCCAACCAGGGACCGATATTCTGAACTCAGTTCATCTGCTATTTTTTCTGGGGCATATCTCAACAGCATCCCCACAAGAGATCTTGAATTTTTCCGCACAGCTCGGTGGAGCAGACTCATTTCAGACATAGCAAATCTCAAGAAAGGTTGCTCTCCACCAGTCACTGTTCCGGAAAATAAGATTTCTAGGAGCTTATTTACAACAGAACACCAATCACGATCCATTGAGAACTCCACAAGACACTTGAACCGTTCAAAAGGGAAAAGTTCCAAGTTAGACTCTTCCTTTCCGGACCGGGACTTCAACTGATATTTATGGAGAAGCCACCCCATTTCATGTATAAACTCCATGGCTTGGCTTCTTGCAGCAATTCTCCCCGTCCCTCTCTCTACATGATCTTCTTCTATCAATTCTATCTCTTTCTCTAGCATACGAATCTCAGCACAAACATTTTCTTCGGCAATTATGAAGGGATAGTAGCTGCTACTTAGTCCATGATCTTCAACCTGAATGTCAGGAATAATTCATGTTACAGGAAAGGGAATTTTGCAATTTTTTAGTAATAGCATAAAAAGGTGTTCCTTGAAACCTTGACTTGTCTGTAATTTATGGATTACATTGCGGCAATAAGTCAACTCAATGTGCAAAACATAATTTAGCAAAGTAGCCACCATAGAAGTAAATTCGTGTCATATTAATGGTATATGTGATGCACCATATGTGAAACAGCATATTTTTCCTAGTGGGATGGACAAATTTACGATGAGTAGAATAACCAACCTCTATAAAACCTCTACCAGTGACTGCGGGAATTGAGCAGGAAAACTTAAGGCATTGAACATGCTCAAGGGAATCAACATGTTCAATCGACTCGCTATCAGCTTCCAGATAGTTTCCTTCCAGTGCACAGAGTAACCTAGCAAACAGAGAATAGCAATTCATTGTTGTAATTAATATTTTAACAAAATATCTCACAGGTGAGAACATAGTGTTTCCCAAGTAGACAAAGGAGCTCATGTATGATAAAACAAGAATGGCTTATCACATTGTAATTGCCAACAAATACCTAGAGGACGGTCGAGATAATTTGAAGCCTTTGACGATGAATTGGGCTTGCCCAGATGATGCCACAGCAATGGGTTTGATGCTCAGAATTGAGCTAAACTCATCAGTCCCAAGAGGCAAAGATGTATTAACAACTACCTGACCTGCACTGCCAAACAGATCCAAATAAAATATCCTCCAATAAATACATTACTGGCGAGGGGTGAGTTTGCAATCCAAATAACACAGCAAATAATGGTATTGGATGAAAAATAAGAAGAAAACCATGGTGGATAAATGCCATCTGATTCTGCACCCTCGCATAAATCCATCCAGTACTCCAAAAATTGACATCATCAGAGAAATTCAGCAGCCTACTTAGACTGGAGCTTAGGTCACAATAGAGCTACCGAGAAAGAAAACAAACAGACAGGAAAATGAAAATATTAGAATTTGGTCAATACATGCCTCAATATTGACACCAAGTCACAATTTCATAATCATGTTTCTTCTAATACGAGTATAAACTATACCTCTTCCCATGCAGACTCCGATAGGCGGAGATATATAGTTAAAATGACACAACCTGGTCTGATGTAGCTCTCTATATCAGAAGGACTGTGGGATAACCAATCAAAAATCTGGAAATTCAAGGTTCAAAAATCTAACTGTCAGAGAAAGATAAGAGGCTGAATGGGAAGGAAAGCATTTACAAAATGCAATCTGTGTAGTAATAAAGATGTACGAGTGATAAACAAGTGGAAGTTAAAGCACCTGTGATCGTAGAACAATGGGAAAGTCACTTGGTTCTTTTCCAAATAGTTTGAACACAATGCGATCTGTGTGGCTCTGTTATAACATAAATCAAAAGAAGAAATTATATAATATACAATTTAATAAAAGTTATATTACACAAATTTCTACAGCTTTTCAATTTCAACAATCAAAGGCCGTCTTATATGAGACTCTTGGAGTGAATGGGCTATACAATCAGAGCATAATTAAAAAGACAAGATAATCATTAGATGCTGCAGCAATCTACAATGAAAAAGGAAAATAAAAATAAAAATAGAAGAATACAGGGTTGGGACAGCAGAATACATGAATCTGAACTCTGACTACAAGAACCTGTCAAGTAGACGTATAAAGTTTTCGATGAATTAATCATATATCTCCAAAGCAAACACGGAAAACTTCTCCAGGAAATGGATTTTTTTAAATTTTCTTTTACACTTCTCAGAGAGATAACTACAGTGTTTTGCTGAAGCATTTGACAGGCATGAAAATATGTAGACGTGAGACCATTTTAATAGCATGTTAGAATCCATTTAATGGGTTCGACTGCTTCTATGATAAGTTCAATGATGAGCTTGGTATACCTGAGCCTCCCCACTGGAACTGGATGGTGACTGTGCAGACGCAGAGTCCGAATTTCTGCTAGTCTGAGGAGGACTTGATTGATGAGATTCTTGCTGCACCCAGGAAGGGCACCCCATAGAAACAGCACCTAGACCCTGTGGAGCGGTTGATCTTTCCATGTCATCCGTTCCATCATCAGAGTCAACATAAATGTCATTCAAATCAAAATTATTCCGTTTGCTCCTTTCACCAGAAGTCTCCAGCTGTTGAGCATATTGAGAGCCACCTTCAGTGTGAAGCACAATGCCTGGCCTCTGAGATGTGGCATGTAAATCACCATCTTTTTGTGGCATTTCATCCCCAAGAGTTATGCAATGCTCTTGCCTAGACGTTTGTCCTGGAGAGCCATTTGAGATCAACATAGATACTAATTCAGAGTTTCCAACTGAAGCCAAATTACTCAACAAATCTTGAGACTCTTGAAGATGTGCAGATATGTTTTTTTCCCAGTGGAGGGATCCCTGACTGGCAAGACCTTGAAGAAGATGGGACAGGAGATCCTGATCATCTCTGTGGTTCGACCTATTAGCTGAAAATTGTGGAAGTGGGAAGGAAGTTGATCATCTTAGACTTGGCACAGGGCCCAAAAGGTCAAAACAACGAACAAAAGTAGTGCTGCATATCGTATACCACAAATGCAGCCCTTCTGAAACAGAAAAGTTGCTTACAGTGCATGCTGGAGAGAATTTTCAGTATGCTCATCAACAAATAACTGCTCGTCTGGTTGTTATCGACAGGACTGCTATTACTGATATTGTCAGTTTGAGTTTTCCTCCTCCTCTTATTGTGGCCAGCCAAGCGCCGACGACAACTTCTCTTTCCCTCGTCAAACTCTTGAAGTGCATGAAACCTGAAAGCACACATTACATAATAGGCATCTCATCAACCAATCCATACGACATCGTGCAACTGTAGAAAAAGTCAATTACATGATTCATTCTATTACTTTCTCAGACCATTAACTTCAAGCAGTACAGCACTCTGAGAGTGCATACGGAAACAACAACAGATAAATAAATAATCTTCCTGGCAAAACACATCTCAGCAATAAGGTACTCAGAAAAAATATTCCTACAGCACAAGCAACAGAGTTGGAAGAGTAATTTGACAATTGGTACAAGTGAAAAAGTGGCAACAGTAACATATAAAATAAAGTACATCAAGTTTTTCAGCTTTCTATAGTTATCCAGAGAAAGGTTATAACATTTTCATTTTCTCAATCATTCAGTCATATTGTCCAACACACCTACAAACTTGAGAGTTTAACAAATTAAGAATTTGTGAATCCATCTCATTCACTAGGCACACCAAGAATGAATGTTCCTTTTAAGATCATTATTGGCCTATTCGATTACCATCAAGTCCACATCTCCACAAATTTAGCAGCCAGAAGAGCAAGAAGAGAACAGACCTGCTGCACTGCTGGCAGAATCGCTGCATTTGATTTCCCACGAGTGCTTTGCTAGCCTTGGAATGCATCTGGCAAACTTTATGCCGTCTGTGATAATCCTTAGCCTTACTCAGATCGGTTCCGCAATCCTCAACCTGGCAGACAGCTCGATTAGATGCAGCTCCGACCAACTTAGTCTTCTTCCCTGCAGTTGCTTCCCCATTCCTGGTGGTAGCGAAAACACGGCCGCCGAGGTCCAGAGTCAGATTATCGGCCAAATTATTGTTTTCGACTGCATTAGCCCGCCTCTTCTTCTCCAATTCCCTAGTATCCTGCTGCAATTCGTCAGAATAGGACGAAGAAGTGTTGGAAGAAGCTCGAGTGGCGGAAATTCCAGTCTCGAGGGGGAAAAGCTGCTTGCTTTGATAATTTGAGGCGGCGCCATTGAGCGGCGTAGCAACGAAGAGGTCGCCGTCCCATTTCCATTCGGCCGGATCCCATTCCAAGCTTCGCTTGCTAACCGCACGCAAATCTGTCGATGACATTCCGTAATACAGCTGAGCTTCGCCGCCGATTCCGGCGTCCATGGCAGCTAATTACTGAAATTAGAGCAGCAAATTGAAGCGATTGCAGGTGCAACACAGAAGCTCCGAGTGATGGAGTTCCAAATCTCCCTAAATCAGCCTCCGTACGGCCTCATAAATAAGGAGTGAGCGCTGTCCGGCATGATTCCAGAAGAAACATAAGGTAATTTCAGCAATAAAGAACGTAATTCGGAGGGGGGGAGGGAGAAAGGAGACAAATCCGAACCAAGGCAGCAAAAGAGTAGGGTATATGAATTAAGAAAGCGAAAGAAACTTGAAAGAAGAATTAAGAAGAGTAGAGAGAGAGTTGGCAGGTAAGCTCACGGCGGAGGAAAGGAAGAATAAAGTAAAGACAAGTTGGGTGGCGGGACGGTGCGGACGGAAGGTGGGTTGGATATGGATGTGGGTGGAGAGAGAGAGAGAGAGGTGAGTGGTGGTTTTTGTTTCTTTAAAAAAATTTAACATGGGTTTTATTTTGTATTGTGGGAGCGTCTCTCTCTCTCTCCAGTAACTAAACATTGCACCTGACCAATCACTACTCATTCGTACTCAATAATTACACAATTGTGCATATAAAAACATTTAAGTATATTATATTCGATAATTATTTATTAATATAAATTAAATTAATAAAATGTTATTATTTAAGAACTGAGTGTAATACACTTATATAATTTATGAAATTTTTCGAAAGATTAACAGTGATGGTAATAAAGAAAATCACTGAATTTGAAATCCAAAAATCTCACATATTACTAATCTTTTCCTTTGAGAATACAAATATACAAAATCAATTACTATGAATTTTCAAAAGAGATAAATGACGGAACATATCTTAGTAAGCAAGGAGTCAAAAATAATAAATCCACGATATAACGAGACATGATATCGAGATAGATGATTTGGCGTTGACACACCAACTGAACGATAGTAAGGGTAAAATAGGAATGGAGAAAGCAGGTAGTGCCGGCCCACGGAGTGAAAAAGATGCTTGGCTTTATTATTATGGAGAAATCACGGGATGGAAAAAGAACATTTTATTTATTCAGTATTCTATGCTCCAATAGTAAATTGTTCCCAACCCACTCCCTCTCACTCTCTCAATCATTCAGATACCAGTTGGTGTACACGAATGAATGATGATTCGTTTCTTTAATTTTAATCTTATAATTTTACGATAATAATTATCATTTTTGAATAAATGTTTATACCAATAAACTTAGAATATTTATAATAATAATAATAATAGTAATAAAATAATAATAGATTATCATATAATAAATAATAATAATAAAAATAACAAAAAACTAGTAAAATGATAATAAATGATAAAATAATACTCATTCGTCCACCAAAAAATAATATCGTTTTTTGGTATAATTTAAGAAAAGCAGAATGAGTGTAAAGTAAATGTGTATAAAAGGTGTGTCGTTGGGATAATAAATGAATATATTAATGGATTGTGAGTGTAAAAAGTGGTAGTAGTGTTTTTTTAAATAAGTGGATAAATTGAGGTAAAATGTAAAGTTGGTGTTTAAAAAAGGAAAGTGCACATTTTGGTGGACGAATGAAAAGGAATTAAATCGTGTTTTTGGTGGACGGAGGTAGTAATAAATATTATTATTATGAATTATATTAACATACAAAATACTAATTAATAGCAATAAACATCATATTAAAATAATAGAAATAATAATATTAATCAATTAATTAGTAATAATAATAATAGATTATTATTATTATATAAATTATAAAAATAATGCTTATTTTATTTATTTTTGTTTTATTTCTATTCGTTCAATTCTTTTATATACTAGCTATATAAATCATATATTTTATTCTATTATATTCCTATCATTATTCCATTTCAAAATTCATTCAGTTCCTATCTAATTTAATTTCTACGTTACCGACTATCACCTTGTATCATATGCTAAACTGATCATATTACATCTTCCCCCACCGATCGGCAAAGCTCCAAAAACCGTCATGGGCAATTTCACGTGTCACCAAAATTCTCATCGGCGACTATCTCTAATTTCAAGATTATTGCGCTATTTAACTTGTAACAAATAGTTTGTATATTTATATTTATATTCAGTTACTTTATTTATATATTTGTAGGTCAAGTTTGAGCTGATATCTTTTTAGTTAGAGTGGAGGAATTGGGTATTGGATACAATCTTTAAGCTACAAGACACAGGACGTGTTTATTTGAATTTTGAATACAACATATTTTGAAATTTAACGACGAATCTATCGAGTTGGGTCTAGGGCTGGAATTATGGATTATTCTGTTTGACAATCAGAATTGTTTTTTCTGTCTATTCGAACTAAGAGTAATTTTAAGGGTTTACTCTACAACCAATCATAATGATTTTTTCTGTCTATTCGAACTTAGAGTAATTTTAAGGGTTTTACTCTACAACTCTACATTATTATAAAATAAATGATTACTCATCTTCAACAATTAATTATACATTTAACTCTATAATGGAATATTATATTTTTATATCTTCTATTATTTAATAAAAATAAGTTAGAGAGATGAATAATATTATTTTAAATATAAAGTGATACTATTAATTTTCGAGTAAAGTATAATGTATTATTGGAGATTAAAGACATTCTACAATAGAGATTCTGTTAGAGATGTTATATTCTATCAATTTTGTGCTAAATTCACGTTCTTAGTTGAAAGATATTGGAGGAATACGTCTTCACGTGCTTAACTCAATTGGTTTAAAATTAGCAGATTTGGAACAATGACTAATAATCGAGCCTTAGGAGACGTAATATAAGAGTTTCACTATCTTTATGGTGGCTCCTTGTGAAAGTCCTCGTAATTTTTTAATCATTGAATCATAATGATTTACCCCCTCACATTCTCATGAGATTGAGGTGTGGGGACTCCAGAGGGTGTGTTCCCCTTTTGGAACAATATATCGGAGGAATATGGGTCGTCGGTGTGTGGAATGATACTAGTACTAGAGACGCGTGCCAATTTCGTTTTCGTTAGTTTTGGGGAAAAAAAATAAGAGAGAGACCAAATTATGTAGAGTTGGGCCATTTAACCATCCATAAACGATGGAGTACAAGTTAAATGGCTGTGAGGCCCCATTTCTTGGTTCCTTTTCAAAAACAACAAAGAAAAGGAAAATGGGAGAATACAAAAAGGTGGAGCAACAAAATTGATGATGGGATCAATTATGATGCTTCTTCTTTCCTTTACTTTGACCGCCGTCTCTATTCTATTTTTCTTTTTTTGAGAATAATTTGTCATGATATTAGGGCATAGTACTGTAAATTATATTAAGAAAATATTTGTAAATAACAACTGCAAATAGCTAAAAAATTCGATAATAAACGGTGGGCCGACAGAAGATGGATGCATTGTAGACTGTAGTAAGGTAGAAGCAACATGCAAAGGCCACATGGTGTTGCCCCTTACTCTCACACACCAACCCACCCCTTTCCTTGACCCATTCCCTTCCTCTTCTATTTTCAATTTTCCTTTTCATGTGTATGGCAATTAATTTTCTCAGAAAATAAAATTACAATAATGGATTGGAGATCATTGTGGAAAAATTGTATGCTGCTAATTAATTTAAGGTGTTGTGTGTTAGTTCCATGTTGTCTCTTTTGATGTCCTAATGATTGGAAATTTGATTGCTTTGATAAATGATTATTGGTATTAGTGGTGGCATATCTAATCATAATTGAGTATTTTTCATGATTTATTTTCAGAGATGTAATTTTAAATAATAATTTAAAAGCTGTCTTAGCGCTGGAGGTGGAGGACCAGCAGTGGAATTGCCATGTGAAATGTACGAAAAATTAGGGGAGTGGTGCTATCGATTATTCAAAATGCTATAAACTTTTTATTTATTTAGAGATGAATATTTGATAACGGTGGGCTTTCCAATCCCATCACTTATTTGTAAATGCCATCTATATTTACTATTGTAGGATTCGAATAAAGACAACGGCTCATCACCTTTTGACATAACATTTCATAGTATTCTCAATTCCAAGACCACTTCCAATTATTTCTTCGGAGAAAATGGATTCTTTCATTCAAAAATGTAACCTAGATGTGGAACTTCACGTTGCGTTTCTTTTGGGTGTAATCTAGATGTTCGGGACTCTTTTTTTTTCTTCCTTTTTTTAGAATAAGATATTCGTCACTTTATTATTTATATTTCTGATGAACTTTCAAAATGTTGTAATGCAAGGAGAGGGACAAGGGAACATAGTAGATCCAACGAAGGAATAAATAATTTGATAAACAAAACTATATAAATATTATAATTCATATCTTTATGTGCATGGAGATGGAGATCTGCCCAATGCAGTGTTAACATGCAAAATTGGGTTTGAGACACCTTCCAACCTGACATTCGGTTTTGCCCAATTATTTTACTAACCATAGTCTCCAGACAAATGCTACTAAATTGATTTCCATATGGGGCTCAACGGATTCCTCATAACATCACACATGTTTGTGATCATATTCAATAAAATAATGTAAACATGTCAATTTATATTTTATGCGCAACATTATTATTATTTTTAAATAAAGTATGAGTGATTTATAAGATGTTCTAACATAAGCATACATAATTTCTTAGAGTTTGATTTTAGGAAAAATACATAATTTTAGCCTAATATATCGACTTTGTGACAATTTTAGCATGTAAGTGATTTTTCGACGTCAAAAGACACAATTGATACCAGAAATAACATATAACCCGTAAGTCATTCCAACGACGTTGACTTATGTCAATTTATTAGACTTAATTGAGGTGTTATTAATTTATTAGGCTAAAATTATCACAAAGTCAATTTATCATGCTATAATTACGTATTTTTCCTTAACTTTATGATGTCACATTGCAAGATCTTTTTTAATATATATAATTTTTTTAGTCCATTTAGGTTGAGTTCACATGGAGACTAGCCAACATTATTAATGCTCCTGATATTTATTAACAACTTGCTTAGCTGCAGTTTCCATATTTAGAGGCATGATACACCAACTATAAGTTATCTTGCTCTACATCATTGCAAACTATCTTTATCTACCAAAATTTGTGTAAGATAGTGTCATATTTCGATATATGTAAGACGATATATGATAGGATACGGCCCAACCACTAGGCCCAAGCATCATGCCCGATATAAATGGGCCCCGACATTAAGCTCGGCCCATATGAGTTCGGCCCAAGAAGACTCCCCGACCAACTACAACTCTAATCGCAATTGGAGACGTAGAAGATTCGGATGCATATCTAAAAGAATCCTTATGAGAGAAGACTCAGAATCAGAGTCGAACTCAACTTGGTATCAGAGTCAGATTCAAACTCAACTTGGTATCAGAGTCAGAGTCGGACTCAACTTCATGAATATGTATATATAGAGGCTAGATTATAGAAGAGAGTGAGATCATCTACAATCATCTACACTCAGACATCTACAATCATCTACTCTCAGATCGATCACTTGATCTACACTTCTTGTAATCGCTTCTTACACTCTCAATACACATACTCTCTCTCTTGTCCCGTGGACGTAGATCTAATTCAAAGATCGAACCACGTAAATCTCTGGTGTTCTTGCGTGTATTTATTTCCCTAACGAAAATAAGATCGATCACTGGCGCCGTCTGTGGGAAACGAAATTTTGTGCTTCGATCAACCATCGTTTCTGAGGAATCAATCACGACAATGCATACCGAAGTCACGATCGGTGGTCGCCGGCAACAACGACGGCGGTCACGCCGAGCTCGGCTGGGAAAACCCCGCCAGAGAGAACCAACCCCACGAAGGTCGTGTCTTTAAGTCGTTTCATTAATAAAATCTTTTTTATTATTTGCTTCATATGCTTGGTCCTGCGTATTTCATGTCACTTATGCAGCTACCTCTTCCCATGACGACAAATACCTCTAAGGAGGACGAACATACCCTCTAAGGAGGAGAACCTCTACGGAGGAGAACCATACCCTCAGGAGGAGAACCCTCTGGGAGGAGAACCACACCCTCTAAGGAGGAGAACCTCTAAGGAGGAGAACTAAGCGTGTAGGGGACCACCCTCCCGATAAAACTTGCAAATCGAGAACGCATACCTTCGTTGAGGGCGGATACCTTCGTTTATTTCGAGGACGGATACCTTCATACGAGGGCGAACTAACCGTTTATTTCGAGGACGGATACCTTCATACGAGGACGAACTAACCTCGTTTATTTCGAAGACGCATACCTTCGCATTTGCGAGGGCGATACCTTCATTTATTTCGAGGACGGATACCTTCGTACGAGGACGAACTAACTTCATTTATTTCGAGGATGAATTACCTTCGTTTAATACGAGGACGAACTACCTCGCCTCGGCTTTCGCCGTCTCGGCCTTCCGCAGGCCACCCTCGGCTTTCCGCAGGCCGCCCTCGGCCTTCTCCGCCTCGGCCCTCCAATGGCCGACCTCGGCCTTCGCCACCTCGGTCGCCGCCAGAGCATTCGAGGATGAAGCCAACCTCGGCCTTAGCCGACCTTGGCCTTCGCCACCTCGGTCGCCGCCAGAGCTGCGGCCTCCTTCTTCGCCGTATCCCGAGCCTTCGCCTCGGCCTCGACCTCGGCACGAAGTTACATATTCGCCATCGGCATAACGCCGGCGGTGAAGCGGCGGCGTGCAACTTTGGCACAACGCCTGGAAAGGTGAAGCGGCGACGTACAACCGGCTGCACAACGCCTCGGCAAGGTGGCGCCTCGTCGATGAAGCGGTCGAAGACCTCGATTTAACGCCTCGGTAGGTGAAGTCGATCAAGACCTCGGCATAACGCCTCGTCGGTGAAGTCCGTCGAAGACCTCTACTTAACGCCTCGACGGGTGAAGCCGGTCGAAGACCTCGCTTAACGCGCCTCGTCGGTGAAGCCAGTCAGAAGACCTCGACTTAACGCCTCGGTAGGTGAAGTCAGTCTGAAGACCTCGGCATAACGCCTCATCGGTGAAGCCGATCGAAGACCCGCTTAACGCCCGTCGGTGAAGTCGGTCGAAGACCTCGGCATAACGCCCGTCGGTGAAGCGGTCGAAGACCTCGGCATAACGCCGTCGGTGAAGCCGATCGAAGACCTCGGCATAACGCCTCGTCGGTGAAGCCGACAAGAAGACCTCGCTTAACGCCGTCGGTGAAGCCAACCCAAAGACTTCAAAGAAACGCCGGCGAAGATATACAAACAAAGAAGACATGACCTCTGCGGACGCCTCTACAGCAAAGCCGGTGACATACGATTTCGGCGAACGCGCCTCGGCGGGGCGAAGCCGCGACATACGACTTGGCGAGCACGCCGGCAAAGGCGGCGAAGAGACATACAACCGCCCGGACCACGAATTTCGGTGAGGCAATGTCGAACAACGTCCCTCCATCACGACCTCACTTCTACGTCTTTTGGGGGATATGATAGGATACTGCCCAACCACTGGGCCCAAGATCATGCCCGATATAAATGGGCCCCGACATTAAGCTCGGCCCATATGAGTTCGACCCGAAGACTCCCCACCAACTACAACTCTAATCGCAATTGGAGACGTAGAAGATTGGGATGCATATCTAAAGAATCCTTATGAGAGAAGACTCGAAATCGAGTCGAACTCAACTTGGTATCAGTCGAGTCAAACTCAACTTGGTATCGGTCGAGTCGGACTCAACTTCATGAATATGTATATATAGAGGCTAGATTATAGAGAGGAGATCATCTACAATCATCTACACTCGGACATCTACAATCATCTACTCTCAGATCGATCACTTGATCTACACTTCTAATAATCGCTTCTTACACTCTCAATACACATACTCTCTCTCTTGCCCCGTGGACGTAGATCTAATTCAAAGATCGAACCACGTAAATCTCTGGTGTTCTTGCGTGTATTTATTTCCCTAACGAAAATAAGATCGATCAATATATATCTTGGTTACAGTCCATAGTTAGTGATATATTTAAATTTTTAATGATGTTCGATAGATTTAGAATCAGGTTCTTTCCCCATTAGACAATCCGAGATCCTTTTCTCTTTTTTAATGAATACATTGGATGTAAATATAATTTATAAAAGAGGTATTTTATAGAAAAGCGAAAGCTATAAATAAAGTAGTTTGTTTGAATATGACCCAAATATCTTAACACCCCCCAATAGGATTCATATTACAATAAAGCTATGCGACCACATTATGGTTGACCACACACCATTTTCACATATATTCTGAAAAATATTAAATTATTAAATTTAAATTTAAATGATTTTTTCATTCAATAAAGTTGATTATGACCGACCACATTATGACCGAATAGATATTAAGCCCACATATTGTAGCGTGGGCTCAAGATGTTTACCATAAATAAGAATTATATATTAATATTCTAATGAGAATGTTATTCAATTATGTGGTTGCCTATTTTTAACATCTTGAATGTTAGTTACTAATAAATTACTTTCAAACTAATTTTTAACAATACTCGATAAATGAATTCAGAATTAAACCAAAACCACTGAAAGAGAAGATTCCTATTTATGTCCAATAGTTGAATAGTAAAAGTCAAAGTCCGGCTGACTTTCCGGTTGACATATACAGGCACAACGAATAAAAATCGTAGATGATGATACATCCAACGGCCCACAATTAAGGGATCATTATTTTAGTAAAAGCCACTCCAAGTTTGGCTTAATATCCCAGTCTTCATCGCCGGGTTCGGATTCTGGATCTTCTTTTTTTTCACCGGCCCCCCGAATCACGCCACAGCATTTCTCTCTCTTCGTAATTGTGCTGTGGAGGAGTTGCTGAGATTGGCTCGCTTGATGAAGGCCCAAACACTTGGTTGCATTTCAGTTCAAATGCTTTCGATCGGTTTAATTTTCTGAATTCGTGAGTGTTTTTTGTGTTTTTCTGCTCAATATTGTATGGATATCAACTCAATTTCTAATTTCAGCTTATTTTGATCTCAATTTCCTGGCATCCTTGATTTTCTTTCAGTTGGAATCTGTTACTAGCGATAATTCAGTTTTTTTTTCCGCTGTCGATATTCTTATCCTTCAATCGTTTTCCGAGACCTGCTTCACTTTTTCCGCGCCTAATCGAATAGATTTCGAGCTCAAAGTTGATGGAAGATTTTCAATTTTACTTTAGCCGGATTACCGCTTTAAGTTCTATTGCTTCATGATATTTTGCTGAAGTTCACTTTCCACTTGATATAACTTTATCTTTATCAATTGAGTTAAAGTACAGTTGGATTAGGTGTTTCAACTGCACTATGTCAAAGTGCCCGGCGAAGCAGACAATGAATGTTTTAGGTGATAAAAAGTTTTCAACTTTATTGACAAAATGGCAAAATTGGCTTGATAGCATAATCCACAATCGTAAACATATGAGACAGAGTAACTTTGAAACGCATACAGCATCATTAGCCAGAATTTAGACTTCTGGAGCCAATGAGGCCGCACAAGCTTTTGGCATGAATGCGCATTCTCTCATTGACTGTTTTTACTCTCACTCTCTATCTTGAAGGATTATGCACTAGGCCACAATTACTCCTCAGGATAAGCGACTGGAAGCATAATTCGTTGAGTATTTTTGTTTATTTGAGTTATATCTGCATGGTTAACCATTATTTGTTGTTGTGTTTTCAGCTACTGACCTTGTGGTAAACATTTTTCCATTAAAATTGTTTGTAAAAAAATTGAATTTACATCACCAATTATCTTGCTCAGCGGATATTGTGACATTTGAGAAGATCCTTTGGTTGAACGGAATATGAGTTGTTTTAGCTGTTGCGAAGATGATGAGATCAAAAGAAATGCTGATGGTGGAGGCCCATACCCAGTAAAAACTGCAGCTGGTAATTTAGCAATCTCTAGTCTTTCATGCTATGAAATATTGTTAGTTATTATTTTCTTTTAATTTGTAATTTTTTGTGAAATTCAAATTTTACACAATTAATTTGTGCAAGTGCTTCAACTAGTTGAAAATTATGCTACAGGTTTTGGTATACCACAAGCAGTTTTATTTCTGGTGTTTATCTAATTGGCTTTTGTGAAACTTATATGCTTGGTGCTCAAATTTTGGAAGTTTACCTTTTTTTGCTCACATGGGGTAATGTTTGTGGGTTTCTCTAACACTGCCTTTTGAATATTGGATTTGATCCTAGTCTCTTTTTTATTGTGAAAAGAGGTGTTGATTAATCAGGGTAGGTCCGAGATCTAGTAGTTCTAAACTCATGGCATCTTATTTGCTGGTAGAGAAGATCACTCCACTTAGTCTACTGCATCATTATTGTGTCACTGGTGTTACTTATTTGCTTTTCTTCGACATGATTCATTCTAGTAGGCCATGCTGGGAATTATCACACTAGTGAAGCCACATCTAAAGACCAATCTGTGAAAATACAGCCTATTTCAGTTCCGTCAATTCCCATGGATGAATTCAAGGAAGTTACAAGTAACTTTAGCACAGAATCCTTAATAGGGGAAGGCTCATATGGAAGAGTTTATTACGGAGTTCTTACTAATGGTCGGGCTGCAGCCATAAAGAAGTTGGATGCAAGCAAACAACCAGATGATGAATTCTTAGCTCAGGTCTCTTTTGAAGATTTATTCTAATTCTTGTCCTTGGAAGAAAGTATTCGATATATAAAATGTCATACTTTTGAACTTTCAGGTATCTATGGTATCAAGGCTGAAGCATGAAAATTTTGTGGAACTACTTGGTTATTCTGTTGATGGAAATCAGCGTGTTCTGGCATACGAATTTGCATCTAATGGATCTCTTCATGACATCCTTCATGGTTTGTGAATCACCTAACAGAAGCCATTTATTTTTTAGTGTTCGTATGATTGATAAATGTTGTTCATGCATAACGCATCATCCTAATCATCTTTTATTCAATGAATGTGGTCGTTTTCTAATGTATCTTGTCTATTTCTTTACCCCTATTATATCATTGAATCTTTTTGTGCAAACAGTATTAAGATAGGTAGGCACTTGCTATCTCATAAGAGCTGCAATAGATGCTTTATGTTTTGCTGGCTTGGGCATTCTTTATTTGCATTTGGTTTCAAAAGCTCTTTGAACTGCAGATGCTACATCATTGTCATAGATCTTGGTTTCTCTCTCTCTCTTTGGTGATTACTATCTTTGAAATATCGGTTAAACATTTTATTAACTAAGTTTGCTTTACATGGTAGTCATAGATAGATCAGACAAACAAATCTTAATTCAGCTAAAGTTTGAATTGTTTTTTCAATGTAAATCATGCGCTAGACGATGCTACTGCATAACTAAAGCAAATTTTATTTCCTAAACACCAGCCCAACCTGCCTAAAATGGTGGGAAAGGAAGAAGGAAAATAAATAATTTTATTTTATGAGGTATAAGTTGCAATTTGATCAACTCTTTTAAGTTTTGTAATTCTATTTTTCAGGAAGGAAAGGTGTTAAAGGAGCGCAGCCCCCTCTTCTTTCTTGGGCTCAACGTGTTAAAATTGCTGTGGGTGCTGCTAAGGGTCTTGAATATCTTCATGAGAAAGCAGACGCTCATATTGTCCACCGTGATATCAAGTCCAGCAATGTACTGATTTTCGATGATTTTCTAGCTAAGATTGCTGACTTTGATCTATCAAATCAAGCTCCTGATACGGCAGCACGCCTTCACTCTACTCGTGTCCTTGGGACATTTGGATATCATGCTCCAGAGTGAGTTGCTTTCTGTTTTCCACACATGTGCCTCTCTTCTCCTACCCAGTTTCTCTCTCCATAATTCTCTGATTTGCTACAAATATTTGTTCATCTTTTCCTTCTATGATTTGACAGATATGCGATGACTGGACAGCTGAACTCAAAGAGTGATGTTTACAGCTTTGGTGTTGTCCTTCTGGAGCTCCTTACTGGGCGCAAACCCGTTGATGATACATTACCTCGTGGGCAACAAAGCTTAGTAACATGGGTACTGTACTTTCTCCCTCCCATACCAAATTGCGCTAGGAAACTCTCTCTTGTTCTTGCACTATATTCTCTTAGGTTGGATGTTACAGGCTACGCCAAAAATGCGTGAAGATAAGGTGCGACAATGCGTTGATGAGAGATTGCAAGGAGACTACCCTCCTAAGGCTGTCGCTAAGGTAATTAAGGAATCTCCTTTTAAACTAATAAATAAGTTACTTTTTGCATATATACTCGTTAATGTATTGAGGATTTGTGATGAGCTAATAGATGATGTTGAATGCAGATGGCTACCGTTGCTGCTTTGTGCGTACAGTATGAAGCTGATTTTAGGCCAAATATGAGCTTCGTGGCGAAAACACTCCAGCCTCTGTTAAATACTCGTGCAGGACCTACTGGTGAAACTGGATTCTCATGAAACTTGGCTAAAAGAGTTAGTAAATCATGAAAATATTCTCCCTCTATATATTTGGTTCAAAGTTTTGAGGAAACAGGATTTTGCTAGTATGATTGTTCCTCCTTAGTTGTGATTATTTAAATTCAACAATGAGAGTCCACTGAGGCATGTACCATTTTCTAAGGCTGGCAATTTTCGACACGACACGAGAACATGACACAAACACGCACGAAATTAACGGGTTAATGTTCAGCCTTATCGTGTTCGTGTCCTTATTGTGTCGAAACGATAAGGACACGATAATTTCGTATCGTGTTCGTGTCGTATCCGTGTCGTATTCGTATAACCCGATAATTTTCGTGTTGCATTCGTGTTCGTGTCGTTTTCGTATAATTCGATAATATTTTTATATATTTAATATTAATTTAATTATATTTTTTATATTTTTATTTATTTATTTTCTAATTTTGATTTAAATTTATCGTTTCGTGTCGTATCATTACCGTGTCGTGTCAACATGAAAAAAATCATGTCATATTCATGTTCGTGTCGTGTCCATGTCAGTACATTTCGTGTCGTGTTCGTGTTCGTGTCGGACAGATCCTTAACGGATCGTGTTCGTGTTTGGCCTTATCAGGTCGTGTCGTTATCGTTTCGACACGATAACGACCGACACGCACTAATTGCCAACCCTACCATTTTCATTGTTTTTTCCGTGTCAATGTGTATTATAACGACTTCAAAATTTCTGCATTTCACATTCTTTCAACATAGACTTTTCAGATTATTGTAAATTGAAAAATAGAAAATTCTGACTTTGACTCGGTTTTTTATTTTAACGTGAAATCTGCGCACATTTTGCAGTGAGTGTTTGGAATGTTGAAGATGTACTAGAAAAGCTTGTAATGGCTTGCACCTGTGAAGTAAGAGTTTATGAAAATTATGAGGTGTTGCTGAACATGCACTTAAAGTCAACGAAAAGTACAAAATGTACTATTTTTTGCCGCGAGATGAGGATGAAGTAGAGCGGCATCCCTGTCCCTCTCTACAACTTTGGAATTGTATAAGAGATGATCAAGGTGTGGAGTTTCATTATGCAAAAATGGGAATTTATTCCAACTCACGTTGCAATATGATAAGTAACACAGTGGGAATGGTATTATTCTAAGTAATGTAGATAAAGAGTTCATTTAAGGGAGAAAAGGATTGAAACAGGGATGAGCCTCCTTCTGTCTTCGATATGCCCTAATTAATATGATATCAAACCCAGTTATGCAAACAACATTTCCCCATTCAAAAATGAGAGCAGCACAACACCCATATATACCTGGAAGCAGTTGATCCGCCAAGAGCAAGTGCACCAAAAATGATTAAGAGAAAAGGAACCGAGGCTCCTCTCATACTGCCTCGTCCGACATTCGACCTCGGAACTCCAGTTCTTACCACCCTAGAGTAGGATTCTGGGTAACACAACAACAAATATAAATGCCATACTACTCAATAATAAATTGAAGGACTTAACCCATTTCAATACATTACCTGTTGGATCTCTTCTTCTGCTTCCCCCTGCAATCATGCAATTCCTAGGGAAGTAAGTGTGCATACAGATTTAACATCCAGTCATCTTATATATGTTGAAATAATCCTAGTTTCAAGCTACTTGTGCTTGTAGATCCACCATAGATACATGTACTTCCAACTCATAACCTTTCAAGACACCGACAAAGCGACCAACTAACTCAATTGGTCAAACTACATGTCTCCCAATCCTATTTCCAGTTCCACGCAGCTCGCAACTCAAACAACAAATAGAATCATCAAACATCAAGCCATATGTATTCCTATTCTGATTTTGATCCAAGTCTAAAAACAGCAAACAAATAATTCCAAAAAACTGTCCAAATTCACATCCCGATGATTAATAGCAAAAGTTACCTGGAGAATTCAAGAAAGTATAGGCTTCTGAGAGCTGCATTCATCAATGAAAAATTATTAACCTAACCAGTAACCACCAGTGATCCAAATCGATCGATCCCAATTCAATTGCTAATTAAGCAATATTCCACATACCAATTTGAAATTGGACTCGGCTTGAGCTTTTAGATGAGGTGGAAATCGATCGGGATGAGTTTCCCAAACCTTCCTTCTGTATGCAGACTTAATCTACAATCAAAATTAAACATTAAAACTGAAATTAGATTTGCAGATTAGCGAGTACTGTTCTGTAAACCTGAGATTGGGAGGGAAGGGAATTAGGGGGGAAGCCCAGCAAGATCATGGCCTCATCGCTTTGCATAATGCCTAAACTCGCTTCTCTTCGAAATTGAGAATCAGCCAGTGTTTGAAATCGCCGGCGCCGTTTTTGACTTGAGACGTGTGGCGCGCCATCCTCCACGTCCGCTTTCCAATACTCCTATAGCTCCCTCGCATTTATTGGTAGTTGCATACAGCATACTGTCTAATTCTACGTTGTAGAATTTAAAATACATTTATGCTTGGATAACATATTTATAAGCACCTCTTTGGTAGACTTATTTCAGCTGGTTTGGTTTTGAGTAAGTTCAAAAAATGGACATTTGGTAGGCATGTTATTTAATTTGAAAGTCCGTTCCTAACTCAAAGCCCGTTACCAAAATCCTTGTTTCGATTAGTTTTGTGACCAGCTCGTGAGATGCGTTTAAGCTAGTTTACATTTGAAAATTGGTCAAACTTTTATTCAATTTTACATTATTGCCACTCTCTTCTTTATTGGGTTTCTCCAATGGATTTTCCCATTTTCATAAAGGAAGCTGCTCCTTGACGAAGATAGCACCTGAAGGAAAGAACCAGAGAGGGGAGAGAGAGAGAGTGCCGAGAAGGTGAGAGGAAGAAGAGAGAGGCGAGAAGGTGAGAGGTGAGAGAGAGAGAGAGAGAGAGAGAAGAGAGGGAGAGAGAGAGAGAGAGGAAGAAGAGAGAGTGTCGAGAAGGTGAGAGGAAAAAGAGAGAGGCGAGAAGGTGAGAGGAAGAAGAGAGAGGGCTTCCAACACGTTTGGTAGGTTAGAATCCAAAACAAGCTACCAAATAAAAGACCCAAGGATCCATAACCTAACCCAACTAACGTGTCTTGATTAAAATTAGACACAACATGGTATAACCTATACAGGTTACCAAAGAGGCGCTAAGTGTATATATATTTTTAGGCGCTTACAATTAATCTATTTAAATACATTTATGCTTGGATAACATATTTATAAGTAGGGGGTGAATCGGTACGGTATATCGAAAATTTTTCGTCGTACTGTATACCGTACCAAAAATTACGGTATGTAAAAATTCATACCGATACTGTACCGAACCGTTCAATATACCGAAAGTTGGTATACCGAAAATTACGATATGATAAAATTTTATACAGTTACCGTACCGACTTTTACGGTATACCATATCGGACTTCGGTATACCAAAATTATCGAATTTATACCAAAATACCGAATTCATACCGTACCGGACTTCGGTATACCGGATTCATATCGAAAATATCGAATTCATACTGAATTTTTTGGTATATACCGACATACCCGTATGTATCGATAAGCGGTATATACCAAATTTTTGATATATACCGCAGTATCCAAAAAATTGATACCGTTATCGTACAAAAATTAACGACACGGTATCATACCGTACCAAAAATTCGATATTTTCGATATTTTTTTGGTACGATAAGTTCAATATACCGATTTTTCGATAATTTTCCCCACCCCTATTTATAAGTGTACGTATATATTTTTTAGGCGCTTACAATTAATCTATTTTTCATATATAATATTCACTCATAATTATTAACATACAAGACATTTGTATGAATTGAATAATCTATATATATATATATATATGGGGGTTGGATCCAGTGAGAACTCATCTTTTTTGAGATCTTGAGAACCATGCATAATAGGTTGAAGATGATGCACAAAACAATATAAAGTTGTGCATAACGAAAACTTTCTAAAATTGTTGCACAACAAAATAATTTTAGAAAGTTTTCGTTATGCATAACTTTATACTGTTTTGTGCATCATCTTTAACGTCTTATGCATGGTTCGCAGAGTTCGCAAAAAAGATGTGGTTCTCATTTGATCCACTCCATATATATATATATATATATATATATATGAGAGTTAACGTGAGAATAATTTTTATCATAAGAACGTGAGAATCAAAAAATGATGAATTCATTGTGAAAATTGATGAATCCGCTAGGAAAGTTACTGAATCAAAAAAATAGAATTTTCGCCCCTCATGGGATTCGAACCCGGGTGAAAATTTTGAATTTTTTGTAATTCAAATAATTTTCTCAACGGATTCATCAACTTTCATAGCAAATTTATCTGGTTCTTAATTTTTAGGATAAAATTAGTTTTCATTTGAACCGAACTATATATATGGTGGTTCACGTAGGAATACAAATATTGGTAAGAAATAAGAAAACTGCATTGAACGTATAAATTTGTTGCAAAAAATTTAGAGAAACAGTTTCACGTTCAATGCTACATTTTATATGTTGAATTTGGTGTAACAAATTTATACGTTTAATGCAACAACTTTATATATTCAGTGCAACGTTCTTATTTCTTATCAATATTTACATTCCTATATGATTCATCCCTATATATATATATATATATATATCCATATATCTTTTTGAGAACTTGAGAACCATATAAGATGTTGAAGATAATATATATATAACAAAACTTTCTAAAATTGTTGCACAACAAAATAATTTTAGAAAGTTTTCGTTATACACAACTTTATACCGCATCATCTTCAACGTCTTATGCGTGGTTCGCAGAGTCCATAAAAGATGTGATTCATTGATCCACTCCATATATATATATATATATATATTAAATAGTACTTTTTTTGTCCACTAAATTGTGTTTTAATTCGTTTTGGTCCGTCCATAAAAATGTTAACTTTACTTTTTGGAAACATCAACTTTACATTTTTACCTAAACCTATCTACTTATTTACAAAAAAATAACCTACGGCCCGCCCACCTTTTTATACTCAATTTCCATTAATATATTCATTTATTATCCTCATGGCATACCTTTTTATACTCACTTATTTTACACTCATTATAATTTATTAAAACTCGTGCCACCAAAATAAATGAACGATTTTGGTGGATGGATGGAGTACTTCAATAATCATATTGATATTATACAAAATATCTTGTTTTGGCCCGAAATAAGGACCGTAGGCCCATCAATGATGAATCACCTATTTGGCATTTTCAATTTATTTGAATAAAGATTTATTATACTTTGAGATAATTATCTCCAATGTAATGACATTTCCACCTATTTTAACGACTTTACAATCTCATCAAAGTTAAAAAAAACAAAAAATAAACTGACCTAACATGTAAAATAATACGTACGAATATGACTATTTAAAATGATATCTTCTTGCAAACGATATTTCTAAGGCACCGGCAAGTGAGTGGCCACTGCCGACCTTTACATAAATTTTAGTAAGGGTGAGCATCGCTTGGTCAGTTATCCAATCAAATAGAATTATAAAAATCGAGTTAGTCAAAATTTGTATTATAAGTGTTGAAATATGAAGAAGAACACATGTGTATTGATCTGTCTTTGCTCTTTAAATATAGCTTACATTTGTAAACGAATACATTTGCATGTACACATGCATGCATTGACAAACCCAATAACTACTTTACAGCTTATAACTGAATTCTAACTGCTAACTAACAGATAAGCTAACAACTAACAGATCAGCTAACAGCTATAATAATAACAATCCGGCTAACTAATTCATAACAAACTAATCAATTTAATACAACCCTAACTGAAGAGTGATTATCATTTTTCAAGAGGAAATTTGTCAACAAGCAATTGAAATATGCTGATAGACAGTGGTTTTGTGAAGATGTAAGCTACTTGAGCATCCGATGATACATAGCGAACGTCCAACTCTTTACTGAGAACTTTTCCCGACCAAAGTGAGTATAAATTTCAATATGTTCGGTACGAGCATGCATCACAGGATTGCAACGACGCTTTTGTTATCACACCAAATGATCGGTGCAGTAAGAGAATATCCCAGTTCAGCAAGAAGAGACTTGATCCAAAATAACTTCAACATATGCATTTGCCAGAGCACGATATTCAAATTCGGTAGAACTTCGAGCAACAACGTTTTGTTTCGTAGAACTCCAAGAAAGCAGGTTGGACCAAGAAAAACACAATATCCCCCTATAGATTTTCTATCATCCAAAGAGCCAACCCAATCAGCATCGAAAAATACTTTGAGATGGGGATAGGACAAAGGTTGAAAAACAAGATTTTAGTGAATGGTTCCCTTTAGATACCGAAGAAGCCGTTTGCAAGCTTGCCATTGCAACTCAGTGGGAGATTTCAAGAACTGACTAAGTTTGCTAATCATAAACGAAATTTCGGGTCTAGAAAGCATATAAGATATTGAAGAGCACCAATTGTGCTTTGAAAAAGGGTAGGATTAGAGAATGGATAACTATCAAAACTATGAAGTTTGATCCCTGCATTATACGGAGAAGATTGGGGATTGCTACGACTTAGGTTAGTTTTGTTGGAAAATGTGTACAAAACAATACGTAACTTGCAAGGCGTATTACAACTTAAAAGTAAATGTAGAAGGAGATAAAACAACAATGAACTAAACTGTATTGTAAAACAAATGTAACAAAAACCGAGAAAATTGCCGAGTCGAGGAGGCCTCTTTCCATAAGACGAGATACGCCCGGTAGTGCTCTCGATCTTGCGATCGTCTCCAAAGGTAAACGGCAAATGCGCCTCGTGGGTGGCAGCACACATGAGACCAACGAGCTCGCGAATCGGACGGAGGCGAGGACGAGCTTGGACACGAGCTATGTATGCAAGGAGTGCTTTGAGAGAATCTTTGGAATGCTTTAGGCAGTGGGTAGCTTATCTTTGGGGAGACATGTCCTATTTATAGGCGTCGTCCCCTCATGGGGAAACATCTTGAGTCAACACCGCATTGATGTCGGGTGTTACGGAGTTATGTCCCCTATTGAGTGGGCGGCGGTTTCGGAGACAACGTGGCACGCTTTCCGCAGAGCCTTCATGTCGGAACGTTATCGACGGTTACGACGAATCGGACAACGCGTGCGTCCGTGTTCACTGGACGATCCGGACGCCTCTTCAGTGCACATCGTGCCCAACGGATTGGGCCACACGAGTTGGGCCTCGCACCAACTCCATTTTGGGCTCGATCAAACATTGATCCAAAATATGCGAGCGATGGGCCACTAACTAGGCCCACGGAACAAGCCCAAAATCCACGATCCACGGAACGGAATCGGGCCGACCCGACCCGACCCGACCCGACCAACCCGAACCCAACCCGAACCCAACCTCAACCCGAACCGAACTCGAACCGGGCGGGCCGGCTGGGCCTGGCGGCGGCCAGCGTGTGGCTTTACAACCCATCACTTGCACACAATTATACTAAGTGTTCAATGAACCACTTATATAGACAATTAATGTATGTACATTAATCAATGTGGGATAAGGATTAATTAATCCATGCTTATCCCTTAAGCACATAACTTCATGTTTAAGTGACCAACTTTGATCCATTATTTCTCACTCACCGAAATCGGATTTGAGAATGTGAATACACCACGATCATCTACTCAAAACGTAGATCGATTCTATGCCATTTAATTTCAAAAAATTAAACGTTACGTCACTCAAAATCTTGGTCAAAGTAGCTTCCTGGCAACTTGACCATATATAATATATATAAATATATATACGATTTCCAACAGTTTTAACTAGAAGGTTCCAAATATATTGGGGTTGGTTTAGAAAGTAAGATTTAGATTTGGTTTTAGTGACATGGATTCCTAGAAAATAGGTAACGGGACCAAGAGTTTTGAGGGAAAATTCTGCGGATAGATTATGAATGAGTTTTGAAATAAGGGTAGAATATTCACCTGTGAGAAGAATATCATCAACGTATACTAGAACAAATAATAACTTCCCATTGTGACGCATATAAAACAAGGAATGATCAGAGGTGGAATGTTTGAATCCAAACTTAAGAAGATAATGTTTTAACCTTTCATACCACGCACAAGGAGTTTGCTTAAGCCCATAGAGTGATTTGTTCAACTTGCAGACATAATCAGGATGATGAGCATCGAAAAAACCTTTAGGCTGATGCATCTATACCGGGTTATCAATAGTGCCATTTAGAAACACACTGTTGATGTCGATATGTTGAATCTCCCAGTCAAAGGTGGCAGCGAGAAAGAACATAAGTCGTATTGAAACTGTCTTAACAACGGGACTAAAGGTTTCAAGAAAGTCAACCCCATCCCTATGTTGAAAGCCTTTAGCAACTAAACTGGCTTTTAGCCGTTCGATTGAACCATCATCGTTTTTCTTTACCCTGAACACCCATTTGCATTATATCAGATTCATGTCAGGAGAGTACGGAATGATCTCCCATGTAGCTTTGTCTATGATATCAGCTTCC
The DNA here is from genome assembly GCA_036937905.1 of Salvia rosmarinus. Classification (NCBI taxonomy): domain Eukaryota; kingdom Viridiplantae; phylum Streptophyta; class Magnoliopsida; order Lamiales; family Lamiaceae; genus Salvia; species Salvia rosmarinus. Next base: position 56,939,175 of record CM072820.1, on the reverse strand, counting down.
ATAACTTTATGCTATTCTGGTTGAGCTAAGGCTTACCTTAGTAGCAGACACAGGTTCAATGATAGTGACAGTGGTAACACCCTTAGTGTCAGTATATGCAGTGAAGACTTTGGGTTTAAAAATTCCATGTTTTGATCTGGTGTGCATGGGATGTGTGTTTGTAGAGGCCTGTTGTTGTGGAAATGATGGTGATGGAAAGAGTCATGGGATGCTGATTGTGAAGAAGAAGGAGGAGATAGAGGTGGATGTGCAAGTATATGAGGAGATGCGTTTGATGATTGTGAAACAGTTGATGATGTAGATGGTGGTGAGTTATATTGATGGGAGTTTAGAGAATGAGTAAAAGGAGGAATGATCATAGGAGTTTAAGATGAGAGAGAAGAGGAATACTTCTCGGGAGAGTTTGGAGTAAATAGTTCAAGAAAGGAAAATTCAGTTTCGTTGAAGATAACAGTTCTTGCAATGTATATACGACCTGAGGGATGAAGACATCTATACCCTTTGTGAGTAGAACTATATCCCAGAAACACACACTTAGAGGATCTGAATTGCTGCTTAGTATTGTTATAGGGTCTGAGAAAATGGAAACAACTACAGCCGAATACTTTAAGAAAATTGTAGTCAGGAGGAGTTTTGTTCAATACTTGATATGGGGAGATATTCCCTAAGGAATGAGAAGGGAGATGATTTATAAGATGAACAGTTGTGGCAAAAACCTCCCACCAGTAATTTTTAGGTAAAGAAGCTAAAGCCAGAAATGTAAGTCTTAGCTTAGTGATGTGTCTCTGTTTTCTATCAGTTTTTTCATTTTGTTGATGTATGTGTGGGCAAGGATGCCTAGACTGAATTCCTAGTTTGTGAAGTAAAGATTGAAGAGGATGATACTCACCTTCCCAATCTGACCGAATGACCTTTATTTTTGTATTGAACTTTCTTTCAACAAAGGCATTGAACCGAAGGAAAATATTATAGGTGTATGACTTGACCTGAATGGGATACACCCAAGTGAATATGCTATAGTCATCTATAAATTGTATATAATATTTGAACCATCAGCGGATATAATAGGGTTAGGCCCCTAAAGATCTGTACGTATTAATTGTAAAGGTGCAATGATTTTTATTTCGATAGAAGGGAAGTTCATGCAATGTTTTACCTACAGCACAAGCATTAGAAAATGAAATATCACAAGATTTGCTACTCACATTCAATTTTTTAAGAGTAGTGTCTAGAACACTTTTACACGGATGACCTAGTCTAGAGTGCCAAAGATTATTTTGATGAAGACCCGGAGAGATTAGCCTGATGAGTATGCTCAGTAGAGGAACTTGGACCGAGGGAAGAGATGAGAGCATAATTGTTTGATATGTCCAACTGATAGAGACCATCTTTAAGAGTGTCCTCCAAGAGAATTTTGTTGGTAAGTTTGTCCTTAACAAAACACGAAGAAGTATGAAATTCCAGAAAAACATTATTATCAAGTGTGAACTTTGATATGCTTAGAAGACTTTTAGTAATATGTGGTACAAATAAAACATTGTTGAGAAGTAATGGTTTAGAAGAGTGATGCTGGGTATAACAGTTGTACCACTATGAGTGATTTTGAGTTTAGAACCATTACTTACTATGAGTGACTCATTGCCATGATAAGGAGTAGAGAGATGCATATTTCCAAAGTCAGTTATGACATTTGCAGAGGCACACGAGTCAAGATACCATTCAGAATTTGAACTGGAGTTTTTAGCTGAAGAGATGGAATATGCAACATGATTAGTTTGTGAAGATGATGAAGAAACATGTGAAGTGGTAAGATGACTCAATGCAGCTAAGAAGATGAAGTCTGAGTATTTGAACATATGAGATTGGCATGAGGTGTGATCATAGGTGAAGATTCAATGCCAGTAAAACTGACATCAAATCTGCGAAAACATTTGATAGCCACATGATTCATTTTTCCACATAACTTACATACAAGTTCGTTACCATTGTGACCATCTGTTGATTTACCTCATATGCCTCCGTAGCCATAACTACCACGATTTCCATACTTGCTACGACCACGATATCCTTGATTTTTGATGGTATGAGGGATAAGCAACATTTTCCTGTTGCGAATAGTTACTCAAACCAGAGATAGCTGCAACTTTATAGTTGATGTGATCAAGTTTAACACTGATCGGATGAATTACTGGAAGAGAAGATATGTGAGATGTAGAATCCATAGCAGCAGAGAAAGCTAAACAGATCTATAGCTTGCTTTGATTGAACAAAGAAAACTTTAATTTGCAGTTAATGGCTTTGATACCATGTTGAAATATGCAGAAGAACACATGTGTATTGATCTGTCTTTGCTCTTTAAATAGAGTTTACATTTGTAAATGCATTGATAAACCTAATAACTACTTTACATCTTATAACTGAATTCTAACTGCTAACTAACAGATAAGCTAACAACTAACAGATCGGATAACAGCTCTAACAATAACAAGCTGGCTAACTAGTTCATAACAAACTAATCAGTTTAATAATAAGAAACTAAATTGAACTTAACCGAATCGAATACTTCAGTTCGATTTCAATATAAAACGATAATCTATAAACCTTAGTTACTAAAATAAACATCTCCACCAAACGGACAATATTGATATTGAATGAGTTCGAAATTATAAAAAGTATAAATTATATAACATAATTAAGCTATAAAACATAGTAATAAATATTATATATTACTAAACTATAAAATATAAATAAATATTATAAAATTAGGATTATATATGTACCCTTATAATTAGGTTTAGTTTTCATTATTCAGTATTTTCACCTTTAAAAGTGAAATCGAACTAAAATACAAAATTTTAAAATTTAGAATCGAACATAACTAATCAAATTGAATTTATATTTATGTTCTGTTCGGCTTGATTTTTCGTTTATTTACCGAATACTACTTACACCTTAACTTTAGTATTTATTTTAAGGTAAATATCAAATATCAGTTTAAACCCCCAACTACTTTGGTACTACCAATTATATCTTGAACTATTGCAAATATTTTTTAAATCCTTAACTATCGATTTTGTATCAATTATACCTTGTTTATTTTTCGGCTCGCTTGGTTTTTTTGATAATTTGTATCATGTAAGTTTATAAATAATTATTAATACACCGAGCAATAAAGACTAGTCACGTCAAATTTTCAGAGCCGAAAAATAGACGGTGGACACGATTGATACGAAATTGATAGTTTGGAATTTAAAAAATTAATTCCGACAATTTAAGTTATAACTGATAGTGTCAATATAGCATGTGATTTAAAATGATATTTATTCATTAAATTAATGTATTTGAAATTATAAAAAAAAAACTTCATTATATTGAAATAATTTTCAAAATAGGTACTGAGATAAGTGTAAAACACCAAATTGTAATTGTGGATATGATGCATGCATGCCATTTTGTTGGTAAGAGAAGATTGTAACTGGAGGTCCGCCATTAATCCTGACAATTTGTAGACATAACTCATCACTAAAATTAACGGTTTCTCCTAAACCATAATTTATCGCTAAAATTCCGTTGAAAACATTTGTTCAAACTCTATAAATATGCAAGTTTTAACCTATTTCATCTCATCCCTTTCAGGCCAGTTTTAACTGGTTCCAATATTTTTTTTCCTTTTTCCCATCTTCACTTTCTCTGAAACCTAAAACCTAATTCACTTCAGGGTGATAGATTAGGTTTCACTATCTTTTTTTTTATTAAAAAAAAATAATAGGGGAAAGTGAAGCAAAAAAAAATAAAAATAAAAATAAAAAATATATATATGGGTGCGGCCAAGATTGCGGTTCCTATAGTGTCACTCCTGCTGGTGGTGGGCGTGGTTATCGGAGTCGTGGTGGTAATAAAGAGCAACGGCGATGACGCCGAAGAGGCTAAGAACTTGAAAGTGCCGTCGACGAAAATGGTCGCCTCCTTTTGCAGCCCAACGGATTACAAGGATACCTGTGCGGCTACCCTCGAATCCGTTGCCAAGAATGCCTCCGCCACCCCTAAAGACTACATCCGCGCAGTCGTGGAGGCGACGCTCAAGGAGGTGAACAATGCGCTGGCCGCCACCGGCAACGTCTCCGTCGACAAGGACAAGGACGAGTACAACCACGTGGCGGTTGAGGACTGCAAGCATCTCCTCGACTACGCCGTCGACATGCTCCAGGCCTCCATCTCCGCCGTAGGCGAAGGCGATCTGCACGAGCTGCAGGAGCGGCAGCACGAGCTGCTGAGCTGGATGACCGCCGTCTACGCCTTCCAGACAACCTGCACCGACCAGATCGACAACCTCGACTACAAGTCCGCCGTACAGAACGGGATGCTCAACGCCACGCACCTCACGCACAACGCGGTCAACATCATGGCCGAGCTCCCCAAGATGTTAAAGGAGCTCTTCAACGTCGCACCTACGCAGACGTCGGCGTCGCACCGGCGGCTTCTGGCGCTGGAGGAGGGGTTCCCCTACTGGTTCGGGGCAGGGGAGCGAAAGCTTCTGTCGAAGCACGAGGCGGGACAGCTGGTTCCAGATGCGGTAGTGGCCAAGGACGGGAGCGGCAAGTACAAGAGCATCAACGCAGCTCTCCAAGCATACCCGCCCAAATTTAAAGGGAGATTTGTCATTTACGTCAAGGCCGGCGTGTACGAGGAGCAGGTTATCGTTGATAAGAAGAAGCCTAATATCTTCATCTACGGAGATGGCATTGCCAAAACCATTGTCACCGGGAAGAAGAACTTCGGCATCATGAAGATCGGAACAATGCACACCGCCACCTTCGGTAATTACTTAGTAATAAATAAATAAATACTATGATGATTACTTTGCAAGTATTCACATAAGAAGTATCTAGTGGGGACACATGAGAACCACACTTATTTAGGGTTTATTAATTTCAACTAGATTTAATAAATTCTAATTAAGTGTGTTGCCACACATCCTCGTAAGAGACCAACTCTATTCATAAATGAAATGGTCTCTGTTCATAAATGAAATGGTGTGCGTGCAGCCAACGAGGCCCCTGGTTTCATTGCGCGGGGGATGACCTTCCGCAATGAGGCTGGGCCTGAGGGACACCAGGCGGTGGCGTTCCGATCCCAGGGAGACAAGACGGCGCTGTTCGACTGCAGCTTTGAAGCGTCGCAGGACACTCTCTACTACCAGAATCTCCGGCAGTTCTACCGCAACTGCCGCATTTATGGTACCGTGGACTTCATCTTCGGCAAGGGCGACTGCGTCATCCAGGACAGCCAGATCATCGTGCGCAAGCCTCTCCCCAACCAGTTCAACACTGTCACAGCCGACGGCAGGGAGATCAAGCGCGGCAGCAACGGCCTCGTCATCCACCACTGCTCCATCGTCCCCGACAATTATCTCTGGCCTATCAGGTTCGAGATCCCCACCTTCCTCGGCCGACCATGGCAGCCCGCAGCACTTACCGTAGTCATGCAGAGCACGCTGGGCGATTTCATCAGGCCCGAGGGGTGGAAAATTTGGGACGGGTCCACCAACCACAAGAGCTGCGCTATGTACGAGTACGGAAACTCAGGCCCCGGAGCCAATACTAATCGGCGGAGCAAGGAATTCTCGGGTTTCAAGGTCATTGGCGCCGCTGAAGCTGCCAAATACACCGCCGGCCAGTTCCTCAACGGCAAAGAATGGTTGCCGCAGACGGGTGTCCCTGTGCAGATGGGCTTGTATTAATTAACTACTCGATTGATTTGGATTGGACCTCTATGTACGTATATCAACACTATTGGGATACTATCAAATATCAATGCAATCTTGGTTCTAATTATATTTTCCTTTTTGGTTAAGCTTCAATTTTATAATACACATGCATGCACTTACATGTTTACAAGGAAAATAATGGACTTAAAAAAAAAATCATACCAAAAAACGGTTAGAAATACTTTCTTTGGTAAATAATGAGTGGTATTTGTTAAGAAAGAGAAAGAAGAACACAAAGATATGAAGGAAAACTAAACTGTTTATTATTGCGTACGTTTCCTTTTTATAGACAGGAGATACAAGCATTTAATTTATCTATCAACTATGCAGATGATAACAACCTAACAGAAACTAAACCGAAAACTGTTAAGCTAACAAACAACAGAAAGCCAACTAACTACTTCAGCCACGTTACAATAAATGCACACGTGAAGCTGTTACAAAGCTGTTACAACAAAATTTAATATACAACCCCTACTGAAACTGGACTATCCTTTTTCAACTGGGAATTGTTGTAGAAGATGAGCCAAGCGAACCACAGTTATTGGTTTGGTGAATATGTCTGCTAGTTGGTCGGTGGTAGAAACATAGCCGACTTCTAATTCCTTTTTAACAACCTGATCACGAATGAAATGTGTGTCGATGTCAATATGCTTGGTACGAGCATGATGAACTGGATTGGACGCGATTGCCGCTGCACTTTTATTGTCGCACCAAATAGTTGGCTGACTAGACACTGGGAAACCAACTTCACACAAGAGAGACTTGATCCACATAACCTCCACAGCGGAGTCGGCCAATGCACGATATTCGGACTCGGTGGAGCTGCGGGAAACAACCTTCTGCTTTTTGGAACTCCAAGATAACAAATTTGAACCAAGAAACACACAAAAACCGCCTGTTGACTTACGATCATCAAGAGATCCAGCCCAATCAGCATCGGAGAAGGCTGTTATGCGAAGATGAGGAGAAGAATGAAACGATAGTTGAAAATTTAAGGTGCCTTTGAGATACCGGAGTAGCCGACGACAGGCTTTCCATTGAAGGGAAGTTGGACTGTGCAAATAAAAGGCTAAGTTTATTGACCATAAAGGAGATATCGGGGCGAGTGAGAGTAAGGTACTGGAGGGCACCGATGGTGCTACAAAAGAGGGTAGGGTCGGGAAAAAGAGGGCTGTCATTGGAGTGAAGTTTGGTTCCAAGATCGTAGGGAGACGGTTGAGATTTACACTCGAGAAGCTTGTTTTTAACAAACAAGTCACAAATATAGTTGGACTGATTCAAGAGATAGGAGTTGGACTTGGTTTTGGTGACTTGAATGCCAAGAAAAAAACTGACAATGCCTAAGGTTTTAAGAGCAAAATTTATGGAAAGATCTTGAACGAGATGAGCTATAAGAGAAGAATCTTCACCAGTAATTAGGATGTCATCCACATACACTAGAACAAGAATAAGCTTACCAGTTTTCCTCATATGAAAGAATGAATGATCGGATGCAGAAAACTGAAAACCAAAGCGAATGAGATGATCCTTGAGCTTGTCATACCACGCTCTAGGAGCTTGACGTAAACCATAGAGAGACTTTTGTAGTTTACATACATGACTCGGGCGTTGAGGATCCACAAATCCCTCTGGTTGTTCCATGTAAACAGGTTTCTCAAGATCTCCATTCAAGAACGCATTATTAATGTCAATATGCTGCACATCCCACTGGAAGGTGGCTACAAGGGAAAACATCAACCTGATGGACACGGGCTTAACAACGGGGCTGAACGTATCTAAGAAGTCTATCCCAGCTCGTTGTTGAAAGCCCTTGGCAACTAAACGAGCTTTGAGACGATCAAGCGAGCCATCAGCGTGAGTTTTAACTCGAAAAACCCATCGGCATTGAATAAGATTCATGTCTTCAGAATACGGTACCAATTCCCAAGTAGATTTGGATATAATGGCATCAAACTCTTTGGTCATAGCTTGTTGCCATGCTGGTTGTTCTAAGGCTTCAGAGGTTGAGGCAGGCTCCACGACGGTAAAAATAGTAAAGCCAGACTTATCCTTTTCAACCAAAAAAACTTTTGGTTTAAAAATGCCGTTTTTCGCTCGTGTAAGCATAGAGTGCTGAGACTGAGGGTGCAGAGAAGAAAGGGCTGTAGAACGAGTAGGGGAGTTTAGACCAGAAGAGGATGTGATGGTGCGTGAGACACTATGAGGAGATGTGGAAGACGAATTTTGGTTTAAAGGAGAAATTGAGTCAAGATTATTAACATGAGATGGATGACTATGATGAGTGGAATTAATGTAGGACGAAGTGGATTGTGTGGTGCAGGTAGGAAAACGCGAGACTTCTAAGGGTGTAGACAGTATAGGTGGAGGATGAATAGGTAGAGGAAAATTATCTATAGGAGACTCATGACCTACGGCAAACAGGTTGAATAGAGATTGGTACGGAAACTCATTTTCATTAAAGAGCACAGTACGAGCTATGTACACACGTCCGGAAGGGTGCAAACATTTATACCCTTTGTGTGAGCTGCTATATCCTAAGAATACACACTTGTCAGATCTAAAATGCAATTTTGTGGTGTTATAAGGCCGTAGGTATGGGAAACAAGTACACCCAAACGTACGCAACATTGAGTAATCGGGAGAATATTTATGCAAACACTGAAAAGGGAAGTGTTATTAAGAGAAGGAGAGGGTAACCTGTTGATGAGGTGGACTGCAGTAGAAAAGGCATCCCACCAAAATCTATAGGGAAGCTGAGCTGCGGCGAGTAAGGTAAGTCCCATTTGGGTGATGTGTTGATGTTTAAGCTCAGCCCTCCCGTTTTGTTGATGAGTATGAGGGCAAGGATGTTTAAAGACGATGCCGAGAGTTTTGAGGAGTGGCTGAAGACGACGGTATTCCCCACCCCAATCGGATTGAAGACACTTGATGTTAGTATTAAACTGTTTTTCCACATAAGACTTGAAATTGACAAACACATCATAAACTTCAGATTTTGTATGTAATGGAAACAGCCAGGTAAAACGGGAGAAATCGTCAACAAAGTGTACATAATACTTGAACCCACTCAAGGATGTAGTTGAGCTTGGACCCCATAGGTCGGTGTGTACAAGTTGGAATGGAGTAGTAGTTTTTACAGAGACAGACGGAAAAGAAAAACTATGAATTTTACCCTTGGCACACGCGTCACAGAAACTAAGTTGTGTTTTCTTAAAACTGATGGGCAGACCTTATAAGGCAGTAAGGAGGACTTGAGAGCAAGGATGACCTAATCTATTGTGCCATAGTCGAAGGACTTGATCTTTATTGTTTGAGGAAGTAGCAGCATCGGAGTTGGAAATCTTGTAACAGACTGGAGTGGGAGGAGCAGTGTGTTTCGGGAGGTTGAGGTGATATAAACCTTCTTTAAGAGTGCCCTCCAGCAGGGTTGTGTTGGTCAACTTGTCCTTAACATAACAACATGAAGAGTAAAACTTAATATACACATTATTATCAGTGGTAAATTTTGAAATGCTAAGTAGATTCTTAGTGATGTGGGGAACAAGAAGTACACTACTCAGAGTTAAGGGATGAGAGGAGATGGTATGTAGAGTCGCTGTGCCAACGTGAGTGATTGAGAGTTTAGAGCCGTTACCTACAGTGAGCGTTTCAGAGCCATAGTATGGAGAATGGGTCTGCAGCTTTGCCATATCGGCGGTAACATGAGCAGTGGCTCCGGAATCTAAGTACCAACCTGAGTCACTCAAGGAAATGTTGGTGGAGATATTGAAAGTAGCAGGTGAAAACTTATCATAAACACGTGACACACAAGGTTTGTTAGGAGGAATACAGTTTTCAGACTGTGATGAAGAATTTATGAAATGAGCTTGGGGAGGATAGCATATCCAGACTCTATGCCTGTGTAACTCACATCAAACCTTTTAAAACACTTAAGAGCAATGTGGTTAGTTTTGCCACAGATTTGACATATAATTTTACTACCATTACCGAAGGAAAACCTGCATGTACCTCTTCCACGATTTCCACAAAAGCTAGGCCTAGCATATCCACGATTTGCAAAATTCTGATGGAATGCAGCATGAGCCTATGGCGAGGAGTGTTGAGTGAAAGCACTCATGCCTGTAGCAGATGAAACAACAGGAGCTGCATGATTTAACAGCCTTATTTCATGTGTTTGCAAGGCAAACTGAACCTCATCAAGGGTCATTTCTTCAGATTTGGACTGAAGGAACACACAAATATTTTCAAACTCTGGACCAAGGCCACCGAGAACAAGGTTGACAAGATCAGTTTCAGGAATTTGTTGACCAATGCTGAACAATTGATCAGCAATGCCTTGAAACTTGAGGATGTAATCATCTATGGAAGTGTCTCCCTTCTTCATGGTTTGAAGCTGAAAACGGAGTTGTGCTGATCTCGCCTTGGATTGGGACTGGAATAGTGTTTCGAACGCATGCCATAGTTGAGAAGCAGTGGTGCATCTTCCAACATAACCAATCATGGATGTGGAAATAGATGCAAGTATCCAGCTGAAAAAAAATTGATCACGCTGGATCCAAATCAAATACTCAGGATTTTGAGTGATTTCATCCACGAACTGTTGTGGACTCGAACTTTGCAGGAGTATGTCGTCGAATATGTAAGCCTTTGCAGTAGCGAGAACTTGAGTTTTCCAAAACATGTAATTGGATCTATCTAGTTTGGTACTGATAGGGTGAATTGAAGGAAGTGTAGAGGTGAAGGTGGTAGCCATTAGAGACGAAACGGAAAAAAAAAAAATTAAGAGCCAAGCTCTGATACCATGTTAAGAAAGAGAAAGAAGAACACAGAGATATGAAGGAAAACTAAACTGTTTATTATTGCGTACGTTTCCTTTTCATAAACAGGAGATACAAGCATTTAATTTATCTATCAACTATGCAGATGATAACAACCTAACAGAAACTAAACCTAAAACTGTTAAGCTAACAAACAACAGAAAGCCAACTAACTACTTCAGCCACGTTACAATACATGCACACGTGAAGCTGTTACAAAGCTGTTACAACAAACTTTAATAGTATTATACATGTTATATATATATATATATATATATATATATATATATATATATATATATATATATATATATAAATAAAAAATATTAGAAGGTTTTTCAAAGAAAACAATCAAAATGTCAGAAGTGGGATTTGAACCCACGCCTTTCTCGAAGACCAGAACTTGAGTCTGGCGCCTTAGACCACTCGGCCATCTTGACAATATGTTATTCCATAAATTTAAAAAATTATTTGTATGGTTATAAGAATATGAGCACATGAGCAATATACACATATATCAATCTTTAACCAATTGACTAATTAAGTGTAAGCAAACAACTTAGTAGTATGACGTACCGCTCCCAATATAAATCTAGACTCTAGAGAAGGAGATAATAAGATGAAAACAATTATACGTGTTTTCGATGATGCAATCTCAAAACCTGCTCCTAAACGAGGTCTAACTTTGAAAATAAACTACTTTAATTGAAAAACATTTATATGGTTAGGCATTAATCGATCTTAATTTTGTTAGGGAAATAAATACACGCAAGAACACCGAGGATTTACGTGGTTCGATCTATGAATAAGATCTACGTCCACGGGGAGAGAGAGAGTATTCGTATATTGATAATATGAGGAAATGATTACGAGAGTTTAGATGATCCTTTCCGTCTCATTCTAGCCTCTATTTATACACGATTATAATGACCTAGATCTCGAATCCAAGATCTATTCTAAGATAGGATCTCAATCCTATCTCTTCTCCAATTAGGATTCTCTTAGATATGGCTGAATCTTCTGCGTTCCTACTGGCTTTAGGAGTCTTCTTGGGCCGAACTCGTTTGGGCCGAGCTTAATGTCAGGTTTATTTATATTGGGCCTGATGCTTGGGCCTGGGAGTTGGGCCGTATCCTATCACATCCCCCCCTAAAAAGACGCAAAATCGAGGTCGTGATGGGTTTGGGAGTTGTAATTCACCAGAGATTTGTCTATGACGAAGTGGAGCGCGATCGATTCTGTTGCCGTCCTTCTATCTTGACTTCGTATGTCGTTGGCTTCACCTGTAGAGGCGTTCGCCGAGATCATTATTACTTTGCTTCGCGTGCCGAGGTGTTACCGAAGTCATGTTACTTGGGTTCACCTTCCTAGGCGTTATGTCGAACTCTTCGTGCTCGACATCACCCGACGAGGCGTTATGCCGAAGTCTTTGGACTGACTTCACCTGTCGAGGCGCTATGCCGAAGTCCTTGGGTTGACTTCACCTGACTAGGCGTTATGCCGAAGTCTTCTAGCTGATTTCACCTGACGAGGCGTTATGCCGAGGTCTTCTGACCGGCTTCACCTGACGAGGCGTTATGCTGAGGTCTTCTGACCGGCTTCACCTGATGAGGTGTTATACCGAGCTCTTATGACCGGCTTCACCTGACGAGGCGTTATGCCGAGGTCTTCTGATCGGCTTCACCTGATGAGGTGTTATGCCGAAGTTTCGAGGTTGATGCATGATGTCGTGGTTGAATGCGGAACGTCAGGACGAGGTCGAACACGGGATGTTTTGCCGATGTCGAACACGGGGTCTGCCATCTGCATTTAATGCGCATTTAATGCGTACATCGGTTGGATTCCCGATAAAGTGCATTATCGGGGGAATAACTTCCCTGATACGCCGTTTCCCGTATCACTTTAGCCATTTCTGATTTCAAAATTTTCAAAGCTTTCTGCGAAACTGAAAAAGCGCTCCACTGTCGCCATTGTTGTCTTTGTCTGAGTTCATCGCATCTTCCTCGATCTCGATACCCAAAAACCAGTAAGTTTTTATGGCTTCTTCATCTCCTTCTTATTCTGAGGATTCTCACTGTAGGGAAAACGTATGTTAACCCTCGCCCCGAGGATCCATCTTGGGTGTTTAATTCACCATACATTGATTATAAACCTAGCATGCGTCTATATAATTAATGTGCAACACGTAGGGGTTTTCACGTGTTTACCTTTGGATCTGAAGAGGTCGATGGAACGAGATGAACGGATCGAACGGATCGGACTCGTGCTTTGACCTTCTGGACTGTATCCCGGTTGCCCAATCTCCAACGCCGAGTGAGGACGATCTATGGAGAATGCTTCGGAAAATCACCCAATATCTCTCTTCTAAATTTTCGAGAATCCTCTCAAGCTTACTATGAGATGCACGAAAATCAGCTTTTGATTAATGAGCATTCATCTCATACCTTATATTTATAATGCACTACCTTAATCCTATATGGAATATTACCATAATCCTATATGGAATATTACCATAATCCTATATGGAATATTACCATAATCTTAGGATTATTTCCATACTCTTAGGATTATTTCCATACTCTTAGGATTATTTCCATACTCTCAAGATTATTACCATAATCTTATATGGAAAGGATCTATGCATATACCATAAATATAATTATATCCTTGTGGGATAAAGAGAATAAAATCTTGCCATAGAGAGATATAGGGACCGATTTTCTTGCTAAGCTATGGGCTCGGATGGGCCACCAGGATCAAATGCAAGGAATAAAGATGGGCCTCAAATAAATTAATTATCTTATGTTCACCCGAACATAAATTAATTTATAAACATTCGATCATGCCACTAGAGAAAGAATCTTGACTTACCCCTTTATTACGAAGTTGAGTCGGGCTTGCACTTAGACATTACGAATCCCGTATTTAAGATATCGAACGTCCATTAATCATTTATAGCAATCGATCGCTTAAAACGAATAACTTCATTTCCTTAAGTAGTACCACTCAACCTTATTATTGTACTTGAGCTAACTCAACTGCGCAGGTTTAGTACAATAAACCTTTGAGCTCCTTAAGGGGCGTCATCATCCTTAACGGATACGGTGACTGATCTGAGATAACTAGCGTGACATACAAGATCGCCACCACCCAAGATACGGAGAATCTTGGGTTAGAACATATAACCTCACTCATAACAAGTCAAAGTGATGGTCAAGAACTCATACTCACCTAATACCTTATCGAGGTTTAGATTATCGTAAGTCACCGAGATCTTGGTTCTTCACGACGGTCGAAGAAGAACTCATCTCATCGTGATCCTTCAATACGTCCGAGACGCACCAAAGATAGACAAGCAACTAAGTCAAGTCACTTATCTATATCTGCAGCCTAAACCGACAACTCGTCCTTAAGTCGTCTCGAGTGAAACTTTTATATCTCATTAAGCTTGACCAATCATACGTACTTACGTGATCTTCTACACATCGTATGATCTAACTTATATATGAGATAAGGGACACGATATATGCAATCAAGTATTCATTTCGGATAGGAGATTGTAATAGTGGTAACAGGAAACATTGTATACAAGCTCAACCAAACTGCTTTCGGTATACAATCCAACAATCTCCCACTTATACTAAAGCAAACTTTTAGTATACAATGTGTCTCTCTACTAGCTATTACAAACAAAACCATCACTTTGCTTCTCCCACTTATACAAAAGTTTCCTTTCTAAGTGGGTGCCATCTAGCGCAATTCAAGTCCTCTAACGTCCCTGACGTAGACTTATTGCGGCAGGATTTAGCGGGTGCCATCTAGCGCAATTCAAGTCCTCTAACGTCCCTGACGTAGACTTATTTCGGCAGGCTTTAGTGAATGGATCGGCTAGGTTATCCGTCGTATCAATCTTTGCTATCAAGACGTCCCTCGCTCTAACGATTTCTCGTATGACATGGTACTTTCTCTCTATGTGTTTGCTTGCCTTGTGGATCGCTGATTCCTTCGAGTTTGCCATTGCACCGAGTTATCACAAGAAAACCATGATACTCATGGGCAAACCAGTACCACATCTAGATCCATGAGGTAGTTCTTGAACCATACAACCTCCTTAGCAGCCTCCGAAGTGGCTACATATTCGGCTTCCATGGTAGAGTCCGCAATGCATCGCTGCTTTGCACTCCGCCAGGATACGGTTCCACCTCCCAAGGTAAACACATAGTCTGAGGTAGACTTATTCTTATCACGGTCAGCTTGGAAATCCGAGTCTGTATAACCCAAAGGCATTAGACTATCTGCATGGTAAACTAGCCTATAATCTCGAGTCCTTTTCAGGTACTTGAGTATATGCTTTACTGCAGTCCAATGTGCTTGTCCAGGGTTAGACTGATATCTAGCTACTATGCTTACTGCACAGCAGATATCGGGCCTCGTGCGTAGCATTGCATACATGAGACTTCCTACGGCGGAAACGTAGGGAACTTGTCTCATTTCCTCTATCTCCTTTGCAGTCATAGGTGACTGCCCTTTAGATAAAGGAACGCCATGTCTGAAAGGTAGCAATCCTTTCTTGGCGGTCTGCATACTTAAACGAGTAATCACAGTATCAATGTAAGACGCCTGAGATAAGCTCAACATTTTCCTCTTGCGATCTCGGTAAACCTTGATCCCAAGAATGTACGCTTCATCTCCTAAGTCTTTCATTTGAAACTGATCGGATAAACAACTCTTTACGTCTGATAACAACTTCACATTGTTGCCAAATAGAAGAATGTCATCGTAAAGTGCAAGAAATACCACATTACCGCTTGACATCTAACCGATACACACAACTCTCGCTAGGCAATGGGTAAATCCATAGGACTTTACCACCTCGTCCAAACGTAAGTTTCATGATCTTGCATCATTGTCTTGTATCGCCTCATTGTCGTCCATGGGTCGATTATTGCTGCTCGCTTTACGGGACTAAATCCGACGATTCACCCACGAACATAAATCGCTCGGGTTGACGAACAACCCTCCCACTACGACGAGGTGCTATAGACATAATGACAACGGTGGGTGCAGTAACTTGTGGTTCTCTATCTTGCACAACTTGCTGTGTAGGTACCACTTGTACGGTCGGTATCTCCAGCGGAACTCGACCCACTTCAATTTCTTGAAGTATCTGGTGTCGATCCTCCCACTAGACTCGACATCTCGCACTTTGGCCTAATCGGTGGTGGAATACGATCATCTTCTAATTCTTGAAGAATGATTTCAACTTTGGACTTATGATTTTCATATAATCCTCTTCTAAGAATCGGGCATTAGTGCTAATAATGACCTTCCGATCCTTAGACTATAGAATAAACCACCTTCGCTCCTCTAGGATAGCCAATAAACGCCTTGCATCGATCTAGCCTCCAACTTGTCGCCTTCTTGTTCAAGACGTGTCTTTGATCGCCCATATCCTTATGTGGCTTAAACCGGGCTTCGCCCAACCACAACTCGAAAGGGTCTTATCGACCGACTTGGGCGGTACTAGATTTAGCAAGTATGCCGCCGTCTCTAAGGCATACCCCGAAACGAAATAGGCAATGTAGCATAACTCATCATAGATCTAACCATTTCCAAAAGAGTCCTATTTCTTCGCTCGACACACCATTTCTTTGTGGTGTGCACGGTGAAGTCTTGTTGGGATGTAATCCCACACTTCACTAGATAGTCCATAAACTTGTTCTTGAGGTATTCGCCACCGCGATCGAACGCAGTGATGACTTGATACTTTACCTAGCTTCGCCTCCACTTCCGCCTTAAACTCTTTGAATTTCTCAAAGCATTCGGACTTCGGTGAAGCGGTATACGTATCCGTACCTTGAGTAATCGTCAATGAAAGTGACAAAATACTGCATTCTCCACGAGCTTGTGTGGACATCGGTCCACACAGTCGAAATGGACTAACTCCAACATTTACGTGGCTCTATAACCTTCGCTTTGAAGGGTCAGTCGACATCTTACCTTCTATACAGATTCGCAGATCGAGAACGGAGTAACCGTGAGATCACCCAACGCCCATTCTTAGCCGGTCTTTGGATCCTATTTAGATTGATGTGACCTAATCTAAGATGCCGAGAAAAGTAGAGTCATCTTCTAAGAAAACTTTCTCTTTTAGGGTTTGATGAAGATGCAACATAGTTATAGGTATTATGTTTTGCGAAATAGTATAAAGCGAATTATATAAAGTGCCAACACGTATAACTTCGTCATTTCTTATGATAGAAACACCACTATCAAAAATAACGAGAATATCCATGAGTAAATAATTTCAAACAGAAACAAGGTTCCACCGAAAATCCGCACATATAAAACGTCTTTCAAAACTAAAACTGTTGTCCCAAAACATAAAGAAACATCTCCAACGCAACAACTTCGACTTTCGCGCGTTGCCCATGGAGATCGTTATCTCGCCATCAAACGACTCCCTTGTCCGCAGAACCCACAGGTGTAACAAACATGATCGATTATACCAGATCTACTACCCAAGAATGGGTAGAACAAGTCGCTAAACATGTTTCCGTTACTAAAGCAAACGGCATACCTTGAGCCTGAGCATAGGGCACTTGGCCTTCCAATGCCTGGGCTCACCGCACTCAAGCATTTGCCCTTCTCCTTTGGCTTTTCAAACCGTTGGTAGAGCCTTTTATATTACTCCCACTCTTTTCTTTAGCCTTAGCATCTCTAGAATTCCACTTTCCTTTTCATCTTTCGATAAAGCAAGGTCTTCCTAGAGGTGCGTCTTCAAGATCATGCACCTTGCTCATTTTGCTTTCTTCCGTTACTAAGTCCTCTTGCAATGAATCTAGAGTATAACTCTTATCATAAAGGACTACTCCATAACGAAAGTCATCAAAAGACTTGGGCAAAGAATTGAGGATCATATCGATTCTGACTACGTCATCAATATATCCTCCAACCAATTCGAGCTCTCCGAAGAGATTGATCATCTGCTCTACATGGTCATGCATCGGATCGCTTTCCTTCATAGAACTTGACATAATTAATTTTGTCAAATTATGACAGCGATTCTGTCCGACTCTCATACAATTTCATGAGATTTAGCCATATCGTGGTGCATCATCCATCTCGATCTTTCGGAGTTGCAGGACTCGCACATGGTGACCAAAAGAAGGCACTTTGCCATTCTATTTGATTTGTCCCATTTCTCGTGCTCCTTGCGCTCCTCATCAGTAGATAAATCGTCTAGAGGTTTGGGACGAGGTGTAGTGAGTATATATAAATTTTCTTCGGCAGTGAGAACATTCACAATGTTTCGTTTCCACTCGATAAAATTTGGACCGGATAACGGATTTTGTGCGAGCATATTGATAATCGGCGTAAGAGACATATCTGAAACGATAATGTAAAACACATAAGCATACGATCGCAAATAATTCGTAACAATAAATATTGTAACCTTTGATAAAACAATATTAATTGAAACCTCCAATCGCCCAAGGAATCCCACATGCAAGCCACGCGTGTGGACGTTTACACATGAACCCCTCGACCAGACTAAAATATACCTTTTAGTCGTTTAATTTCAATCCATGTCAACTTATCCTTATGATAAATGAAATTAATGATTGGACCTTACTAGACCACATCACTATCACAAGAAGGGACTTCACGGGAAGTTGTACTTGAGGTGATGTCTAAGCAATGACCACAATTTTAACAAAGAAGATGAATTCTTAGAATTGGTATACTCACCGGACCATACCGCTTCAATTCAAATTCTTTGTTATCTCATTTTATATCTATCTCTAGAGAACTTATGAAAATCGCACATGCAAGCCACGCGTGTGGGCGTTTACATGAAACTCCCACTTCTCAATAGATTTAAAATGTTTTATTTAGAAATCTCATCTAACAAACTTATGATAAGCAGTGCAAGCAAGCCACGCGTGTGGGCGTTTACTCACGGTCGTCTCACTTTGTTTAGAGATCAAAAGTGGAGGTCTTGACATTTTAATTTGAAAAAATAATTTGTCGGGTTGCTTGCTTAGTCTTTTTATTCAAAGGTTTGTCCATGCGGATCACGTAATCTAGCATGCTTTTCTATAGAACTCAACATGTAAAACATGCTCGCAGAAATTCTAAAATATGCTTGATAAACGCGATAAACCTAGCATGCTTACTATGCGCATCCAATTCGTAAAACACTTAAAGGTTTGTCAACGTAATATAAACATACATAGCATGCTACTGCATAATTTAAACATCCACGACATGCATATGAGCGATAAAAATAAAATAAAACGTTCATCGCGCCCAATCGTGAAACTGCACAATAAAATCTAATCTATTACATAGATTTACAAAGTACGATATTTAAACTTGAAAACGGCCTCGCGTGCACGGCACGGACGGATTCAACAATTGGGCCTCGCGTGCGGGCACGGCCGGAATCTCTGAAAACGGGTCCGGGCGGGTCGGCCAAAATGTCTTGGGCCGCGCTGGCCAGGGCAAGCCCGGCCGCGCCACCGCCCTCGCCGCCGCCGCCTGCTGCCTCGCTGGCTGCCTCGCGGTCGCTAAGGCGATCGCGACCATCGAAAGCACGCGCGCGGACTTCCCGCGCCGAACGTTTGCCGAGAGCGTCGCCGCCAGCGTCGAAACTCGGGACCGCGAGTCTGCCGCGAAGCACTGGTCGCTTCGCCGAACGCGCCCCGTCGCCGCTAGCTCGCCGCCGCTTGCTTGGCGGCCGTACCTCGCGATCGCTCGATCGCTCGCGTAGCGCCAGGATCTCGTCTTGCGAAACGCACGCCTGCCGCCCGCGCCTCGCGATCGCCCTAGCGACCGCGAGGCTCGTCATGAATACCTCCCGAACACCGCCGAGACTGTTTTTCCGTCGTTTCGTTCTTCGTTCTTTCGTCTTCGTTCTTCTTTACGGATAAGATTTACATAAAAATCTAATCTAACCACGGATTTTCTCGTGTGTAAAACAAAACCAACAAAACAATGAGCGAGCCACGATGAGCGACAAAACCACAATTATTAAAACGCACGTAATAATCAAACGTGAATTAATCCAACAGAGCCAAGATTCGATCCTGGGCTCGATACCAATGTAGGAAAACGTATGTTAACCTCGCCCGAGGATCCATCTTGGGTGTTTAATTCACCATACATTGATTATAAACCTAGCATGCGTCTATATAATTAATGTGCAACACGTAGGGTTTTCACGTGTTTACCTTTGGATCCGAAGAGGTCGATGGAGCGAGATGAGCGGATCGAACGGATCGGACTCGTGCTTTGACCTTCCGGGTGTATCCCGGTTGCCCAATCTCCAACGCCGGTGAGGACGATCTATGGAGAATGCTTCGGAAAATCACCCAATATCTCTCTTCTAAATTTTCGAGAATCCTCTCAAGCTTACTATGAGATGCACGAAAATCAGCTTTTGATTAATGAGCATTCATCTCATACCTTATATTTATAATGCACTACCTTAATCCTATATGGAATATTACCATAATCCTATATGGAATATTACCATAATCCTATATGGAATATTACCATAATCTTAGGATTATTTCCATACTCTTAGGATTATTTCCATACTCTTGATTATTTCCATACTCTCAAGATTATTACCATAATCTTATATGGAAAGGATCTATGCATATACCATAAATATAATTATATCCTTGTGGGATAAAGAGAATAAAATCTTGCCATAGAGATATAGGGACCGATTTTCTTGCTAAGCTATGGGCACGGATGGGCCGACCCGAGGATCAAATGCAAGGAATAAAGATGGGCCTCAAATAAATTAATTATCTTATGTTCGGCCGAACATAAATTAATTTATAAACATTCGATCATGCCACTAGAGAAAGAATCTTGACTTACCCTTTATTACCAAGTTGAGTCGGGCTTGCACTTAGACATTCTGAATCCCGTATTTAAGATATCGAGCGTCCATTAATCATTTATAGCAATCATTGCTTAAAACGATTAATAACTTCATTTCCTTAAGTAGTACCACTCAACCTTATTATTGTACTTGAGCTAACTCAACTGCGGGGTTTAGTACAATAAACCTTTGAGCTCCTTAAGGGGCGTCATCATCCTTAACGGATACGGTGACTCGTCTGAGATAACTAGCGTGACATACAAGATCGCCACCACCCAAGATACTGGAGAATCTTGGGTTAGAACATATAACCCTCACTCATAACAAGTCAAAGTGATGGTCAACCACTCATACTCACCTAATACCTTATCGAGGTTTAGATTATCGTAAGTCACCGAGATCTTGGTTCTTCACGATCGGAAAGAAGAACTCATCTCATCGTGATCCTTCAATACGTCGAGACGTACCGGCATAGACAAGCAACTAAGTCAAGTCACTTCTTATCTATCTGCAGCTAAACCGACAACTCGTCCTTAAGTCGCCCGAGTGGTGAAACTTTTATATCTCATTAAGCTTGACCAATCATACGGACTTCGTGATCTTCTACACCTTGTATGATCTAACTTATATACGAGATAAGGGGACACGATATATGCAATCAAGTATTCATTTCGGATAGGAGATTGTAATAGTGGTAACGAGAAACATTGTATACAAGCTCAACCAAATCTGCTTTCGAGATACAATCCAACACTCACAGCCAGGAAGGCCGCATTGTATCTGTGTCTCCATCGAATTATTCGGTGGATGTAGAAGTATATACCTTTGATGCCCTTCCTCCTTTCGTGCGTAGAGTTTGTTTTCCGTCTTTAGTAGATGTTGGTAGGGTTTCTTCTATTCCTTCGATTTTAGGAGCATCTGCTAGGTTAGAGCTTGCTTCTAATTTTCATATCTCGAAATCTTTTGGGTACGTTGCTCCCCGTCCGGAGGATAGGGCTAGCGCTCCTTCGGACGGTTTCGTCATGATTTACGAGGATAGCCTGAAAAATGGCCTTCGTCTTCCCTATCCTTCCATATATGTTGAACTGCAACAGTTGTTTGCCATCCCTTTAGCCCAATTAACGCCGAACTCATTCCGGCATCTGACGGGCCTAGGTGTCTTTGCGCATCGTCATAACCACCCTCTGACCTTAGGACTCATCCTTAGGTTCTTTCAGTTTAAATCCAGCGCGGGGTGGTATTACTTGTCACCTCGTCGCAATTTTAAATTAAAGGCAGTAAAAATTTCAACCGGCACCGTAAATTTTTCTTTTGTCATTTCCTAGAACACTCCAGTTACTTTGGAACCGTGAGAAGCTGGCGGACATGGCCACGGATTACGACTTCGGCAGCTTGGAGCAATCCTTAGACAGGATCGGCCTGGTGGACGAAGTCTTTTCCGAGGCCGAGCTTGCAGCTGCGGGGCTGAGCCCTTGTGATCCTGCCACCTCAGTGGTGCCGGTGAAGGGTGAGCCCCCCCTTCTCTTTCTTCACTTGTTGCTTGATTGTTTTTGTGTTGATGTTCTGATTTGTTGTTGACTTCCTTGTAGTGAACTTGCTCGGAGACAAGAAGAAGAGGAAGGGATCGAGCTCCGGTTCCGAGATCCCCACCTTGGCATTGAAGGACGTCGCCGAGGATTCCTCTGAGAGGAGTGGAGATGTCCCGAAGTCTCCTACGCCCGTGCCTCTCAAACGCTTCAAGAGGTTAAGGCGTGCGATCCCCGAGTCCTCGGTTGCCTATGATCCGGAGATCGAGATCGTCGGTTCTCAACCTGCACCTCGTACTTTCCCCGAGGTAGCGTATCTGTTACATACATTATAAGGTAATGTAATTATTGTGTCTTCTGACTTGGTTTGTCATTGCATAGGGGGTCGAGGCCGTGTCGGCCGGCTAGCTAAGCGTCCGTCCTTGT
The DNA here is from genome assembly GCA_036937905.1 of Salvia rosmarinus. Lineage (NCBI taxonomy): Eukaryota > Viridiplantae > Streptophyta > Magnoliopsida > Lamiales > Lamiaceae > Salvia > Salvia rosmarinus. The sequence continues at coordinate 56,916,735 of CM072820.1, read as the reverse complement.
GGCGGAGTACTGAAGGCCGTTGTCGGTTCGACGGAAAGGGCTCTCACGCGCCGGGAGATGGAGGAGGAGAAGACTCTTCTCGTTCAGAAGGTGTCCGAGGACGAGTCCAAGGCTCGGGATGCGGTCCGGAGGGAGGCGGCGAGGGCCTGTGGCGGAGGTTAAAGTCGGTCGGCGAGGCCGAGGTGGAGGGCTCGTCGTCGGGAGGCCGAGATGGCGAACTTCGCAGGAGATGCTCCGCGCTTTGCGGAGAGGTTATTCTGTCCGTGGGCTTCTCGGGGTGGCGGGGCGTGGTCGAGGTCTTGAATAAGCACGCAGATTTGGATGCCATCGACGGTTGCCGAGGATTACCCGAGTTGGATAAGTCCAAATATGGGTATGAGGTGGCAGAGGACGACGCTTGCTGCGGGCCTATTCCGAGGTCCTTGCCTGCGGCCGAAGGACTTGCCGTCTTCTGAGCGACTTCGTCTTCGATTTTGCTTGATGCATGGAGTCTGTCCGTGCTTGCCTGGTGGACCGCGATCCCATGATCGAAGCCTTGATGGCCGACCTTACTAAGGGATCGGGGAGGTGGTAGGCTGTAGGGAAGCGTATGTTAACCCTCGCCCCAAGGATCCATCTTGGGTGTTTAATTCACCATACATTGATTATAAACCTAGCATGCGTCTATATAATTAAATCGCAACACGTTGGGGTTTTCACGTGTTTACCTTTGGATGCATCGAGGTGGATCGAGCGGGATGAGCAGATCGAGCGGATCGAGACTCGTGCTTTGATCTTACGGGTCGTGTCCGGTTGCCCAATCTCCAACGTCGGTGAGGACGATCTATGGAGAATACACCGAAAATCACCCAAGCTCTCTTCAACAAAATCTCGAAAATTTTCTCTCAAAAGTGAGATGACCGAAAATCTTGCTTGTAATTTGTGAGTGTGTACTAGACATTATCTCATACCTTATATTTATAATGCACTACCTTAATCCTATATGGAATGTTACCATAATCCTATATGGAATATTACCATAATCCTATATGGAATATTACCATACACTTAGGATTATTTCCATACTCTTAGGATTATTTCCATACTTTTAGGATTATTTCCATACTCTCAAGATTATTACCATAATCTTATATGGAAAGGATCTATGCATATTCCATAAATATAATTATATCCTTGTGGGATAAAGAGGATAAAATCTTGCCTTTGAGAGCTATAGGGGCGCCGATTTCCAAAGTCTTACGGGCTTTGGATGGGCCAAACCAGGGGATCAAATGCAAGGAATAAAGATGGGCCTCAAATAAATTAATTATCTTATGTTCAGGCCGAACATAAATTAATTTATAAACATTCGATCATGCCACTAGAGAAGAATGTTGACTTACCCTTTATTACCGAAGTTGAGTCGAGCTTGCACTTAGACATTCTGAATCCCGTATTTAAGATATCGAGCGTCCATTAATCATTTATAGCAATCATTGCTTAAAGCGATTAATAACTTCATTTCCTTAAGTAGTACCACTCAACCTTATTATTGTACTTGAGCTAACTCAACTGCGGGGTTTAGTACAATAAACCTTTTGAGCTCCTTAAGGGGCGTCATCATCCTTAACGGATACGGTGACTCGTCTGAGATAACTAGCGTGACATACAAGATCGCCACCACCCAAGATGCGGAGAATCTTGGGTTAGAACATATAACCCTCACCCATAACAAGTCAAAGTGATGGTCAAGAACTCATACTCACCTAATACCTTATCGAGGTTTAGATTATCGTAAGTCACGAGATCTTGGTTCTTCACGACGGTCGAAAAGAAGAACTCATCTCATTTGTGATCCTTCAATACGTCGAGGCGCATCCGGCATAGACAAGCAACTAAGTCAAGTCACTTCTTATCTATCTCGCAGACTAAGCAGGACAACTCGTCCTTAAGTCGTCTCGGTGTGAAACTTTTTATATCTCATTAAGCTTGACCAATCATACGGACTTACGTGATCTTCACACAATGTATGATCTAACTTATATATGAGATAAGGGGACACGATATATGCAATCAAGTATTCAAATCGGATAGGAGATTGTAATAGTGGTAACAGAAACATTGTATACAAGCTCAACCAAACTGCTTTGATACAAATCAACAATCTCCCACTTATACTAAAGCAAACTTTTAGTATACAATGTGTCTTTCTACTAGCAATTACAAACAACCATCACTTTGCTTCTCCCACTTATACAAAAGTTTCCTTTCTAAGTGGGTGCCATCAAGCGCAATCCAGTCCTCTAACGTCCCCGACGTAGACTTATTGCGGCGGGCTTTAGTGAATGGATCCGCTAGGTTATCCGTCGTATCAATCTTTGCAATCGGCCACGTCCCCTCGCTCTAACGATTTCTCGTATGACATGGTACTTTCTCTCTATGTGTTAGGTTGCCTTGTGGTCCGCATGGTTCCTTCGAGTTTGCCATTGCACCGAGTTATCACAAGAAAACTATGATACTCTTGAGCAAACCAGTACCACATCTAGATCCTTGAGGTAGTTCTTGAACCATACCGCCTCCTTAGTAGCCTTGAAGTGGCTACATATTCGCTTCCATGGTAGAGTCCGCAATGCATCGCTTTGCTTTGCACTCGCCAGGGATACGGTTCCACCTCCCAAGGTAAACACATAGTCCGAGGTAGACTTATTCTTATCACGGTCGACTTGGAAATCCAGTGCAGATAACCCAAAGGCATTAGACTATCTCGCATGGTAAACTAGCCTATAATCTCGAGTCCTTTTCGGTACTTGAGTATATGCTTTCTGCGATCAATGTGCTTGTCGAGGTTAGGCGATATCTAGCTACTATGCTTCTTGCACAGCAGAGATATCGGGCTCGTGCGTAGCATTGCATACATGAGACTTCCTACGGCGAAGCGTGGGAACTTGTCTCATTCCTCTATCTCCTGCGGTCATAGGTGATCCCTTTAGATAAAGGAACGCCATGTCCGAAAGGTAGCAATCCTTTCTTGGCGGTGCATACTAAAAGCAGTAATCACGATCAATGTAAGGCGCCCGAGATAAGCTCAACATTTTTCTCTTGCGATCTCGGTAAACCTTGATCCCAAGAATGTACGCTTCATCTCCTAAGTCTTTCATTTGAAATCGATCGGATAAACAACTCTTTACGTCGATAACAACTTCACATTGTTGCCCGAATAGAAGAATGTCATCTACGTAAAGTGCAAGAAATACCACATTACCGTTGACATCTAACCGATACACAACTCTCGCTGAGCAACTGGTAAATCCATAGGACTTTACCACCTCGTCAAACGTAAGTTTCATGATCTTGCATCATTGTCTTGTATCGCCTCATTGTCGTCCATGGGTCGATTATTGCTCGTTCGTTTTACGGGACTAAATCCGACGATTCACCCACGAACATAAATCGCTCGGGTTGACGAACAACCCTCCCACTACTGACGAGTGCTATAGACATAATGACAGCGGTGGGTGCGGTAACTTGTGGTTCTCTATCTTGCACAACTTGCCGTGTAGGTACCACTTATGCGGTCGGTATCTTCAATGGAACTCGACCCACTTCAATTTCTTGAAGTATCTGGTGTCGATCCTCCCACTAGACTCGACATCTCGTACCTTTGGCCTGTCGGTGGTGGAATACGATCATCTTCTAATTCTTGAAGAATGATTTCAACTTTGGACTTATGATTTTTCATGTAGTCCTCTTCTAAGAATCGAGCATTAGTCTAATAACGACCTTCCCGATCCTTGGGACTATAGAATAAACCACCTTCGTTCCTCTAGGATAGCCATAAACAGCCTTGCGTCGGATCTAGCCTCCAACTTGTCGGCCTTCTTGTTCGACACATGTCTTTGGATCGCCCATATCCTTATGTGGCTTAAACCGGGCTTACGCCCAAACCACAACTTCGAAGGGTCTTTTCGGTGACTTGGGCGGTACTAGATTTAGCAAGTATGCCGCCGCCTCTAAGGCATATCCCGAGCGAAATAGGCAATGCAAAGATAACTCATCATCGATCTAACCATTTCCAAAAGAGTCCTATTTCTTCGCTCGACACACCATTTCTTTGTGGTGTGCCCGGTGAAATCTTGTTGGGATGTAATCCCACATTTCACTAGATAGTCCATAAACTCGTTCTTGAGGTATTCGCCACCGCGATCGAGACCCATGATGACTTGATACTCTTACCTAGCTTCGTCTCCACTTCCGCCTTAAACTCTTTGAATTTCTCAAAGCATTCGGACTTCGGTGAAGCGGTATATGTATCCGTACTTGAGTGTCGTCGATGAAAGTGACAAAATACTCGTACCCTCCACGAGCTTGTGTGGACATAGGTCCACAGTCGAATGGACTAACTCAACATTTCTTTGGCTCTATAACCCTTCGCTTTGAAGAGTCCGGTTGACATCTTACCTTCTATACAGATTCGCGGTGAGAGAACCGAGTAACCGTGAGATCACCCAACGCTCCATTCTTAGCGGTCTTTGGATCCTATTTAGATTGATGTGACCTAATCTAAGATGCCGAGAGAAAAGTAGAGTCATCTTCATGAAGAAAACTTTCTCTTTTAGGGTTTGATGAAGATGCTGACATAGTTATAGGTATTATGTTTTGCGAGAAATAGTATAAAGCGAATTATATAAAGTGCCAACACAGATAACCGTCATTTCTTATGATAGAAACACCACTATCAAAAATAACAGAATATCCATGTGTAAATAATTTGAAAGCGAAACAAGGTTCATGAAAATCCGGCACATACAAAACGTCTTTCAAAACTAAAGCTGTTGTCCCAAAACATAAAGAAACATCTCCAGCGCAGCGTTCGACTTTCGCGCGTTGCCCATGGAGATCGTTATCTCGCCATCAAACGACTCCCTTGTCCGCAGAACCCCTGCAGGTGTAACAAACATGATCGATTGCTTTGTATCTACTACCCAAGAATGGGTAGAACAAGTCGCTAAACATGTTTCCGTTACTAAAGCAAACGGCGTACCTTGAGCCTGAGCATAGGGCACTTGGCCTTCCAATGCCCGCCTTGCCGCACTTGAAGCACTTGCCTTCTCCTTTGGCTTCTTCAAGCCTCCGTGGCAACCATGTTCTTGCTCCCATTACTCCCACTATTTCCTTGCCTTACCACCTTTGGCACCCTTTTCTATTTCCATTTTGCAGCGAAATTTTGGGCCCTTAGATGTGCTAGCAGCATGTGCTCCTTTTCCCATAACTCCTTCATGACAACGAGATCATTAAGCAAGCTGACTAAGTGTAAACTCGGTCTTGCTCATGATCGCATTCACGCCGAAAGTTCTCAAAAGACTTGGGCGGTGTATTGAGGATGATATCGACCTTGGCTTCGCCGTCATACCTCCTCCCAACCGATCAAGACTATCCATGAGATGAGTCGTGTGGAGACATGTTCATGGACGAACTTCCTTCTTCCATCTTACACGCCAAGATCTCTCTCATTGTGTGGAAATGATCGTCCGATCCGATCGCCCAAACTTACTCTCGAGACTTGACCAAATATCGATCGCGTCTACCATCGGTCGATCTTTGCAGTACAAGCCTTTGGACATCGTAGTCATCATATAGCATTTAGCCATATTGTTTGACTTATTCCAAAGTGCGCCACTCTCATTGCTCATTAGTCGATCGTCGATAGGGCATCGGGTTTAGGAGTAGTGAGAACAAACATGTGTTCTTCACGATAAGAACATATTCCATGTTTCGTTTCCACTCGATAAAATTTGGACGGATAGCGGTTTTGTGCGAGCATATTGATAATCGCGTAAGAGACATATCTGAAGCGATAATGTAAAACACATAAACATACGATCGCAAATAATTAGTAACAATAATATTGTAACCTTTTGATAAAACAATATTAATTGAAACCTCAATCGCCCGAGGAATCCCACATACAAGCCCGCAGCGTGTGGGCGTTTACACATGAACCCCTCGACCGGACTAAAATATACCTTTTAGTCGTTTAATTTCAATCCATGTCAACTTATCCTTATGACAAATGAAATTAATGATTGGACCTTACTAGACCACATCACTATCACAGAAGGGACTTGGCGGGAAGTTGTGCTTGAGGTGATGTCTAAGCATTGACCACAATTTTAACGAGAAGATGAATTCTTAGAATTGGTATACTCACTCGGACCATACAGCTTCCAATTCAAATTCTTTTGTTATCTCATTTATATCTATCACTAGAGAACTTATGAAAATCGCACATACGAAGCCACGCGTGTGGGCGTTTACATGAAACTCCCACTTCTCAATAGATTTAAAATGTTTTATTTAGAAATCTCATCTAACAAACTTATGATAAGCAGTGAAAGCAAGCCACGGCGTGTGGGCGTTTACTCACGGTCGTCTCACTTTGTTTAGAGATCAAAAGTGGAGGTCTTTGACATTTTAATTTGAAAATTAATTTGTCGGGTTGCTTGCTTAGTCTTTTTATTCAAAGGTTTGTCCATGCGGATCACGTAATCTAGCATGCTTTTCTATAGAACTCAACATGTAAAACATGCTCGCGAAATTCTAAAATATGCTTGATAAACGCGATAAACCTAGCATGCTTACTATGCGCATCCAATTACGTAAAACACTTAAAGGTTTGTCAGCGTAATTTAAACATACATAACATACTCTTTGCATAATTTAAACATCCACGACATGCATATGAGCGATAAAAATAAAATAAAAGCGTTCATCGCGGCCCAATCGTGAAACACCGCACATTTAAATCTAATCTATTACATAGATTTACAAAGTGCAAATTTAAACTTGACAGGCCTCGCGTGCAGACGCGGACGGATTCAACAATTGGGCCTCGCGTGCGACGCGGGCGGAAAATCTGGAAGCAGGTGCGGGCGGTCGGCCCAAAGAGTCTTGGGGCGCGCTGGGCAAAGCCGGTCGCGCAGCCGACCCTCGCCGCCCTTTGCCAGCGTCTTCCTCGCGGTGCCTCGCGTGGTCGCTAAGGCGACCGCGACCTATCGAGCTGCGTGCGCGGACTTCCCGGCGCCGAGCGTCTGCGAGACGTCGTCGCCCGGCGAAACTTCGCGACCGAGTGCGCTCGCGGCCGGGTCGCTTCCGCCAACGCCGCCCGTCGCCGTTAGCTTCGCTTCGCTCGCTTGCTTCAGCGGCCGTACCTCGCGATCGCTCGATCGCTCGATCGCTTCGCGTGGCGCCAGGGATCTCGTCTTGCGACGCCGCCACTGCCGCGCCCCTCGCGATCGCCCTAGCGACCGCGAGGCTCGGTCGCGAGATACCTCCCAGAACACTGCCGAGAGACCTGTTTTTCCCGTCGTTTCGTTCTTCGTTCTTTCGTCTTCGTTCTTCTTTTACAGATAAGATTTACATAATAAAATCTAATCTAACCACGGATTTTCTCGTGGTGTAAAAACAAAACCAACAAAACAATGAACGAGCCACGATGAACGACAAATCCTGAATTATAATAGCAGCGTAATAATCGGCGTGAATTAATCAGCGAACCAAGATTACGATCCGGGCTCGATACCAATTGTAGGAAAGCGTATGTTAACCCTCGCCCGAGGATCCATCTTGGGTGTTTAATTCACCATACATTGATTATAAACCTAGCATCGTCTATATAATTAAATCGCAACACGTTGGGGTTTACGTGTTTACCTTTGGATCCATCGAGGTGGAGCGAGCGGGATGAGCGATTGAGCGGTCGAGACTCGTGCTTTGACCTTCTCGGACTGTATCCGGATACCCAAACTCCAGCGTCAGTGAGGGCGAGCTATGGAGAATACAGGAAAATCACCGAGCTCTCACAATTTTGAAAACTCTCTCAGGACTATGAGAGTGGCGAAAATTCTTGCTTATAATTTGTGGTGAGTACTAGACATTATCTCATACCTTATATTTATAATGCACTACCTTAATCCTATATGGAATGTTACCATAATCCTATATGGAATATTACCATAATCTATATGGAATATTACCATACACTTAGGATTATTTCCATACTCTTAGGATTATTTCCATACTTTAGGATTATTTCCATACTCTCAAGATTATTACCATAATCTTATATGGAAAGGATCTATGCATATTCCATAAATATAATTATATCCTTGTGGGATAAAGATGATAAAATCTTGCCTTTGAGAGCTATAGGGGCGATTTCCACGGTCTACGGGCTGGATGGGCCGACCAGGATCAAATCAAGGGAATAAAGATGGGCCTCAAATAAATTAATTATCTTATGTTCGGCCTGAACATAAATTAATTTATAAACATTCGATCATGCCACTAGAGAAAGAATGTTGACTTACCCCTTTATTACCGGTTGAGTCGGGCTTGCACTTAGACATTCTGAATCCCGTATTTAAGATATCGAGCGTCCATTAATCATTTATAGCAATCGATTGCTTAAAGCGATTAATAACTTCATTTCCTTAAGTAGTACCACTCAACCTTATTATTGTACTTGAGCTAACTCAACTGCGGGGTTTAGTACAATAAACCTTTTGAGCTCATTAGGGGCGTCATCATCATTAACGGATACGGTGACTCGTCTGAGATAACTAGCGTGACATCAAACCTTGCCACCACCCAAGATGCGGAGAATCTTGGGTTAGAACATATAACCCTCACCCATAACAAGTCAAGTGATGGTCGACAACTCATACTCACCTAATACCTTATCGAGGTTTAGATTATCGTAAGTCATCGAGATCTTGGTTCTTCACGACGGTCGGAAAGAAGAACTCATCTCCATGTGATCCTTGATACGTCGAGAGCGTGCCAGCATAGACAAGCAACTAAGTCAAGTCACTTCTTATCTATCTGCGGCCTAAGCAGACAACTCGTCCTTAAGTCGTCTCGGTTGTGAAACTTTTTATATCTCATTAAGCTTGACCAATCATACGGACTTACGTGATCTTCACACAATTGTATGATCTAACATATATGAGATAAGGGGACACGAATATATGCAATCAAGTATTCAAATCGGATAGGAGATTGTAATAGTGGTAACAGAAACATTGTATACAAGCTCAACCAAGCGCTTTCGATATACAAATCAGCGGTGGCTAAGGCTTGAGAGGCGAGGCTCAGGGTCCCAGGAAGCCAAGCTTCTCGAACTTAGGAGGAGGCTGAAGCAGCTCGGGTCCAGGAGGTGGCCAAAGAAGCCGAAGTCAGGGAGGAGGAGGTCGACGCTTCCCAAGTCCAGGAGGCGGCCGAGCTAGCCGGGCCGAAGGTGAAGCTTGAGGAGGGTCAGTTGATCCCTTTTTTTGTAGACCAACTTGTAATTACGTCATCATTAAGATGTCATTTTTTTTTGGTCAAAGCGTGCGAAATAACATAAAACGGAAAACATGTTACAAACCGAACTCGGGTATGCAGGGGATCTGACAATTCGAAGAAACAAGGCAAGGGTGGGGTAAAGACCTAAGGGCCAAACACATAGGCAAGAAGCGACTCGCTCAATCCTACGAAGCGATAAAGAAACAAAAACCTCAACAGAACCCCTTCAGGCCTTGAAGGCGGGCCTCATTAAAAACCCCATGACCGGTGGGGAAAAGAGTGCCCTTGTGCGGTGTGATCGCGGGGTATAAGGGATAGGAAAGTGAACACATGCAACCACACGAGGTGCCTTTGCTTTGGTTGGGCTAAGCGGTCCCTCAACACACACCCAAATTCCACTAACGAAGCAATACATAATATGGCATCCCAAAGTGGATCCAAAGAAGGCGGGACATCCCACTCACTACAAACCCAACTCAAAGTGCGATACAACCATATCAGCAGAATACATCGAATATAAGGCAGCATATACATCTTCTTTAATACTCTTCACAATGGTCTTCACATTGAGGGGATGTCCTCGAAGATAATCTTGTTCTGCATATACCAAATGTGATTGACCGTCATTTGCTAACCCGATTTGCTTAGCTCGAAGGATGATGGTGACCGCCTTCTTCTCCCTTTTAATGTGCTTGATAGCACTTGCAATAGTAGTCATACTCTCCGGGAGATGGAGCCACTCTTTGATCTCTTTCCAAACCGCCTCCGTGCCCTTACACTTAAAGAACAAATGATCGTGAGTTTCAAGTGGACGTACACACGGTACATACATGAGATATTCAAGTATCTCAATCTATCCACCGTCTTAAGTCTTCCTCGCATGGCAAGCCACGTGGTGATGGAAAACTTAGGCGGGATGTCTCTTCCGATCGCCTTGTGCGATCGCCTCTCCCTTCTCCGGAGGTAGTGATATGCAGCACTCGATCCTTTGGACCCAAAAACACTCTTAAGAAGATCCGCGACTCTATCATGATCTCCTCACAGATCACAAAAAAGCGATCACGAAGAATGAGTATATTCTTAAGAAGGAGATAAGCGAATGTGATTAGGAAACTCCCATATGGTGGTGGTCATCAAGTACTCTGCATGGATCCACTTGGATCCACGAGTCCTTCTTGATATGGATATTCCACAATGTCTTTGCTAGGAGAGCTTTGTTCCAAGTCGAGAGATCTCTTAGACCAAGACCTCCTTCATCCTTTGGTAAACAAACGGCTTTCCACGCGACTGGACAGTGTGTCGAACCCCACAGGAACCTCCTGGCCATCGTATTGATGCGATCAATGACGGTGGCCGGCAATGGAAGGACCTGCAACCAGAAGCATTCTACTCCTTGCAGAACCGAGCGAATCAACTCCAACCGTCCTGCAAGAGATAAATTAAGATTAGACCAGCGATGGATACAAGGCGCTATCTTCTCCACTAGTCCACTATCTTGAGTGACTCCTAGTTTCCTTGAAGATGAGGGATGCCTAGATATCTTGTCGGGAGTTCTCCCAATGGGAGGTGAGCAGATCTAAGATTGCACCTTCTCGAATGGTGAACTCCGCCATAAATATCGAGGACTTGTGATTGTTTATCTTCAATCGATGCATTTGCGAAGTCCCCAAGCGCATCTGAAAGTACCTCCATCGATGCAATGTCACCCACAAAAGTAACAAATCATCGTGAAGGCAAGATGTGTAATAATGGAAGTACTACACTTAGGATGAAATTGAAAATCCAACTCCACTTGTTCGTTTCTTGATGCGGAAAGGTACTCCATACGACAAAGGAGCAGTGGGTGACATCGGGTCACCACTGCCTAAGCCCTCGCTGCCCGGTGATGAACCCATGTGTCCTCCATTGATGGACAACGTGTATGTCGGGGTGGCGCGCGTCGTGATCGATAAGCGAAGCAGGGTGAAAGCCCAGCCCGTCCAATGCCCGTCGAGAATTCCCAAGAGATGGAGTCATAAGCCTTACGGAGGTCAATCTTGACATGCATCTCGGGTGATCTGCTTCTCTCATATCCTCTGAGCAGCTCCCGAGCCAAAAGATGTTGTCAGAGATGTTCCGTCCTCTCACAAATCAGGTTGTCTTGGATCAATGATCTTGCCATCAAAGGCGCCATCCTCTCGGTCGGGATCTTCGTTATGGTCTTATAGGCGACATTGGTGCGCACGCAATGGGTGCGAAATCGGCTACGGTGGGGTTGTGATGCTTCTTGTGGATGAGAGTCACCATAGAGTGGTTGAACTCCATAGCAGGACCCCTTCTCAAAGAACTCCCGCACAGCCAAGACCACATCCTGACCTACGATTTCCCAGTTCTCTTTGAAGAAGGCTGAAGGGTAGCCATCCGGTCCCGGTGCTTTCTCACTCGCAATGTCGAACAGCGCATTCTTAATCTCGATCCGGGACACCTCCATAACCATGTCCATCTGTCGCCATCATCAAGCGCGTGCCTTCCTCAAACACGTAAGATCGAATCCACTCAGTGGGAACCTTTACACGAAGAGGTCGGTATAAAAGGTCTCAAAGCCTTGATTATTTCCTCCATGTCATAAGTTGGGTCCTCAGATTCCCTACACAAGAAAGAGATGGTGTTACGCGTGTGGTTTCTTTCACCATAGAGTGAAAGAATTTAGTGCATCTGTCGGAGGGTTGATGTGCATGTTCTTCGTTCTTTGCTTGAAGAAACTACGCTCAACCTCTTCCAAGAACTTAGTCTTCTTCGAAGACCAAGTTCTTGTTCAACAATTCCCATTCATGGGGTCCTTGTCTCAGAGCTAATTGCCGTCGTTGATGCAGCTCTAGAGATACTAAATCCTCTCCGTGAGATAGCTGAACTCATTGAAATTGAACTCCTTGAAAATGCGCCGCATCCTCTTTAACTTAGCCGCCAAGATCCACCGAGGTCGACCATTCTCATGTTCACTCCAATTTTCTTCAAGAATGCGTTTGAAGTCTGGGTGCTTCGTCCACGTGTTGAAGAACTTGAGCAAACGGTGAGTGGGGTGACATCTCCAAAGAGTGATCGGTGCGGCGAATGATCGGACAATGTGCCTCTGGCGAGAAAGTTTGCCACAAAAAGGTTAGCATCAACCAAGCATTATTAATTAAGACTCTATCAATCTTAGAATACTTCTTGTATTTGTCCACGTAAAATGGCATCCCGTCGAGGGTGAATCCTCGAGTCCACGAGAGAACAAGTATCAACAAAGTCCTTGTACTCTCGTTCAAGCGGAACTCGACCTCCAATCCTCTCCTCCGGTCCGGACACAATTGAAGTCTCCGCGACAATAGAAGGCTTAGAAGGTTCTATGTGGATGATCATAGAATCCTGACTCCGTCTATGAATAACTTTGCCGAAAACCATGACAATCGAACAACCAAAAGTGGTGTTAGTAATTAAACAAGTGAAATTGGAATGGATCACTGTTTTCACGATGATGACCTCCACTCTAATCCTCTTAGGGTTCGGATGATCAAAATCCTTCCCCATTAACCTCGTCAAAGTTGTGAACACACTCCCACTTGGATGAAATGCTTTGCGAAAAATTCTTGAGTTTGACTTTGTGAGCTTTGTCTCAATCAATGCAATGGCATCAAGCTTATGCTTGAACTCGTGGTTAAACAACAGCTTGCTTTTGAGCCTACGGAGGCCTCGATATTCCATGTCGTAAAGATCATTGACGGCGTCTTACATTTCTAACCGGACTCCTTGTATTCTTGGCGGGGAGGGCTTTGACGGCTTGTGTTTGATTTGCTCCTTGTGATGCGTGTAATGCAGTTTCTACATCGTCCCTTTCATTGGACTCACTGCAATGTTAGTTGCGGTATATTCATCTAATGAACTAGAGGAAGTAGAGTGTCTGTAGATTCCGACCTTTGTATTAATTGTCGCAGTGCTTCTAATCCAAGAATAAGCTTTGGTGTAATCTCTGTCTTTGTCAAATCTCGGCATGATAGGTGGTCGAGATATTGCACGCTGTCGTAAGGCGACTGGAGGAGGAGGGCAAGGATTATGTTCGGCCATCTTTGGGTGTCATGTCGAGTTCTGGCGGTGGAGATGAAGGTGGTTCCATGGTAGGTTGGTTGTTTTCTGCCGAAGATGGAGGTGAGGGCTGGGTTTGTCCCGTCGAGGATTGTCGAGAATCCTCGGCGGTAGGTTTAGGAGTCTCTGCGGGTGAAGGTGGCCGAATGATATCTGCCGAGGAGTTGGTGTTACGCTCGGCAGTGGAAATTTTCGCGGCCGTGGGTGTGTGTGGTTTCTCGGCGGGAGGTGTTTGGCTAGGGCGAGTGGTCTCGGCAGATGGGTGTTTGTTTGCGGTTGCGGGTGAGGTTGGCGAATCTGCCGAGTCCGCCGAAGAATGGCATATGTCAACCGGTCGTTGCTTGGGTGAGGAAGTCGAAGTTTGTCCGACTTCTTGGTTTTGTGTGTTAGCAGAGGACTCAAAATGGATATGTGTGTTTAAGGCCTCGAATTGGTTTTTAATCTCAATCCCACGTGTGATGGGTTGAGATGGTTTTGTTTATCCTTTGGGCGGGACACACTTCTCCTCCTCCATTCGGCTCTTGGGGCCGAGAGTCTTGGAGGCTTGACCACGCATCTGAGTTGACGAGGTCTAGGGTCTCTTCCTACGCTCGTTGCCATTCATCGTTCCTGCATGGTTAGTCCCACCTCGTGGGGGTTCGGCACCCCGTGGTCAGCAAAGTTTGCACAAGAAGATGCTAAATGGCCTAATTTTCCACAATTTTGCACATTTTGGATAAAATTCAAATTTAATCTTTGCATAAAAATAGTACCGATGTGCAATTTCGATTAATATATTCCAAGGGTTCACGAAGAGCATCTACCAAAACATGAAATCTAGGGCCATCTAAGTGATTTTTAGCAATGGTCCTATAATCCACTTCTATCGGTTCACCTAATATAGAGGCAATCTTACCTATAGCATTAGGGTTCCATAGCTCTAGAGGAAGATTAGGTAAGGAAGCCCATACAGGAAATTTAAAATCAGGGGCCGAATCAAATCTAAATTCAATAGGCATATGACAAAGAATGAGAGGAATACCGAACACCGCATATGGTCCCGAATTGCGCACATGTTCCATGTCCTCTTCCTTTTCAAAGCGAAAAGCAATCCATCCATTTGGGTGATATGAAATCTTTGCGTCTTTTTTCCACCCCATCGATAACTTTTGAGTAGCTTCCTTTCCGGGGAAGCGTCCTGCGAAAAAACCTAGAAGAGAAAACCCCCATCCTTTCGAAATAGGGGTGTAGTCATTAGCTTCAAGAGCAAGAACTTCATTGACAATACTTACCTCGAATTTGCTCAAGGCAAGGTCGGCCTTTCGGATGGGTTTAGGATTGACAAAGTTTCCCGCATTCCTAAGCCATGGTGATGGATCCGGGTGTGTTCGTTGTTCGCTTTGTAGCGTGGTCTCGGCAATATTACGGATCTCCTCTGGCGGGCGTGAGCGTTGTGTTGCCAGGAATTCCTCGGCTGGGATGGTGGCTCTCGGCAGAGTGTCATCGGCAGCTTCATGAGGCTTATCGGCAGGTTCCCGAGCGATCTCGGCAGGTGTATGTGCTTAAATCGCCGCGCTACCGGCTGGTGTTTTTCTCGGCAGAGGCGGATATTCCTCGGCAGGTGCGCTAGGTGGGGTGTTCTCGGCAGCAAGTTCCGCGTGGCGTTCGATGGTCGGCAGGGGCGATGTCACGCCTTCGACGTCCAGGTGGGAATTTGGGAGATGGGCTCGGTTGATCAAAGCCCGATCAGCAAAATCATTCATTTCCATAGCATGTGTTAGACGTCCAAGCCCATTAACAAAAGGGCCTATATTTTGGCCCGGTTCAATACCTCTCAAAAGAATAAATTTCCAATAAGTCATGTTACTCCCAATCGGGTATGGCCCAATTAGGAGTCCAGTAAACAAATATAGGAAATAAGCAACTATCCACGGCAATGATGCATGCAAAAGGAATTTATTTTTCAGCACGGTAACTTTCTAAATTAATAATAAGGCAAGGAAGCACAATCAAGGAAAGATACCAAAACAAGATAAGGCAAGAATGCATGCAAGGAAATAAAACCAAATAAGAAAGATGGAAAGTTAGGGCACGCACACAAGGACCTTGTGTGCGGCTGACCTGGTCTAGGTGGCGCCGCTGGAGGTCGACTGTGGGTAGATGGTTGGACGGTGGTCGGACGTTGTTATCGGCAGAATTCCGACGAGAAACTTTTGGCGTTTATTTCCTATTTTCCGGTAGATTCAAGAGCATGCACGACGTACTCGACTGCCTATGGGTAGCTCGGTTTGAAAAAAATGAGCAGCCTAACGGCGTGCTCAAATATTCGGCAAGAACTCACGGTACCAAACCAACAAAACAAAGCATGAAACACAATTTAAATAATAAACATGAATTGCACGAAATGATTGCCTGGAGATTGATGGAAGTTCACGAGAAATTGTGACAAATCGACGAAGGATCTGACCAAAGTTTTGATTTTCGGTGATGCAATGGCCACAACCAATCGGTAGAAAGCGTTGGCGAAGATGAGACACAATGATTCACGGTTGAAAGCGAAGTTCCGATGTGGCGCGGAAAATTGCACACGGTACTAGGAAAAATCGAGAGAAAAATCTGAGAGGAAACTCTAACAGCGAGAACATCCAGGGCTTCTTGACTTCAATTCAACAAAGCTTTAATAAAATCCGTTGTTCATCGAAGAAACTTGTTTTTGTGTTCGATCTTTGTTCCAACTAAAAGTATACTCTTAATTGACTCACAATCGAATGAGGTGTTGTAGTAGGAAAGCTAACCTGAGTCGCTCTCTCAGGAAAACTTAACAGGCGTTACTAAGTTGCCACAAAAAACAATTAAATTCCTAAACACTCTAATCTCAAAGGGTTGATAGATTACCTAGGCGAAATTATTAAAGAAAGAAAAGGCGAATTAACTAGGCGAAATTGATAAAGCGAGATAAATTATCTAGGCAAGAATTAAACCCTAAATCAAAGAACATGGAATTGAAATTATAAACCACAGGCATGAATCTAAAAGATTAAACGAAGACAAGATTACTCGAGACAAATATCAAAATTAATCATAATCCAACGAAGAAATCAATAATAATCAAATACGAAATGATTAGCGGAATAAAGCAATAGAAGAAACTTACGAACAAATCGAGCGATGGAATTGATAATCAAAATTGATACGAATCCAAATTCTTCGATAATTCTTGAATCAAATTCAAAAGACAAGAGAATAAATTACGAATGAAGAACAAGAGAATTAGCATGAACTCTCGAACAAAAGAAAACGGAAAAAAAGTAAAATGTGAATAGTGTCAGGGGTTTGATTCGAAACGTATATATAGCGGCCAAATTAACGCTTGGCGGCACGGACGCGAGCCCAGCCGGGACGCGTGCGCTTCAAACAAGGGCATCCCAAATGACTCGGGCGGCGCGGGCCAGCAACCACGGATAGGCTAGCCAGGCCGGACGCCAAGAGCGCGGACTCGTCGAGCACCGGATGAATTCTCTTATTGCTCAAGCCGGACGCGATACAACGTCGGACGCCGCGACTCTCCGGGCGAGTTCGACACTTCGCGCGCCGGGCGGATATGAGCGCGGACTCGATGACTCTGGGCGAGTTGTACATAGGGCGTCCAGCCGGGACGCGTGGAAACTCGGGCGCGGGCGCTCGCGGGGTGAGGACGCCAGCGCGGACATGGAAGCGCCGGACGCGGGCGCGGCGGAATGAGGCGCGCGCGGACGAGGGCGCGGCGGCGGCCTTCTCGGCGCTCTCGCGATGCAGCGCCCGGCAACGGCTACGCCGAGTCCGGCGCTGGGTGCGCTTGAGAGCTCAAAATGCTTTCAACATGATCATTCCTCGCACAAAACCAAAGCGATCACGATTCGATAAAAGATGTTCAAATATAGCGAGAATGGAATCAAAGCGTCGACAACAAAACAAAGAAAACAAAACAAAAACATGCAAAAGATCTTCTCTGAAATGCACGATGCTTCCTTGGTTGAATCAAATCGAAGCTTTGGCGGGCTCTCGAATCGAAAGAGGTCGAACTCCTCCATATGGAGGAACAGGCTAGCCATGTCTTGGCGGAGGTCGACACTAAGCAAAGGGCTGCCGGGAGGCTGTGACGACGAGCTTCGCCTCTTGGATTGGAAGATAAGTTCGAGATCGCCGAGGCGAAAGCCAAACGGGTCGTGAGGAACATGCAGATCTGAAGAAATTGCTGCGAGGTGGAGGGATGACCATTTTCGGTGAGACAAAAGTTGAAGAGCTCGCAGCCATTGGAGATATAGGAACGAGTGCGGCTCAGTTCTTGGCAATATCAAGAAGCGATATGCCGACCTTAAGAAGGTCGGCGGCTGCATAAGATCGTCGTGGCTCGTCATTCCTTCCTCGAGCAGGTGCTTCGTTCGACGACCGAGGCTTCTATTTACGCCGTGACTTCTTCGTCTGCCAGGACTTACGCCATTGCCGGAGCCTTTTTCTGGAGTGGCAAGCTCGAGAGGCGTTTATTGCCCGAAAGGCGTAGGCCCTCAATGAGCCGAGGTCGGGTGTCGTCGGCGGCCGAGGTCGTCTCATGGACCTAGAGATCGGTGGCGGGGCTCTCGGCATAGATCGAGGACGAGGTAGAGGTAGGATTAGTATGACGAACCTGTTGAATCTCGATTTTCTAGGGATTGGCTCGACTTTTCGGCCCACAGGCCTCTTCGTCCTCGTAATGTATAAATTGTATACTTTGAAATAAGAAAATTTTTCTTTGCTTCGTGTTGACTTTTCAAGAACACTGTCTTTTTATTACCGTAACTAATAAGAAGGTAGGTCGTCCTTGTATTACACGAAGGTAGTTCGTCCTCGTACGAAGGTAGTTCGACCTTGAAATAAATGAAGGTAGTTCGTCCTCGTACGAAGGTATTCATCCTCGAAATAAACGAAGGTAGTTCGTCCTCGTACGAAGGTATTCATCCTCGAAATAAGCGAAGGTATGGGTTCCTTTTTTGGCGAAGTATTGCTAGGGTGGTCCTCTTCCCGAAAATGAATGGAGGTATAAGTTCATGTTTGGCAAGTTTTATCGCTAGGGTGGTCCTCTTCCCGAAATAAGCGGAGGTATAGGTTCGCTTATTTGTGAGTTTTATCGCTAGGGTGGTCCCTCACATGCGTTTAGAGTTAGTCCCGTCGAAGCGAAGGTAGTACGTCCTCCGTCGAGGGTATTTCGTCCTCCTTGGAGGTATTGTATAATGGAGAAGAGATAGTATGCATAAGTGATAAATAAATCATGCAAGAAAAGATTTTATTGATAAAGACCGACGTAATAACAAGACTCGAAGGCCTTGTTGAGCAGACTAAATGACACGACCGAACAGACTCGACTTTTAACACTTATGCAAAGTATTTCTTGGATGAATGATGTGCCACGTCTTGGTATTTGCTTGCCCGGATATATGAGCGAGCTTGTATGACCCTTTCCGAGGACTTCGTGACTGGTAAGGCCCTTCCCATGTGGCTTCCAGGTTCTAGAGCTTTGCGACTTCTTGACTTCATTATTTTGAAGTGCAGTCGCTTACTGGAATTTTCGAGTTTGTGGCTACTGGTTGTAATACCGAGCTACTTGTTGCTTATACCGAGCTTCGCTCGATGTGGCGAGGTCTCTTTTCTTCGAGCAGATCTAGATCTGTTCGTAGATTTTCCTCGTTTGCTTCGGTCGAGAAGTGAATAGTACGGGGGCTCGGCATACCGATCTCTGCAGGGATCACTGCTTCGGTTCCGTATGCCAAACTATAGGGTGTTTCTTCATTCGATGTCCGGGTGTGATGCGGTGCGACCATAGGACTTGTGGTAAATTTTCCACCCAATTGCCCTTTACTCGATCGGGCGAGTCTTGAGTTCTTTCACGATTGTCCTATTGGTGACTTGGTTTGACCATTTGCTTGAGGATGAGCCACCGGGTGAATTTCTGCTGGATCAAAGCTCTTGACACCATTCTTTGAATACTTTATCCATGAACTATGTCCCGTTATCGAAATACGATATGAGGGATGCGGAAGCGGCACACGATGCTCTTCCAGACGAAGTTGAGGACGTTTTTGCTCGTAATTTTCACCAAGGGTTCTGGCTTCCACCTTCGTGAAGTAGTCGATCGCGACAATCGAAATTGAAATTGCCACGGGCTTTGCGAGAAAGGACCTACGATATCGATCCCCATTGCATAAGCGGCGAGGGCTTTGCATCTTTGGCGAGTCGGTTTGAGGTAGCCTCGGCATGTTTCCATGAATTTGGCACCGGATATTTCTTCACGAGATCGATTGAGTCTTTGGAACATTGTTGGCAATAGTATCCCCATCGCATGACTTTCTTTGATAGGGCATGGGGTCGATGTGACTTCCACACGATCCTTCATGTACTTCTCATAGTGCGTAATCAGCTCGGTTCGGACCGGGCACCTTAGGAGAAATTTGGAGGTATGATTTTCTATAGAGAATTCCCTGCTCAAGTGTATATCGCAGAGATTTGCTCAACATTTTCCTAGCCTCGAGCTTATCATGGGGTAGTTCTCCTTTCTCCAAGTACTCTCGAATGGGAGTCATCCAATTGGGTTCTTCATCAGAGACTATGCTGACCTCGGCTCCGGTATCGTCATCGTTTATGCTCTTATTTCGGACTTCCTCCACTGGCGAGTTTGTCGACGACGAAGCTAGTTTGCTTAAGACGTCAGCTCGGCTATTTTGCTCCCTTGGGATGCGAACTAACTGGAAGTGTGAGAAAGCTTGTTGTAGGCTTTTGGCTTTTTCAAGGTATTTCTTCATCCTGTTGCCTTTTGCCTCGTATTTCCCCAACATGTGACTCACTATGACTTGAGAGTCCTTGTGAACTTCTGCGTCTCGTGCACGAGGCCTTGAGCTGGCGAAGTCCCGCAATTAAGGCTTCGTATTCCACCGTTTTCGTATTTTTGAATGCGAACCGAAGTGCGTGGGTGATCTCTTGGCCATCTCGGTCCTGGAGTAGGATACCGCTCTGCTACTGTTTTCCCGAAGCCCGTCAACGTAGACTTGCCGGCAATCCTCGGTGTTTTATCTATTGGTTCAGCTTGGCGTCGTCGTCTGGACTCGGTGAGCTTCGGTTTCTCGGCAAAGTTAGCCTCGACAAGGAAGTGCGCTGGGCGACCGCTCGATGGCTTGGCGTGGGCAAAAGATATATCGTGTTCGCCCGATTCAATTGCCCACTGCAATTCTCCTTGAGGCTTACGGCTTTGTCGATGCTTGCGCGAAGTGGGTGATCGATGAGAACTTGTATGGGATGTGCATGGAAGTATGGACATAATCTCCTTGCAAAGATTTACTAATGCCAGTATGAGCTTTCCAAAGGTTGGTACCTTGTTTACGGTCCTTTTAGTGCTCGGTGATGAAATACACGGGGAGTCGACGTCCGTCTCTCGTACTAAGGCTGCACTTATGGTTTCGTCCGAGACGGCGAGGTATAAGAAAGGACCTCCTTCTTTTCTACGGGCCGGATAGAGTGGGAGTTTGTGAGATAGTTCTTGAGATCTTCAAATGCGGACTTGTGTATATCATTCCGGAGAACTCGGAGCATTTTGAGCATTTTGAAGAAGGGGCTGCTATCATGGCTTTCGAAAGAAAAGCGGCCGAGTCTGCTATGCAGCCTATCAACTTGTGTGCGTCGTGGATTATCTTTGGCATCTTCATCTCCACAATGGTTTGAACCTTGGGCGGATTGGCTTTTAACCCTTCTTGTGAAACCCAACACCTAGAAATTTTCGGACGAGCTATGACGTACATTTACGGGGTTTAATTTAGGTTGACTTTTCTAAGTAAACCGAGTACAATCTTAAGTCGGCAACACATGCGGCTTCCTCTTTGCTTTGACGATGATGTCATCTACGCACACTTCCACATTCGACCTATGTAGGGTGAAATATTTTGTCCACCATTCTTTGATAGGTGGCCCTGCATTCTTGAGTCGAATGGCATCTTCTTATATGCAAAGACTCGAAGTGCATAATGAAGGCCGTTTTGGCCGTGTCTTCATCGTCCATCAAGACCTGGTGATATCCCTTATATAGGTCCAGAAAGCTGAAGACTTCGTACCCGACCAAAGCGTCTACCTTCTTGTCAATATTGGGAAGGGGGTAACAGTCTTTAGGGCAATGTTTATTGAGATCGATGTAATCGATGCACATTCGCCATCTCCCTCCTCCTTTCTTTACCATTACCGGGTTGGCTATCCAGGTCGGATACTTGACTTCGAACAGTATGTGAGCTTTTAATAATTGGTTCACCTCGTCATGGATAACTTGATTCCGTTCGGCTGCAAAAATCCGTTGCTTTTGCCGAATTGTTTTCACACTCGGGTCAATGTTGAGACGGTGGGTGATGATAGCTGGTGAGACCCCGGTCATGTCAAGGGCCGACCAGGAGAACACATCTCTGAATTCCCTTAGGAGTTTGATGATCTGTTTCCTTAATTGAGGTACCCCGGTAGAACCAACTTTACGACCTTGAATGGCTCGTCTTAAATGCAATGCGACCTCACTCTACCGAGTTCTCTAGGGCGGCGACGTCTTTCGATTCCAACTCCTCGGGTTTCTTTAGTTGCTATGCTTGCGGGTCTTTGGACCAAGTCCACGCACCTCTCGAGCGACTGCATGCATTCCTTGCTTCTTACAGTCTCCCGGATCACGGCTACCCCTCATTTTGTAGGGATTTTCATTGTCGGTGGTAGGTTGAGCACACGCCCTCATCTGCGTTGCTTGATCTCGCCCAAGTATGATGTTGTACGGCGGTGGGCGCGACTAAGAATTGTACCACTTTAGTAGAGCTCTTGGTGCCCTTCCTCTTTGTGTGGTGGGTCGATCACTCCGTCTGGCGCGTCTCTTCCCGCATGAAGCTTGGGTGGTAGCGGCACTGTCTGGCGCGCCTCCTCTACTCCTAGCTTGTCAAGCATTCCTTGAATAGGATGCTCACCGACGCACCACCGCGATGTATATGCGCTTCGCCAATTTGTTTGCGACCACCGCATCGATCACCAATGCGTCTGGTGGGGCACTCTGTGCAGTGCAGGGTCGTCCTCGGAGAAAGTGATCGCCTCGCCTTTTTAACCTCTTGTTGATGAGTTCGGAGGTGTGGGGACTTGAACTACGCTGTGGGAGGACTTTGTAACCCAGCAGAGCCCGTGATGGTGGAGATGACCCGTCGTATTGGGGTTCGTCGTCTCCTTCCTCGTCGATGTCGCGTTCGTTTTCTTGTGAGGGCACAATTTCCCTTCTCTCCCTCTTCTTCTTCGACCTCGGTGGGGGCTTCGTCTTGACCAGCTCGGCGGTCTTGTCCTTTATACTTTTCAGGACTCCGTCACGCACCAACATCTCGATGTCTCCCATGAGATCTCTGCTTTCCTCCGTGTCGTGCCGTAATCCTCATGGAAAGAAGCGATACTTGTCCTTAGTTCGGCGTTTGACCCCCGTCATTGGTCGAGGCTTTTCGAACATATTCATGTGGAGTTAAGTAGATCTACGCCTTGGCTTCGTCGAAGGAGTATATCGAGGCCGCTCAGGGTGTTCGTGGTCGTAGGGACTCTGATAGGCGACAGTTCTTTCTAAGGCACTCAAGTCGGCCTTGGCTTGGTCTCCCGTCCCGTCTTTCCTTCCTTTATCGGAGGTTCGCTTTTACGCTTCGCGCTTCTTTCTATCGGCCTCGTCAGCTTTGGCGAATCGGTCGACTATCGCCACGGCTCTCGCGATCGGGGTTCGTGCCAGCGATCTCTTTGTATAAGGCCCCGGCGAGATGCCGTTTTGGAAGGCCGAGATGATGAGAGGTCATTCACGTCTTGACTTTCGGGCATTTCTTGTTGAACACGGTCATGAAGTCGCTAACGGACTCGTCTCGGCTTTGCCTCACGGTGAGGAGGTGTGCCGGCGACATTTTATTCGGCCTTGGAAGAACCTTGATGGAAGGCCGCCATCAATCGCGATAGGAACGATGCTTAAGGAGGTGGGCGAACGAACCACCGGACATTGTCGACTAGTAACTCGGGAAGAGCTTGCACGTGTGAATTGTGTCGGCGTTGGTTGATCATGTTATATTGGAGCTGCGAGAGGAAGTTACGGGTCCTTATGATCATAAGCAGGGGCGATGCTCGGCACCGGTATTTGTCTGGGAGGCGGTGTCGGTATTCGTTTGAGCAGGGTGACTATCCTCCGTGCCGTCGAAGCCGCCCTCGGGGAGTGGGGCGGAGTTCGTCGACCGAACTCGTTTTGATGACCGGGACCAGACCTTAATACCCGCGAATTAAATGCTAATTACGGTATTTAAAAGCAAGTAAATCAAAGCTTTATTTGAGATATTCAATATGAATGATATCGAATAATGACTTGATTAATTACAAAGGAATGAAATCTATTTTATATTCAACGAGAATTGTGAATTAAGGAATAAAAGTATATGAAGTATATCGGCGATATTATTTTAACGTCGATCGCGTATCGATAGTTAAAATTCATGATATTTTCTAAGCAATTAAGCTTAGAATTAAATTCCATTATTAATGGAATAATTTAATAAAGTGATGACGACCATTTCGAGATGAGTCGATAATGAGCGTTTTGCAGGCGTTTTCAAATGTTAACGTTTTGAGATGAAGCAGCGTTTTAATCGATCAAGGAATTATAGGAATTAATTTCCTATGATTTTTATATGTTATTACAGTATTATTTAGCATTAAATCAATGCTAGATCATCGAGATTTGATAGTGACCAATTTTTGACGTTCGAAAACCACAATTTTCGAACTCGATTTTTATCGCATAAAATGATGCCATTAAATTATCCTATGATATTATCTATCATCTAAACTATATGTTATAACATATATCAATGTTTGGCAATGAAAATAAAAATTAGACCCATTGGCATAATGTGAAAGCGAAAACTATACACCTATGTATACAAGTTTATCTTGTTGATTTTCCTATTGCATGTATCTACTATATGACAATGTGATTAATTAAAGCCTAACTAAAATTAAAATCAGATATATATTTATATATACTTGTATAATTTCGTGCATGTGTGTGGGTGTATAGTATAAGAGTGTGTGAGTGTGCATGTAGGAACAAATGCCATCCATGCAAGGCATGGGACAACACTTGTCACCCCTAAGCAACCACCCACACATCCCATACCTCTCTTCCCAAAATCAGATTGTAGCCGTCCCCCATCAGCTCCTCCATCCTCTCTTCTTCTCCTACACTATTTCTCTCTTGAGCTCAAGACTCACCTCCTCGTCGGGCTTGTTCGGCCTTGAGCTCCTGACCAAGTCAAGGTGGCGAATGCCACCATTAGCATGAGATAGGCAGCTTTGTCACCTCTCTGCCCCTACCCAATTCACCTACCAAGGTAGATATCTATATCTTCGATTCTTGAATCGATCAAATCTTACATGTGTAGTGATGAGTCTTTGTTTAAATGTAATTGCATGTTAACTAAATGAGTAGATTCATCACTTTTGACCATTGCATGTTTGTTTTGATGAACTTGGTTGTGGATTGGGGTGATAAATTCACCAAGATTTCGTGTGTTATGTGTGCATATGAAGTGTTGATGAAAGGCTTGCAAGAAATCAAAGTATTAATGTGGAACTATAAGCTTATATGAAAACTGGAAGTTGGCTGTGTGAACAGTGATTTTATAAAATTAGTAGACTAAGTTACAGTGGTCCGATGATTGTGAATTTTTAATATGTTGAACTTATATGTGTCTAATATGCCTCTGTAAAATTTCAAGGCCATACAACTTGATTTACTATTTTAATTATATTTTTCAAAAACACTGCACAAATCTGGGAAATTGCCGTGTTCATCACCCACGGTCCGTGGCCTTCGTTTTAAGTTTGGCTAATGATAAAACTATAAAATTTGGCATGAACATAATTTAGCATGTCTAGAAGACTCATGTAAATTTTCAGAATTTTATAAAAATTTTTAATATTTATTCCAGATTTTACAAGTTAACTGCACAAAACTGTCACGGGAGTGATAGCTTGTGGTAAAATATTTTTATCTCCCAATATATTTTGAATCATTGAGTGAGGCTTTTTCTGGATTAAACTAGACTTAAGTGGCTTTTCAATATGATTGATTTCATTCCCAGATTCATTATAATGAACTCACGGTGAATTTTTAAAGTTGATACATTACGGTAAGCTTTTTGGACAAACTGCCTTAGTAAATTTCTATGTTAAATAAGCTGTTCGAGTATGACTTTTACGTGAGATGTTCAAGCCATTTGTAGTCCAATTTGAACTTGGGTTTCTTCACAAGAAATGTTCCTCACCATGTCTAGTTATGATCTGGAAAGTATTATCCCAAACCAAGTTTTATAGGTATACCTTTCATCGACCCAAAATCACCTACTGGAAACTGTCCATTTCCAACTAGTCAACTTTGGACTTATGTATTTCTCGATGCGTTTGATATTTTCCAGTATGGCCTTCATGAAATATGTAGTACCTGTTACAAGGTTTCGAAATTGGTAGCCTGAAGCCATTTTGGCATTGTGAGTCAAAAGTTACGAGCCTCGCAAAACCCCTCGTCGTTAAGCTAAAACTGGAAATTCTGAAAAAATTTCTAAGTATAGAAGTCAGTTTGAGTTTCCCACTTTGAGACCCTATATCTCCAGAACCACAACTCTTTTGGATTTAATTCCTTCTTAGAACTTGTAGTACATGTTTAGAGGTTTCCAGAATGTATCTTTATGCGACCATACGTATTCTGAATCGAGAGTTATGAATCGTCAAAGTACGTCACTTGGGTTAATTTTAAGCTGTTTTGCTGATTTTCAAACACTTAAAATTTGACTAAGTGTAGAACTCCCCTATGTTATATGGTTGATATTAATTCATATTAATGACCATAGTGTATAATAATACGCTATATGAATTTAGAAAAAAATTTGGAAATCATTTGGTAATTTTTGAGAATTACCGAGAGCATTAAAGGAATTATAAGGATTTTTAAATCCTTTTTAATTAAGAGTAATAATATATTATATGTCTAAATATTATTTTGGACATATTTGGGATTTATAAAATTTTATAAACGTAGATCACTATGTTTATAACGAAACGTTATATTTAATAACGTTATAAATGAATAATAAGGATTTATGGATAAATGGATTAATATTTAAGAAAAATATTAATAAAGTTCATCGATTTACGTGACAAATCGAGAATTAGGACTTTACAAAAAGAAATCGATTGGAAATCGATTTATAACATAATTAGTAAGAAATTACAATTGAAAGTCAAAATTGTTGACCTTTAAAGTCAGCGTCTGAAATCGTTCGATAAATACACTATCTGCGTAAGGTGTACTAATTAGGTAAGAAACCTCATTAGTAAGAAAAGATTTCATAATTGAAATCCTTATATCGAGAAACGTATAAATCGTCGAGCGTTTAAACCGAGAAGGTTAAAGCGATGCGGTTGAGCGTATCTCGAAGAGCGAGAACTATTCATTGAAATACGTAATTGAAAAGCGTGTCGAATTCATTAAGGAATTCAGTTATATCGATATAAAATATCGAAGTTTATTCTCGACTTTGAGTCTCGAGAAAGCGTGAGCGGCGTACTAAAACATCGTTTTACGTAAAGGTGTGGGCAGCGGACGCGACGGCGGGACGTTGGCGAATACTCGAGTTTAAGGCGAACAATAGTCGGTGGGCTTTACTCTACTCAAAAATAAAATGCTTTTGAAATATTTATTTACGATGCTTATTTCAGCTGTTGATAAAATGTTTACATGATTACACGCGAAAATGTTTATGTTTTGTGTATGTATCCTATCCGTGAAATGTTATGAATGTTGTTGGGTCGCTCCTACTTATGAATGAAAATCGATATCGGATCACATGTCTTGGGAAGGACAATACACCGCTAGGAATAACGTGTACCTAAGGTGTGTCTTTGTAAGGACAATTCACGGCGGTCGCGGCGTCGTAGAGAGGCCTCGCTTCACGGCGTTCGACTATGATGTTATGATGAATGATGATAAGGATATGGATCATACACACGAAGAAAATGCACGCCGAGCGATGATTTTATGAGCGATAAAATGCTTTAGTAAGCCTGAGCATTTTAACTAAAACCACTGTGTCTTACCATGATGTGGCGATGTAATCTTGAAATGATAAAATATTTTGGCATGAGTCCACCGAGTGCATTCTTGTACTCGACTCTGCATGTTTGTTTTTAAATGTGCGAGGTTGAGCGAGATGATGGATGGGCGGTGTTGAGCAATAGGATTATTGTCATTTGAAAAGTTTATACCTTGATAGTACATCGTCATATGTACTTATCACATGTCTTCCATTGCAGAACCTAAAATTTATGTACTAAAGTCGAGAACATACTTGACATATGTTTCTGATTTATTGTTAAAAGAGTCTCCTGTATAATTATCCTGTTTAGAGTTACAATCCTTTTTAAATCGTACTTAGGATTTAGGGGCTGTGTGAGACCTCATGGCGATCCTGACGTCCTTTCCTGTTATTCGTCCCTTGCGTGGTTGGTTTGGGCCCAACTCGTGCATAAGTATGGCGCCCGACTTGGATCTTGGGGATCCACTCGTTGCAATGCCTCGTGTTTAGGCGAGGCTTGATTCCATTCTTGGGATCTGGCCGACCTTGTGTAGGCGAGGTATTGGAGAAAGCTCTCTTGTTTTCTCGAAACCCGCTTGCGGCGTCGTCGAGGTTCGTATCTTGGTGGAGGTTCTCCTTGTTCTTGTTGCGATCTCGCCCGCTTTGGTATCCCTTCTTCATGCAGGATGGGATTGCCCTGCTCGTCGAGGTTTGGACATGACCTTGGGGTTGGTTCTCTGATCGGGTTTTTTCCGAGCTCGGCGTGCCCGCCGTCGTTGTTCTTTGTTGTTGCCGTGGCGACTACGGATGCATGACTTACGGTATACATCGTCGTGATTGATTCCACAGAAACAATGGTTGATCGAAAACACAAAATTTCGGTTCCCGACAGTGCGGCGCCATGATCGATCTTAATTTCGTTAGGAAATAAATGCACGCAAGAACACCAAGGATTTACGTGGTTCGATCTATGAATAAGATCTACGTCCACGAGGAGAGAGAGTATTCGTATATTGATAATATGAGGAGCGATTACAGAGAGTTTAGATGATCCTTTCCGTCTCATTCTAGCCTCTATTTATACACGATTATAATGACCTAGATCTCGAATCCAATATCTATTCTAAGATAGGATCTCAATCATATCTCTTCTCCAATTAGGATTCTCTTAGATATGGCCGAATCTTCTGCGTTCCTACTGGCTTTAGGAGTCTTCTTGGGCCGAACTCGTTTGAGCCGAGCTTAATGTCGGGTTTATTTATATTGGATTACGATCTTTGGAGTGCGGGGTTGGTAGTATCCTATCAGGCATATACATGGATAGAATTAGCATCAAGTATAGTTTTTAGCAAAAAAAAAAAAAGTAAGAAAAAGAAAGAATTCAAGAAAATCTTATGATTGAAAAAAGTTTTGGTGATTTAACTAAGAAGTGCCTGTAGAAAATATCCATTTTCGGATTCTTTGTATTTCACAAGCTAGTCCTTTTGTTTTTCTTTTCCAAATACATTGCTTCTCTTCGCATTCCTAGTATGTCAATTATCATGTTTGTGGGTAAAGTTCATTTATTATTTAGAGTTTGAGAGTCAAGTTATGTTTTTATCTTTGGAGGATGTTCCAAAGCTCCCATTTGTACCCCATGCAATGCAAAAGTCCACTCATATCAAGTGATTGTCTTGCTCACTTTCGTAATCCCCGATCACCTTATCCCCTTTTCCCCTTCTCATTGCGGGTTACGGCTTCCATTATTCACCCACTGCTATGGTGAAAAACATGTTTTAAACTCATCTATCTCGCAAAAAAAACAAACAAACCCAGACGTTTTATGTCCATTTTGAACTTACCATTTTTTGCCCTAATTAGTATATGTATATATGCATATTTTAATGGATGAGCTGCAGCCTATACTGGGAGACTATTAATGTTTTAATTCACCGGGTGATGTATTATTGGCGGATTCTGTGCGTCTTAATTGACAAGATAACATAAAAAATCTGCAGTCTTACCATTGCAAGCAAATGTCACAATCATTGGTCCCTTTCTGATTACTAGCCATGATGTCCAAAGCAGCCAGTTTCCAATAATGTAAACTATCTGTTGCTATCTAACTCTGTTGGTAGTTATTTAGTGGAAGACTTTTGTTTTAAAGAAGAAACAGACGGCAGTTATGAGTTAACACACAGCTCTAATGGTAGATTCAGGGAAAGGTGCGTGTGGGTGGAGTTGGGAAGAGAACAAATTGTTTGAGGTGGCTCTGGCAGCGGTGGATCAGAAACATCCGCACCGGTGGCAGGCCGTGGCGGCAGAGGACGTCCACAAACACTATCAGATTCTGTTGCAGGAGTTGCAGTGGATTGAATCAGGTTATTTAGATCATATACTAGCTACGGCAAACTCTTAACTCATAGTCGAAATCGTCTAGTAAGAAATGCATATAGTAATTATTTGTTTGTATGTATTTTTGGGTGAAACAAAACTGCCAAGTTCCTCTGTTTCATACTTGATAATATAGTGTAAAATAGCTAGAGCTGCTGCGTATCTAATGATATTTTTTCATGTTTGTTTGAAGGAGTTGTTCCATGTTTGTTCAATGTAAGAGATAAATCGAACCTGTCCTTACTAAGCAGAATAGATACAATGTCCTACTACTTCCAATGCGATGTCTCAAACAATTGCAGTTTCTATGCACACATTAGTTAATCCCAAAATGACTATGAATGGGTCTAGAAATGCTACAAAGGATTCTGGAGCAGATGAGGAAGCGTGATCTTGCCGGAGTTATTGCGGTCCAGCTTGTTGAACTGATCGCATATCTGCATTATATCCTTCTCTTTAATCTTCCCCATCTCTTTCAGTTTGTAGATCACGTATTCCGATTTACTGTACGCACCATGAGTTAGTTACAATACAGACAAAGAAAATAACAAAGAAAGAGAATTCTGAAATTACCTTATGAAACCATTGTTGTTGATGTCAGCAGCGAACAAGTCCTCCACCGTAATATCCCGATGCAGCGCCCAATTAGCAATCTTGCGATGCCTCTTGTCAATCCTGGCCTCCGCCAGATACAGAAACGCACGCGCCACCGCCAGCGTCGACAGCAGCAGCCACACCGACGCAAACAATCTCCCCCAAATTGTCTTGAATGCCTTGTCTCCGTATCCTACCGTCGTCACCGACATCACCGATAAATAAACGGAATCCACCCAATTCAACCGCTCTACCAAATGCAGGAACAGAATCCCAATCCCGATGCACAGCACCACCACGCCCAGAGCCAAACCAACCTTCAGTCGGATCCTCATCCTCCCCTTGGCAACATCCACTATGTAATTCCTCGCCAAGAACCGCCCGCCTCTCTTATCCTCCGGCGCCGGCGCCGGCGCGGCCTTGATGCCGGCCAGGATGATGTTCTCCTGCAAGTCCAGCACGTAATTGACGACCCCGCTGAGAAGAATGTCGATGAATCCGAATCCGACGAGCACGAATACGCAGGCGAACACTTTGGCTATGGGGGTGGTGGGGGCGATGTCACCGTAGCCGATGGTGCACATGGTGACGATGGAGAAGTAGAGGGCGTCGACGACGGGGTGGGTCTCAAGCCGGAGAAATGGTCGCGGTTGAAGGAGTAGATTACGATGCCTAGGGAGAGGTAGAGGAGAAGCAAAATGGCGGCTTGCCGCACCAGGGAAGAGGAATCCGATTGGAAATTGGAGTCGTCGGCGGGATGAGACCGATAGTCTTTCATCACCACCATGGCGGGGGCGGTTTTACTGCGCTGCATCTTCTTCTTTCGCCCCCAGGAGGACGGCGGCGGAGCAGGATCCACCACTCGTTCTTCGTCGCCGCCACGGTCATCGTGTTGTTGGTAAAAGATAGGGTTAGCGTCGAAGGATTGGGATTGGGACAGGGGAGAAGGGAGACTGATGACAAAATCACGGAGTTGTGGGGATGGAGTGGGTATGAGTAAGGGCTCCGCCATTCATCAATAGCCTGCCAATCAATCTCTCTGGATGTTTTTTCCTGCTGAGATGGGAAAGGAGCGACGAATCAGAAGAGAGAGAGGGCTGCGCCGCTGCAATTTAGGAAGTCGAAAGAAAAATCTGAGAGAGCGAAGTTTATTTAATTCAAAATTTAAGATTGATTATTCCACAGAAGAGAATATTAACCACAGCCCACCGCAAGTGGGGGCCACTTCCAGTTTATATTACTATCAATCTTGCAAATCATATTTTGACACTCAATCTCCAAGCGTGGCATGTGATTATTTCTAATTCTTTTTCCAATAATTGTTCCTAGACCTTCCTAGTGAGCTACTTTGTTTTTCAAATGTATTTTAAAATGTTATTATTTGAAAGCACAATTCAAAATTCTAGGTAGAATTCAAATAATTAAGAGTTGAAAAACAATTTATAAAAATATTTTATAAATTTCAATCATAATTTGTTATATTCAGAACATTATGATGATGAAGCTGTCTCTGCTATCCCTCACTTGGCCAAGTGTCAACACTACGCTCCATTTTCAATTTGTTCTAATGGATAAAATGAAAATTTCACGTTACCCATTTACATCAAGGTTTATTATTTTATGTACCAATTAACCCTTCAAAATTTGATTAGAGCACCTTTAGTTACGAAAAAGATTCTCTTTGATTATTACTCTCCGCAAGACTTTCATCAAAAGATTCATGCCATTTGAGAGGTGACAGAGCAACAAGTATAAAATATTATGGTGATTAAGGATATAAAATTTATCTGAGGAAAGGCCCTCCAATATTTTGGAAAAAAGTACCTATCAATATCATTACAAATATATAGTACATAAAATACGTAAGTTTAAAATATCTCACTTTTCTTTTGAATTGTCTCATTCTGAATGCCTCATTCCATTTTAGGAAATAATTATCATTCAAAAGTATGACCATCCCACTTTTTAACACTTTAACTACTTTATATATTTATCTTAAATATCCGTATCAAAAAGAACTGAGACACTTTAAGCGGGACGAATGGATTATTATTTTTAGTTGTTAAAAATTACGACCGATTCTGGTCTTAGAAAACCGTGCAGGCTAAATTTAATCACCAGGCTTGAGCTACAAATGGTTGGAGAGTGTACGCGTGAAGCCCAGCCCATTTCAATATTTTTAAGAAGAGCTAGTATGACTTAGACCCAGCCATGCCTATTAATCTATATCTACTCTTCTGTTAATAATAATAATAATAATAATAATAATAATAATAATAATAATAATAAGTAAGAAAACAAAGAAAAGTTTATACGGGTGGATTCTCATAAAATATTTTAGTAATTTCTTTTTCTAGTAGAAGCTTGATTTTGTCCTCAAAACGGATCTAAAAAAAATGAATATTAAGGATAATTATGTCGTAATTTGATACAATCTACCACACAAAAAAATAGACGATCACTTTTAGATGGGTCTTGTTGGGTACGTATAGGTGTATGGGGACGTACCAATTAGACAAAATTTAGAACCTTTTCTGATGACAAGATTGGTGATTCTTGTGACAGAATCGATCGGATGGCGAGAGTCTAATCTTGGTATCGCTTCGCTGGTCGGTTTAGATAGGGAATGTTATGTACTGAGTGATATTAGTTAACAAATCTATTGATTGCTATGACAGCAAGTCAGTTAGACTGATAACTCATGTGCGTGCGGAATGTGGTGGTTATTGGATTTGCCTTAATGAAAATTGAGACTCAGGTTTAAACACTTAGTTAAATATTGATTAGTCAGTTTTCAATTTATATATCTTCAGTATAGAACTGATACTGATAGAAGGTTTCAAAACAATGTCGTGTTGTTGTGTGCTGTTGATGGTAGTTCAATAACATGCTATTTTAAAAACAGAGCTGAAAGTAAATAACACGTAGAGTTTTCCGTGGTCCAAAGAGATCAACTTCTATGTCCACGGACTGATTGTTTAGTCAATCCACTAACTTTAGATTTGTTTTGATTACATGTACAAGAGTAAACCTAGATACTGATGTTAATTTACAGTATCCTGTCTAATTTGACGTTCATCCTACGCTTGCTGGTGCTAGGAACTACTAACTGCTTTCAGGACGCAGTCGATTTAACCTCTAGTTTACGGGTGCTAGAAACCAAGCTTTAAACAACTAACACTTTGTTGCTTACTTGCCCAAAATACTACTCAACTATGTGGGGTTTTATAGAGTGGTTTTCAAACGGAGATATGAGTTATCACAGACGATAAACTCAGGATGTCTGGGCTAAAGATATATAAGGTGAATATCCTAGACGTAGAGAAGTGTATGTTGAAGTCTCGAGCTGATAAGTATATTTGAACTCTTAAGTCTTATTGATACAATGAATACTTTCTTGTTCGAAATCGTTGTTTGGTTTGCTTTGATCTTTGAGCTTGAATACTTGCGATTTCAATAATGCAACATTTCGGTAACCTTCAAATGTTTGATTCTACACAATATATATATATATATAAAGAGGGATAAAAATAATACTGTTGGAGGGACGACCATTCAAATCCTTCTATTTGTCTTCTGAATTCTTCCAGTTGAGAATCCTCGTAGGTCTTATGACAATGGTCGCATCATCGTTAATGCGTAGCTACGAAGTTACGAAAAGATGGTATGACATGTCGAATCTTCTCTGAATCTTACTACTACGTGGCGAGTCAAACACTCAAAGCTTAAATCCTTTCGTGTTTCTTCAATCGAGTTAATTTCGTGTTTTGTCAGCATTGACTTCAGGTAGGGCCAGTCGATGCTACATCTCATTTTCATCAGCAGTCTGGACTCCGTCTTTTGTCAGCTTAGAACTCTTGAATCAGTATGATGCATTCAGTCAGACGTAGATATTGATAGTTAGCTTGACTATTGATAGACAACTTTAACTCCTGGAAATCAACTTTGACTCATAGAGTCAGCTTTGACTTCTGGTACCCAACTTTAATAAATGCTGGTACCCAACTTTGACTTCTACAAAGACAGTCTGCTGTCTGATATGACAATTAGTCATATTCATGACTCGTTCTCGTCCTTCAGCGTTGAGTCTTGATCTTGATCTTGAGGCTTGATCTTGATCTTGAGCTTGATCTTTTGGCGTTAGTCTTGAATCTTGACTTTACTCGGTGGCTTTGATCTTGACATCGAGTGTCTTGTTCCGACCAAATTATTCTACTAAGTCGCTCGCAATGATACGAGGTCCCTATGGTGTGGTAAGGTCGATCTAAGTCGAATCTCTCGGGAAGACTTAACGGGCTTATGATGTGTTACGATAAAAGCAATAAATCTAAATCTAAACTTGATTTGGGGGTGATGATTAACTAAGATTAATAGGAAATAAAACACAAACGATTGAAACCAGCGTTGGCGGTTCGATATACGAGGATAATTGAGAATGTGAGATGGAACTAGGGTATTAGGGTTCTTCGCCTTGATTAATTGATTAATGCTCGATTAAGAAATCTACCTATTCATGCAATTCTCAAACCTCAATCCAAACACTCGACTTTCGTTCCGTGGATTAAACCTAGGTTATCAAATTTCACAAATACATAAACTATTAGAGTACCGTTTAGGTAACCTCTAACCCATTGATTCCTATGATGCAGCGTATCTATCTCTCGATAATACACGAAACATACACATTAAATGGTGATTAATCACTTAGCAAATTCCTATCATGCACGTATCTATCTCTCGATAATACACGAAACATGAATAATTGATAGAGATCAATCACTCAACAATAAACCACAGATTGATTGGTATTCTCAATCGAACAAATAATCGATCAATCAATTTGAATCACCCAACCCTAGAAGAGGATTAGTTCATGCTCATCTCACGGATCAAACAATTACAATCAATGTAAATCATTATCGATAATTCAACGGAAGAAAAAGGGATAGTAATCCTTACAATCGTAAAAGTCGTGATGAATCTCTTGATAAAGTTCTTGAATCAATCGAATACAATGAAATACTTGGAAAATAGGGATGAGAAATTATTCACGTGGGAGAAAGAACTCCCCAAGCGATGTCTGCGAATAAAATAAATAAAAATGAATCGAACTCGGGTTTTCGCGTGTATTTCAAGATTTATAGCAGACGAAAATTAACTCCCAGTAGCGGACGCGATGAAGCGCGGATGTGAGGAGTTCGGGCGAAACGAATCAACACCCAGCGCGGACGTGTCAAGTTTACGGGCGCGTCGTCGGCGCCGGCTTAGTGCGGCGCGGTTGCGTGCATGTGGCGAAGACAGGCGCGGCGGCACCACCAGCCCGGACGGGCGAGGCGCGGCGGCGGCGGCGGCGGCGGGGCGGGCGGGCGCTGCGACGCGGCGCAGCTGGACGCAGCAACAGGCGCTGGCGGGCGGCGCGCAGCGGCGCCGGCATCGCGGCGAAGCGCTGGCGGCAGCGACGCAGCGGGCGTCAGGATCACGGCGAAGCCAGGGCCGGCATCGCGGGCGAAGATTGGGCGGGCGATCGCAGCGGGCGCCGGGTATCGCGGGCGAAGCGCGGGCAGCGCAGCAGCGGGGACGACGCCCAGGCGTGCGGTGCTTGTTGGGCGTTGGGTGCACGGTGCTCGGGTGCTCGTCTTGCGACTTGACGTTTGCTCCGTTCTCGCGTCCGAACTCCGATTACGATCCGCTTTCGCCTATGAACTCCTATCGCGATGCTCTTCAAAATACTTGATCCTTGGCATATCAATTTCTCCTACTTTAATACCGTTTTTTCTACAAAACATCGAAACAAACGACTTAAGTTCGAATCGACAAATATTAATCAAACTATCGGCATAAATAGGAAAAAATCACTGAAGACGACATATAAAACAATACCAAAAATCAGCACAAATTCATACTAAACAACTCCCCCACACTTATC
This sequence comes from Salvia rosmarinus, assembly GCA_036937905.1. Classification (NCBI taxonomy): domain Eukaryota; kingdom Viridiplantae; phylum Streptophyta; class Magnoliopsida; order Lamiales; family Lamiaceae; genus Salvia; species Salvia rosmarinus. The sequence continues at coordinate 56,880,288 of CM072820.1, read as the reverse complement.
CATTTGCTTGTCCTCAAGCAAAGTCTATACTCGTAAGAATAGGAAGGATAAATCATGCAACTTCACTCTTAGTCTAATCAATCAAACCTTATTGCTTTCCCCCACACTTGGTGTTTACGCATTCAAAGATAATGTGAAATAAATCTAGGACAGCAAATGATTTCCAATAAATAAAAGGGTAACCTCTGCTCAGACCCAACTCTCCGTTAGGGGTGAACTAACTAATGTGGTCACCTTTAGCTACAATTTTCCCTTTTTTATTTTTAGCACATAGAATGTTTTAACAGATTTTGGAACAATATTCGAAAGGTGAACCCTCGATGAACTCGAGTTTCCTATCGTGGTTTCCCATGTCCATTTCTCAAATTACGAGAAAGAGGGACAGAATCCCATCCTCCATTTCAACAATCTCAACAAACTGGAGTTTTCATTCTCCACATTTTCTACTTTTCATTTTTTTTTTTAATAATATATAAGATGAAACAAGTATATAGATAACCACAATGTTAACACTACCTCTAACAGTAGCCGGACAAATCACATCAATTCCCTCTATTCATTTTCTATCAATCACAATCTAATCAATTCACATTAGCATCGTATCGTATATCATCAAAAGTTTCGGAAATTAAAAGCAGTTTGACCAATACCACAAAGCTTAGTTGCACAAATCAAAATCCCAACTTACTCGCATATACAATTCTTGATTCTAAGAAATCAAAATAAGCATAGATGCACATCACCAAGCATACAAAAAGATAAAGGTGCATACAAAACGAATAATCATCCCCACATTTAATCAAAGCACTCGTCCCGGTGCTCCAAACATAATAATACAAAATGGCTATAGAGGATGTTACTTCACGATAATGAGCAGTGTCTTGTTTGTAGAGTTGGAGCATCACGGCCGTCACACAATTACAAAGTCCCGAAACTCGAGAATGATAAACATCAAACCTACGCCACGTAAAACCAAAACAAATACGAAAACACAAACACAAGCCAAAACAAGATAAAACATGAACAAAGCGGAAATAAGCGTGGGTTGCCTCCCACGAGCGCTAGTTTTAACGTCGCCACCCGACCATTGATTCCTCATTTTGTTGAATTTTGTCGGCGAGAAGCTTCGCTCAGGCTCTCATTATCCAACGCGCCTACGCTGGCGATAACCATATTCGGTGAGTAAGGTGGCGGCTCATTCCACTTATTCTTGACTTGTATTTCACCCCGATCTTTCTTACACTTAGCCTGGAGTGTGGGGTCAGTCTTACTGTCAACTTCTTCCTTAGGCATCTGCACCTGCAAAACCTTATACTCGTCCAAAATATCGAGTGCGATGATAGAAAACATGATGCGATGGTAAAGCGGTAGAATTATCACTCGTACTACTAGCATGGAATGTCTCCGTCGTGCCAATACTGATCAAACTTATCAATCCTTTAGTGAAATCAATTTGGGTATTTGTTGTAGCCATAAATGGCCTACCTAACAACAACGGATGTCCACTCTCATGTTTTCCATTCCCTTCCCCCATATCAATGACAACAAAATCAACTGAAACTAAAAGGTTACCCATTCTTATTACAACATCTTCTATCACTGTAGGGAAAACATATGTTAACCCTCGCCCCGAGGATCCATCTTGGGTGTTTAATTCACCATACATTGATTATAATCTTAGCATGCATCTATATAATTAAATCGCAACACGTAGGGTTTTCACGTGTTTACCTTTGGATCCGAAGAGGTCGATGGAGCAGGGTGAGCGGATCGAGCGGATCGGACTCGTGCTTTGACCTTCGGGCAGTATCCGGTTGCCCAATCTCCAACGTCGAGTGAGGACGATCTATGGAGAATGCTTCGGAAAATCACCCAATGCTCTCACTCACAAAATTTCGAGAATTCTCTCTCAACACAATGAGGGGGCCGAAAATATGTGTCTTGATTAATGAGCATTAACCTAGACTTTATCTCATACCTTATATTTATAATGCACTACCTTAATCCTATATGGAATATTACCATAATCCTATATGGAATATTACCATAATCCTATATGGAATATTACCATACTCTTAGGATTATTTCCATACTCTTAGGATTATTTCCATACTCTCAAGATTATTACCATAATCTTATATGGAAAGGATCTATGCATATACCATAAATATAATTATATCCTTGTGGGATAAAGAGAATAAAATCTTTCCTTTGAGAGCACATAGGGGACCGATTTTCTTGTAGCTATGGGCACGGATGGGCCGACCAGGATCAAATGCAAGGAATAAAGATGGGCCTCAAATAAATTAATTATCTTATGTTCAAATTGAACATAAATTAATTTATAAACATTCGATCATTCCACTAGAGAAAGAATGTTGACTTACCCCTTTATTACCAAGTTGAGTCGGGCTTGCACTTAGACATTACGAATCCCGTATTTAAGATATCGAGCGTCCATTAATCATTTACGTAATCGATCGCTTAAAGCGATTAATAACTTCATTTCCTAAGTAGTACCACTCAACCTTATTATTGTACTTGAGCTAACTCAACTGCGGGGTTTAGTACAATAAACCTTTGAGCTCCTTAAGGGGCGTCATCATCCTTAACGGATACGGTGACTCGTCTGAGATAACTAGCGTGACATCTGACACCACCACCCAAGACGCGAGAATCTTGGGTTAGAACATATAACCTCACCCATAACAAGTCAAAGTGATGGTCGAGAACTCATACTCACCTAATACCTTATCGAGGTTTAGATCATCGTAAGTCACCGAGATCTTGGTTCTTCACGACGGTCCGAAAGAAGAACACATCTCATTGTGATCCTTCAATACGTCGAGACGCACCGGCATATGACAAGCAACTAAGTCAAGTCACTTCTTATCTATACTGCAGACTAAACCGACAACTCGTCCTTAAGTCGTCTCACCAGTGAAACTTTTATATCTCATTAAGCTTGACCAATCATACGGACTTACGTGATCTTCTACACAATCGTATGATCTAACTTATATACGAGATAAGGGGACACGATATATGCAATCAAGTATTCAAAATGATAGGAGATTATAATGGTGGTAACGAAACATTGTATACAAGCTCAACCAAACCGCTTCAAGATACAAATCCAACAATCTCCCACTTATACTAAAGCAAACTTTTAGTATACAATGTGTCTTTCTACTAGCTATTACAAATAACCATCACTTTGCTTCTCCCACTTATACAAAAGTTTCCTTTCTAAGTGGGTGCCATCAAGCGCAATCGAAGTCCTCTAACGTGTCCATCGTAGACTTTTTATGGCGTGCTCTTCGTGAATGGATCCGCTAGATTTTCCGTCGTATCAATCTTTTCAATCAGCACGCCACCGCTCTAACGATTTCTCGTATGATATGGTACTTTCTCTCTATGTGTTTAGTCGCCTTGTGGGTCCGTGGTTCCTTCGAGTTTGCCATCGCACCGAAAGTTATCACGATGAAACTATGATACTCTTGGGCAAACCAGTACCACATCTAGATCCATGAGGTAGTTCTTGAACCATCTGACCTCCTTAGAAGCCTCAGGCGGCTACATATTCGGCTTCCATGGTAGAGTCCGCAATGCATCATTGCTTTGCACTCACCAGATATCGGCCCACCTCCCAAGGTAAACACATAGCCCGAGGTTGACTTTTTCTCATCACGGTCGACTTGGAAATCGAGTCAGATAACCCAAAGGCATTAGACTATCTCGCATGGTAAACTTCTTATAATCTCGAGTCCTTTTCGTGCTGAGTATATGCTTCTTCGCGATCGAATGAGCTTGTCGAGGTTAGATCGATATCTAGCTACTATGCCACCGCATAGCGTATATCGGGCCTCGTGCATAGCATTGCGTACATGAGACTTCCTACGGCGAAGCGTAAGGAACTTGTCTCATTTCCTCTATCTCCTGCGGTCATAGGTGGTGCGTTTTGATAAAGGAACGCCATGTCCGAAGGTAGCAATCCTTTCTTGGCGGTCTCGCATACTAAAACGAGTAATCACATATCAATGTAAGACGCTGAGATAAGCTCGACATTTTCTTCTTGCGATCTCGGTAAACCTTGATCCCAAGAATGTACGCTGCATCTCCTAAGTCTTTCATTTGAAACGATCGGATAGCCAACTCTTTCGTCGATAATGACTTCACGTTGTTGCCAACTAGAAGGATGTCATCTACATAAAGTGCAAGAAATACCACATCACTGTTGACATCTAACGATACACACAACTCTCGCTAGGCAACTGGGTAAATCCATAGGACTTTACCACCTCGTCAAAGCGTAAGTTCCATGATCGGGAGGCCTGCTTAATTCCATAAATGGACTTCTTAAGCTTCCATACTAGATGCTCTTCACCCTTTACCACATAACCTTCGTGTTCTTGCATATAGATGTCTCTACCTTCCTCAAGGTAACCGTTTAGAAAAGCGGTTTTAACATCCATTGCCAAACCTCTAGGTTCGAGTGGGTCTATGGCTAGAAGAATTACGATGGACTTGAGCATTGCTACGGTGAAAAGGTCTCATCAAATCGATGCCCTCGATGCAGTGTACCCTTTCGCCACAAGCACGGCTTTAAAAGCGAAACCTCTCCATCGAATCTCTCTTATCTCAGATATCCACTTACTACCTACGGCTTCCTTGCCATCCGGTAGAGGTGTCTTTCATATACATCCATAGCGTTATGGACTCCATTTCTAAGTCCATAGCGGTGTGCCATGATCTTGCATCAATATCTTGTATCGCCTCCTTGTATGTCCATGGGTTGATTATTGCATGTTAGTCTTTGGGACCAAATCGAAGATTCACCCACGAACATAAATCGCTCGGGTTGACGAACAACCTCCCACTACGACGAGGTTCTCGGGCACAATGGCAGCGGTGGAGTGCGAGATACTTTTGGTTCTCTAACTTGCACAACTTGTTTGTGTAGGTACCACTTATGCGGTCGGTATCTCCATGGAACTCGACCCACTTCAATTTCTTGAAGTATCCGTGTCGATCCTCCCACTGACTCGACATCTCGCACCTTTAGCCTAATGGTGGAATACGATCATCTTCTAATTCTTGAAGAATGATTTCAACTTTGGACTTATGATTTTCATGTAGTCCTCTTCTAAGAATCGAGCATTAGTGCTAATAATGACCTTCGATCCTTGGGACTATAGAATAAACCACCTTCGTTCCTCTAGGATAGCGATAAACAGCCTTGCGTCGGATCTAGCCTCCAACTTGTCGGCCTTCTTGTTCAAAGACATGTCCGGATCGCCCCATATCTTTATGTGGCTTAAACCGGGCTTCGCCCAAACCACAACTCGAAGGGTCTTTTCGACCGACTTGGGCGGTACTAGATTTAGCAAGTATGCCGCCGTCTCTAAGGCATATCCCGAGCGAAATAGGCAATGTAGCATAACTCATCATAGATCTAACCATTTCCAAAAGAGTCCTATTTCTTCGCTCGACACACCATTTTGTGTGGTGTGCCCGGTGAAATCTTGTTTGGGATGTAATCCCACACTTCACTAGATAGTCCATAAACTCGTTCTTGAGGTATTCGCCACCGCGATCGGACCGCATGACTTGATACTCTTATCTAGCTTCGCTCCACTTCGCCTTAAACTCTTTGAATTTCTCAAAGCATTCGGACTTGCGGTGAGCGGTATACGTATCCGTACCTTGAGTAATCGTCGATGAAAGTGACAAAATACTGTACCCTCCACGAGCTTGTGTGGACATCGGTCCACACAGTCGAAATGGACTAACTCCAACATTTACGTGGCTCTATAACCTTCGCTTTGAAGGGTCCGGTCGACATCTTACCTTCTATCTGAGATTCGCAGATCGGGAACAGAGTAACCGTGAGATTACCCAACGCCCATTCTTAGCAGCCTTTGGATCCTATTTAGATTGATGTGACCTAATCTAAGATGCCGAGAGAAAAGTAGAGTCATCTTCTGAAAACTTTCTCTTTTAGGGTTTGATGAAGATGCAACATAGTTATAGGTATTATGTTTCTGAAAATAGTATAAAGCGAATTATATAAAGTGCCAACACGATAACTTCGCCATTTCTTATGATAGAAACACCACTATCAAAAATAACGAATATCCATGAGTAAATAATTTGAAACAAAACAAGGTTCCACCGAAAATCCGGCACATATAAAACGTCTTTCAAAACTAAAACGTTGTCCCAAAACATAAAGAAACATCTCCAACCGCAACAACTTGACTTTCGCGCGTTGCCCATGGAGATCGTTATCTCGCCATCAAACAGCTCCTTGTCCGCAGGGAACCCACGCAGGTGTAACAAACATGATCGATACCAGATCTACTACCCAAGAATGGGTAGAACAAGTCGCTAAACATGTTTCACTAAAGCAAGCGGCGTACTGAGCTTTGAGCATAGGGCACTTGGCCTTCCAATGCCCGGTCTTGCCGCACTTGAAGCACTTGCCCTTCTCCTTTGGCTTCTTCAAGCCTCCGGTGGCAACCATGTTCTTGCTCCCATTACTCCCACTATTTCCTTGCTTTTACCACCTTTGGCACCCTTTTCTATTTCCATTTTGCAACGAAAATTTTGGGCCCTTAGATGTGCTAGTAAGAGCATGTGCCCTTTTCCCATAACTCCTTCCGCACAACGAGATCATTAAACAACCGACTAAGTGTAAACTCGGTCTTGCTCATGATCGCATTCACGCGAAAGTTCTCAAAAGACTTGGGCGGTGTATTGAGGATGATATCGACCTTGGCCACCGTCAATACCTCCTCCCAACCGATCAAGACTATCCATGAGATGAGTCGTGTGGAGACATGTTCATGGACCGAACTTCCTTCTTCCATCTTACACGCCAAGATTTCTCTCATTGTGTGGAAGCGATCGTCCGATCCGACCGCCCAAACTTACTCTGAGACTTGACCAAATATCGATCGCGTCGCCATCGATCGATGTTGCAATGCAAGCCTTTGGACATCGTAGTCATCATATAGCATTTAGCCATATTGTTTGACTTATTCCAAAGTCCGCTTGACTCTCCGCTCATTAGTCGATCGTCGAGAAGGGCATCGGGTTTAGGAGTAGTGAGAACAAACATGTGTTCTTCAACGATAAGAACATATTCCATGTTTCGCTTCCACTCGATAAAATTTGGACGGATAACGGATTTTGTGCGGTAGGGGAAAACGATGTTAACCCTCGCCCGGGATCCATCTTGGGTGTTTAATTCACCATACATTGATTATAAACCCAGCATGCGTCTATATAATTAAATCGCAACACGTAGGGGTTTTCACGTGTTTACCTTTGGATCCGCCGAGGTGGTTCGAGCAGGATGAGCGGATCGAGCGGTCGAGACTCGTGCTGACCTTCCGGGATCGTATCCGGGATGCCCAATCTCCAACGTCGAGTGAGGACGATCTATGGAGAATGCTTCGGAAAATCACCCAATGACCCTCTCAAAACTCACGATTTTTCTCTCTCAAATATGATGAGAATACCGAAAATTGTGTTGTAATATGTGAGTATTTTCTTAGACTTTATCTCATACCTTATATTTATAATGCACTACCTTAATCCTATATGGAATGTTACCATAATCCTATATGGAATATTACCATAATCCTATATGGAATATTACCATACTCTTAGGATTATTTCCATACTCTTAGGATTATTTCCATACTCTCAAGATTATTTCCATAATCTTATATGGAAAGGATCTATGCATATACCATAAATATATTTATATCCTTGTGGGATAAAGAGAATAAAATCTTTCCTTTGAGAGCACATAGGGGACCGATTTTCTTGTAGCTATGGGCCTGGATGGGCTAGCCTGTGGATCAAATGCAAGGAATAAAGATGGGCCTCAAATAAATTAATTATCTTATGTTCGACCGTAACATAAATTAATTTATAAACATTCGATCATGCCACTAGAGAAAGAATGTTGACTTACCCTTTATTACCAAAGTTGAGTCGGGCTTGCACTTAGACATTCTGAATCCCGTATTTAAGATATCGAGCGTCCATTAATCATTTATAGCAATCATCGCTTAAAACGATTAATAACTTCATTTCATTAAGTAGTACCACTCAACCTTATTATTGTACTTGAGCTAACTCAACTGCGGGGTTTAGTACAATAAACCTTTGAGCTCCTTAAGGGGCGTCATCATCCTTAACGGATACGGTGACTCGACATGTATAACTAGCGTGACATACAAGACGCCACCACCCAAGATGCGGAGAATCTTGGGTTAGAACATATAACCTCACCCATAACAAGTCAAAGTGATGGTCGACAACTCATACTCACCTAATACCTTATCGAGGTTTAGATCATCGTAAGTCACCGAGATCTTGGTTCTTCACGACGGTCGAAAAGAAGAACTCATCTCACCGTGATCCTTCAATACGTCGAGACGCATCAAAGCATAGACAAGCAACTAAGTCAAGTCACTTCTTATCTATACTGCAGCTAAACCCACAACTCGCCCTTAAGTCGTCTCGGTGTGAAACTTTTATATCTCATTAAGCTTGACCAATCATACGGACTTCGTGATCTTCTACACATCGTATGATCTAACTTATATATGAGATAAGGGACACGAGATATATGCAATCAAGTATTCAAATCGGATAGGAGATTGTAATAGTGGTAACGAAACATTGTATACAAGCTCAACCAAACCGCGCAAGATACAAATCAACAATCTCCCACTTATACTAAAGCAAACTTTTAGTATACAATGTGTCTTTCTACTAGCAATTACAAACAACCATCACTTTGCTTCTCCCACTTATACAAAAGTTTCCTTTCTAAGTGGGTGCCATCAAGCGCAATCCAAGTCCTCTAACGTCCCTGACGTAGACTTATTGCGGCAGGCTTTAGTGAATGGATCCGCTAGGTTATCCGTCGTATCAATCTTTGCAATCAGCACGTCCCCTCGTCTAACGATTTCTCGTATGACATGGTACTTTCTCTCTATGTGTTAGGTTGCCTTGTGGGTCTGTGGTTCCTTCGAGTTTGCCATTGCACCTGAGTTATCACAGTAAAACTATGATACTCTTGAGCAAACCAGGTACCACATCTAGATCCTTGAGGTAGTTCTTGAACCATACCGCCTCCTTAGTAGCCTTGAGTGGCTACATATTAAACTTCCATGGTAGAGTCCGCAATGCATCGCCGCTTTGCCTCACCAGATACCGGTTCCACCTCCCAAGGTAAACACATAGTCTGAGGTAGACTTATTCTTATCACGGTCAGCTTGGAAATCCGAGTCTGTATAACCCAAAGGCATTAGACTATCTGCATGGTAAACTAGCCTATAATCTCGAGTCCTTTCGGTGCTTGAGTATATGCTTCTTCATGATCGATGTGCTTGTCGAGGGGTTGGACGATATCTAGCTACTATCTTCTTGCGACAAATAGATATCGGGCTCGTGTGTAGCATTGCATACATGAGACTTCCTCGGCGAAACGTGGGAACTTGTCTCATTTCCTCTATCTCCTTTGCGGTCATGGGTGGCGCCTTTAGATAAAGGAACGCCATGTCCGAAGGTAGCAATCCTTTCTTGGCGGTCCGCATACTAAAGCAGTAATCACGGTATCAATGTAAGGCGCTGAGATAAGCTCAACATTTTCTCTTGCGATCTCGGTAAACCTTGATCCCAAGAATGCGCTTCATCTCCTAAGTCTTTCATTTGAAACTGATCGGATAAACAACTCTTTCGTCGATAACAACTTCACATTGTTGCCAAATAGAAGAATGTCATCTACGTAAAGTGCAAGAAATACCACATTACCGTTGACATCTAACCGATACACACAACTCTCGCTAGGCAACTGGGTAAATCCATAGACTTTACCACCGCCCAAACGTAAGTTTCATGATCTTGCATCATTGTCTTGTATCGCCTCGTTGTACGTCCATGGGTCGATTATTGCTGCTCGTTTTACGGGACTAAATCCGACGATTCACCCATTTAACATAAATCGCTCGGGTTGACGAACAACCCTCCCACTACGACGAGTGCTATAGACATAATGACAGCGGTGGGTGCGATAACTTGTGGTTCTCTATCTTGCACAACTTGCGTGTAGGTACCACATGCGGTCGGTATCTTCACCGTGAACTCGACCCACTTCAATTTCTTGAAGTATCCGTGTCGATCCTCCCACTAGACTCGACATCTCGTACCTTTGGCCTAATCGGTGGTGAAATCGATCATCTTCTAATTCTTGAAGAATGATTTCAACTTTGGACTTTGATTTTCATATAATCCTCTTCTAAGAATCGGCATTAGTTCTAATAATGACCTTCCGATCCTTAGGACTATAGAATAAACCACCTTCGTTCCTCTAGATAGCCAATAAGCGACCTTGCGTCGATCTAGCCTCCAACTTGTCGCCTTCTTGTTCAAAGACGTGTCCGGATCGCCCCATATCCTTATGTGGCTTAAACCGGCTTCTTGAACCACAACTCGAAAGGGTCTTATCGACCTTGGGCGGTACTAGATTTAGCAAGTATGCCGCCGTCTCTAAGGCATACCCCGAACGAAATAGGCAATGTAGCATAACTCATCATAGATCTAACCATTTCCAAAAGAGTCCTATTTCTTGCCTCGACACACCATTTTGTTTGTGGTGTGCCGGTGAAGTGTCTTGGGATGTAATCCCACACTTCACTAGATAGTCCATAAACTTCGTTCTTGAGGTATTCGCCACCGCGATCGAACGCAGATGACTTGATACTTTACCTAGCTTCGTCTCCACTTCCGCCTTAAACTCTTTGAATTTCTCAAAGCATTCGAGACTTCGGTGAAGCGGTATACGTATCCGTACCTTGAGTGTCGTCGATGAAAGTGACAAAATACTGCACCTCCACGAGCTTGTGTGGACATCGGACCACACGTCCGAATGGACTAACTCTACATTTACGTGGCTCTATAACCGCCGCTTTGAAGGTGCGGTCGACATCTTACCTTCTATACAGGATTAGTAGGCGGGAGCAGAGTAACCGTGAGATTACCCAACGCTCCATTCTTAGCAGTCTTTGGATCCTATTTAGATTGATGTGACCTAATCTAAGATGCCAGAGAAAGTAGAGTCATCTTCTGAAGAAAACTTTCTCTTTTAGGGTTTGATGAAGATGCAACATAGTTATAGGTATTATGTTTTGCGAAAAAGTATAAAGCGAATTATATAAAGTGCCAACACGAGATAACCGTCATTTCTTATGATAGAAACACCACTATCAAAATAACGAATATCCATGAGTAAATAATTTGAAACAGAAACAAGGTTCCGCGAAAATCCGCACATATAAAACGTCTTTCAAAACTAAAGCTGTTGTCCCAAAACATAAAAAACATCTCCAAGCGCAGCAACTTCGACTTTCGCGCGTTGCCCATGGAGATCGTTATCTCGCCATCAAACAGACTCCTTGTCGCGGGAACCCACGCAAGGTGTAACAAACATGATCGGTTATACCAGTATCTACTACCCAAGAATGGGTAGAACAAGTCGCTAAACATGTTTCCGTTACTAAAGCAAACGGCATACCTTGAGCCTCGAGCATAGGGCACTTGGCCTTCCAATGCCCGATCTCACCGCGAAGCATTGCCCTTCTCCTTCGCTTTTCAAACCGTTGGTAGAGCCTTTATATTACTCCCACTCTTTTCTTTAGCCTTAGCATCTCTAGAATTCCACTTTCCTTTTCATCTTCGATAAAACGGTTGGTCTTCCTAGAGGTGCGTCTTTGGCTATGCACCTTTGCTCATTTGGTTTCTTGGTTACTAAGTCCTCTTGCAATGAATCTAGAGTATAACTCTTATCATAAAGGACTACTCCATAACGAAAGTCATCAAAGACTTGGGCAAAGAATTGAGGATCATATCGATTCGACTCGTCATCAATATATCCTCCAACCAATTCGAGCTCTCAGAAGAGATTGATCATCCGCTACATGGTCATGCATTGAATCGCTTTCCTTCATAGAACTTGACATAATTAATTTTGTCAAATTATGACAAGCGATTACGTCCGACTCTCATACAATTTCATGAGATTTAGCCATATCGTGGCTGCATCATCCATCTCTTGATCTTTGGGTTGCAAGGACTCGCACATGGTGACCAAAAGAAGACTTCGCCATTCTATTTGATTTGTCCCATTTCTCGTGCTCATGCGCTCCTCATCGATGAATAAATCGTCTAGAGGTTTGGGACGAGGTGTGGTGAGTATATATAAATTTTCTTGGCGGTGAGAACATTCACAATGTTTCGTTTCCACTCGATAAAATTTGGACGGATAATGGATTTTGTGCGAGCATATTGATAATCGGCGTAAGAGACATATACGAAGCGATAATGTAAAACACATAAGCATACGATCGCAAATAATTAGTAACAATAATATTGTAACCTTTTGATAAAACAATATTAATTGAAACCTCCAATCGCCCAAGGAATCCCACATGCAGCCACGCTGTGTGGACGCCACATGAACCCCCGACCGGACTAAAATATACCTTTAGTCGTTTAATTTCAATCCATGTCGACTTATCCTTATGACAAATGAAATTAATGATTGGACCTTACTGAGACCACATCACTATCACAAGAAGGACTTGGCGGGAAGTTGTACTTGAGGTGATGTCTACAATGACCACAATTTTAACAACAGAAGATGAATTCTTAGAATTGGTATACTCACTCGGACCATACCGCTTCAATTCAAATTCTTTTGTTATCTCATTTTATATCTATCTCTAGAGAACTTATGGAAATCGCACATGCAAGCCACGCGTGTGGGCGTTTACATGAAACTCCCACTTCCGATAGATTTAAAATGTTTTATTTAGAAATCTATCTAACAAACTTATGATAAGCGGTGCAAGCAAGCCCGCAGCGTGTGGACGCGTTTACTCACGGTCGTCTCACTTTGTTTAGAGATCAAAAAGTGGAGGTCTTGACATTTTAATTTGAAAATTAATTTGTCGGGTTGCTTGCTTAGTCTTTTATTCAAAAGGTTTGTCCATGCGAGATCACGTAATCCTAGCATGCTTTTCTATAGAACTCAACATGTAAAACATGCTCGCAGTAATTCTAAAATATGCTTGATAAACGCGATAAACCTAGCATGCTTACTATGCGCATCCAATTACGTAAAACACTTAAAGGTTTGTCAGCGTAATATAAACATACATAGCATGCTACTGCATAATTTAAACATCCACGACATGCATATGAGCGATAAAAATAAAATAAAGCGTTCATCGCGCCCAATCGTGAAACCTGCACAATTAAATCTAATCTATTACATAGATTTACAAAGTCTGATATTTAAACTTGAACGGGCCTCGCGTGCAGGCACGGACGGATTCTACACTTGGGCCTCGCGTTGCGGCACGGGCGATTTCTGAAAACGGTGCCGGCGGTCGGCCCATAAAGTCTTGGGCCGCGCTGGGCTAGGCCCGCCGCGCGCCTCCCTCATGCGCCGCCCGCCCACGCGCTGCCGGGCTGCCTCGCGATCGCTGCGCGACCGCGACCCGTCGAGCACGCGTGCACGGCCACGCCCAGCGCCAGCGTGCGCCTCGAGACATCGTGTGCCCGCCGCCAAACCTCGCGACCGCGAGTCCGCTCATGGCCGGGTTTCTGCGTGAACGCTGCAGCCGCCGCCGCTAGCTCGCGCGGTCGCCGCCTCGCGGGTAATCCTCGCGACCGCGAAGTTCGCTCGCTAAGCGCCCGAGGATCCCGCGAGAACGCGCCCGTCGCCCGCAGCCTCGCGATCGCCTTTAGCGACCCGCGAGACTCGCTTCATGAACCACCTGCAGACACCGAGAACCCCTGTTTTTCCCGTCGTTTCGTTCTTCGTTCGTTCGTCTCGCTTCTTCTTTTACGGATAAGATTTACATAAAAAAAATCTAATCTAACCACGGATTTTCTCGTGGTGTAAAACAAAACCAACAAAACAAGCGAGCCACGATGAGCGACAAATCCACAATTATAATAACGCACGTAATAATCAAACGTGAATTAATCCAACGAGCCAAGATTCGATCCCGGCTCGATACCAATGTAGGAAAGCGTATGTTAACCTCGCCCGAGGATCCATCTTGGGTGTTTAATTCACCATACATTGATTATAAACCTAGCATGCGTCTATATAATTAAATCGCAACACGTAGGGGTTTTCACGTGTTTACCTTTGGATCTGTCGAGGTGGTTCGAGCGGGATGAGCGGATCGAGCGGTCGAGACTCGTGCTGACCTTCCGGATCAGTATCCGGATGCCCAATCTCCAACGTCGGTGAGGGCGATCTATGGAGAATGCTTGGAAAATCACCCAATGACCTCTCAAAACTCACGATTTTCTCTCTCAAATATGATGAGAATACCGAAAATTGTGTTGTAATATGTGAGTATTTTCTTAGACTTTATCTCATACCTTATATTTATAATGCACTACCTTAATCCTATATGGAATGTTACCATAATCCTATATGGAATATTACCATAATCCTATATGGAATATTACCATACTCTTGGGATTATTTCCATACTCTTAGGATTATTTCCATACTCTCAAGATTATTTCCATAATCTTATATGGAAAGGATCTATGCATATACCATAAATATATTTATATCCTTGTGGGATAAAGAGAATAAAATCTTTCCTTTGAGAGCACATAGGGGACCGATTTTCTTGTAACTATGGGCTGGATGGGCCAAATTTCCAGGATCAAATGAGGAATAAAGATGGGCCTCAAATAAATTAATTATCTTATGTTCACCCGAACATAAATTAATTTATAAACATTCGATCATGCCACTAGAGAAGAATGTTGACTTACCCTTTATTACCGAAGTTGAGTCGGGCTTGCACTTAGACATTACGAATCCCGTATTTAAGATATCGAGCGTCCATTAATCATTTATAGCAATCATTGCTTAAAGCGATTAATAACTTCATTTCCTTAAGTAGTACCACTCAACCTTATTATTGTACTTGAGCTAACTCAACTGCGGGGTTTAGTACAATAAACCTTTGAGCTCCTTAAGGGGCGCCATCATCCTTAACGGATACGGTGACTCGTCTGAGATAACTAGCGTGACATACAAGATCGCCACCACCCAAGATCGCGAGAATCTTGGGTTAGAACATATAACCTCACCCATAACAAGTCAAAGTGATGGTCAAGAACTCATACTCACCTAATACCTTATCGAGGTTTAGATCATCGTAAGTCACCGAGATCTTGGTTCTTCACGACGGTCGAAAAGAAGAACTCATCTCACCGTGATCCTTCATACGTCGGAGACGCACCAAAGATAGACAAGCAACTAAGTCAAGTCACTTCTTATCTATCTGCGCAACCTAAACTCGACAACTCGTCCTTAAGTCGCCTCACCAGTGAAACTTTTATATCTCATTAAACTTGACCAATCATACGGACTTACGTGATCTTCACACTGTATGATCTAACTTATATGAGATAAGGGACACGAATATATGCAATCAAGTATTCAATCGGATAGGAGATTGTAATAGTGGTAACGAAACATTGTATACAAGCTCAACCAAACCGCTTTCGGTATACAAATCCAACACGAGCATATTGATAATCGGCGTAAGAGACATATCTCGAAGCGATAATGTAAAACACATAAGCATACGATCGCATATAATTCGTAATAATAATATTGTAACCTTTTGATAAAACAATATTAATTGAAACCTCCAATCGCCAAGGAATTCCACATACAAGCCACGCGTGTGGGCGCTACACACGAACCCCCGACCGGACTAAAATATACCTTTTAGTGGTTTAATTTCAATCCATGTCGACTTATCCTTATGACAAATGAAATTAATGATTGGACCTTACTAGACCACATCACTATCACGAGAAGGACTTGGCGGGAAGTTGTACTTGAGGTGATGTCTAAGCAATGACCACAATTTTAACAAAGAAGATGAATTCTTAGAATTGGTATACTCACTCGGACCATACCGCCTCCAATTCAAATTCTTTTGTTATCTCATTTTATATCTATCTCTAGAGAACTTATGAAAATCGCACATGCAAGCCACGTGTGGGCGTTTACATGAAACTCCCACTTCTCAATAGATTTAAAATGTTTTATTTAGAAATCTCATCTAACAAACTTATGATAAGCAGTGCAAGCAAACCACGCGTGTGGGCGTTTACTCACGGTCGTCTCACTTTGTTTAGAGATCAAAAGTGGAGGTCTTGACATTATAATTTGAAAAATTAATAAGTCGGGTTTCTTGCTTAGTCTTTTTATTCAAAAGGTTTGTCCATGCAGATCACGTAATCCCAGCATGCTTTTCTATAGAACTCAACATGTAAAACATGCTCGCAGTAATTCTAAAATATGCTTGATAAACGCGATAAACCTAGCATGCTTACTATGCGCGTCCAATTACGTAAAACACTTAAAGGTTTGTCAACGTAATATAAACATACATAGCATGCTACGTGCGTAATTTAAACATCCACGACATGCATATGAGCGATAAAAATAAAATAAAGCGTTCATCGCGGCCCAATCGTGAAACACAGACATTTAAATCTAATCTATTACATAGATTTACAAAATGCAGTAAATAAACTTGAACAGGCCTCGCGTGCAGGCACGGACGGATTCAACAATTGGGCCTCGCGTGCACGGGCACGGACGAAATTCGGAAAAAAGGTGCGGACGGGTCGGCCCAAAAGAGTCTTTGGGCAGCTAGGGCAAAGCCCGCCGCCCGACCGCACCGCCGCTTTGCCAGCGTCTTCCTCGCGGGCGCCTCGCGGTCGCTAATGCGACCGCGACCCGTCGAGCTGCTGCGTCGCGGCCACGCCCAAGCGCCGAACGTCTTTCAAAAGACGCCGTCGCCCGGCGCCATACCTCGCGATCATGATGCGCTTTCGCCGCGTCGGGTTTCGCGCGCGACGCGCGCCCGCCGCCCGCTAGCTCGCACGGCCGTGCAGCCTCGCGGGTAATCCTCGCGATCATGAAGCTCGCTCGCTAAGCGCCAGGGATCTCGCGCGAGCGCGCCCGTCGCTTCACAGCCCTCGCGATCGCCCTAGCGACCATGAGACTCGCCGAGAAACCACCCGTAAGACCGCCGAGCCACTGTTTTTCCCGTAGTTTCGTTCTTCGTTCGTTCGTCTTCGTTCTTCTTTTACAGACAAGATTTACATAATAAAATCTAATCTAACCATGGATTTTCTCGTGGTGAAAAAACAAAAACCAACAACAACAACAAACGAGCCACGATGAGCAGCGGATCCACAATTAAATAAGCGCACGTAATAATCAAACGTGAATTAATCCAACGAGCCAAGATTACGATCCTGTGCTCGATACCAATGTAGGGAAAACATATGTTAACCTCGCCCGAGGATCCATCTTGGGTGTTTAATTCACCATACATTGATTATAATCTTAGCATGCATCTATATAATTAAATCGCAACACGTAGGGTTTTCACGTGTTTTCCTTTGGATCCAAGAGGTCGATGGAGCGAGGTGAGCGGATCGAGCGGATCGGACTCGTGCTTTGACCTTCCGGATCAGTATCCGGTTGCCCAATCTCCAACGCGTCGAGTGAGGGCGATCTATGGAGAATGCTTGGAAAATCACCCAATGCTCTCACTCACAAAATTTCGAAATTCTCTCAACACAATGAGGGGCGAAAATATGTGTCTTGATTAATGAGCATTAACTAGACTTTATCTCATACCTTATATTTATAATGCACTACCTTAATCCTATATGGAATATTACCATAATCCTATATGGAATATTACCATAATCCTATATGGAATATTACCATACTCTTAGGATTATTTCCATACTCTTAGGATTATTTCCATACTCAAGATTATTACCATAATCTTATATGGAAAGGATCTATGCATATACCATAAATATAATTATATCCTTGTGGGATAAAGAGAATAAAATCTTTCCTTTGAGAGCACATAGGGGACCGATTTTCTTGTAGCTATGGGCTGGATGGGCGACCAGAGGATCAAATGCGAGGAATAAAGATGGGCCTCAAATAAATTAATTATCTTATGTTCACCTGTAACATAAATTAATTTATAAACATTCGATCATTCCACTAGAGAAAGAATGTTGACTTACCCTTTATTACCGGGTTGAGTCGGGCTTGCACTTAGACATTACGAATCCCGTATTTAAGATATCGAGCGTCCATTAATCATTTACGCAATCATTGCTTAAAACGATTAATAACTTCATTTCTTAAGTAGTACCACTCAACCTTATTATTGTACTTGAGCTAACTCAACTGCGGGGTTTAGTACAATAAACCTTTGAGCTCCTTAAGGGGCGTCATCGTCCTTAACGGATACGGTGACTGACATCTGAGATAACTAGCGTGACATACAAGATCGCCACCACCCAAGATGCGGAGAATCTTGGGTTAGAACATATAACCCTCACCCATAACAAGTCAAAGTGATGGTCGAGAACTCATACTCACCTAATACCTTATCGAGGTTTAGATCATCGTAAGTCACCGAGATCTTGGTTCTTCACGACGGTCGAGAAAGAAGAACACATCTCACGTGATCCTTCAATACGCCGAGACGTGCCGGCGTAGACAAGCAACTAAGTCAAGTCACTTCTTATCTATACTGCACTTTAAACCGACAACTCGTCCTTAAGTCGTCTCACCAGTGAAACTTTTATATCTCATTAAGCTTGACCAATCATACGGACACGTGATCTTCTACACAATCGTATGATCTAACTTATATATGAGATAAGGGACACGGATATATGCAATCAAGTATTCAAAACAGATAGGAGATTGTAGCAGTGGTAATGTGAAACATTGTATACAAGCTCAACCAAACTGCTTTCGAGATACAACCAACAATCACACCTTTCTGTGCAGAATAGTTCCTCGCCTAATTCTAATCGCATGTTTGGTTTGTTTTAACTCCCAAGTTTTAAAGAGTTAAGCAGAGAAAAGGACATTAAATTAATCCCAAGACCCAAATCAAGCATCCCCAATGCAGATTTCCCATTACCAAAAGCAACATTAAGAGTAAAGCTACATGGATCGCTTTGCTTTGGTTTGGGTTGGTGCGGGACGAGCTTCTTCTTCTTCTCAACTCCCACCTTCTTCATATTCCCCGTCTCCTTCTTTTCGACTATCAGACGGCTCGAAAATGGAACGGGTGGCTCATAAACTCTGCGAGGTTGTTCTTCTTCCATCCTGGTCTCTTCATCACCCTCGCACTTCTCATCTTCACTTCCATAAGCTGTAACAGCCTTGGCATGCTCCGATTGGCTAGGAAACTTTCCATTTTGGTCTCTTTGTACTAATTTTTCGACAGTTCCAGCAATCTGTCCCACTTGAGTTTCCACTCTCTTCAAGGATGCCTCCAAAGACTCAAATCTAAGGTTACTTGCTTGGATAAACGATTCGAGAGAATCCTCAGCGATGGTTTATTGGGAGCATCAATTTGTTCTTTGGGTTTGCTTGAGGTTCTTTGTCGAACTGGGTACCTGACTTGATCCCCTCGATTCGACTCCAAGAGAAATTAGGGTGATTTCTCCAGCCTGGATTGTAAGAATTTGAGTAGGGGTCATGTCTGGGCCTCGACGGATAGCCCTGTTGATTTCCTCTTTGGTACCCTTGTTAGAGCCCTTGCATAGCATTAACTTGAATTTCTTCATTTGCTATCTCACTGGTTCTTTGGCACATGTTAGCTCCATGCCCCGCTTCTCCACAAATTCCACAAGTTTCAAACGACATCGCTTGTTGCTGTTGGAATTGAGATGATTTCTGAGGTTCAGTTGTTCTCAATAGCTGCACTTGGCGAGTGAGATCCTCCGCCTTCTTGTGTCACTTCATAGTTGGGCGTCATCTCTTTGTCTGCTGAGCAGTCTTCGTCCCCGCACTTCTCCTTGCGAGTTTGCGCTAGCGTCTCGTAATCTTGCTAACATCCTCAAGCAGTAGTTTGCGGCTAGCGTCTCGTAATCTCGCTAACATCCTCGGCAGTAGTTTCCAATGTCTCCTCCACCGCATTATCTATCATGTATTGATAGTCCATCGTCAACCCATCATAGAAAAGCGGTTGAGAAGCTCACCGGGTAATGGTGATGCGAACCTTTGCTGCTTTAGAACGACTTGAACCGATCCCATGCCTCATGCATAGGTTCTCCACCATCCGCTGAATGTGGCTATCCGAGCCCTCGACTCTTGTGTCTTCCGGTTCGAGTAGTACTTTCCCATGAATTTATCATACACGGATTGCCAACTCGTCGGTGAACTAACCAGTAGAGACATCAACCACGCCTCTTGGCTCTATCCTTCAAGGTGTAAGGAAAAACCTCATTCTCGCCAGATCTTTGTGAGCCCGCTCGGTGGAAAAGTGTGAACCATCGCATAGAACTCCCGGATGAAGTTCAAGGCATCCTCGCTAGCATCCCATAGAACGACAGGCGGTTGAAGTGGATGGGCTTCAACTCATAGTTACGGGCGGATCCCCGAGGACTATGCACGACGTTGTCACCCCAACGACGGGTCGAGCAAAATCACACATCCTCGGGTTTCTTCTTCATGGCCTTCCATTTTCTCGCCATTTCTTCCGCATGATTCTCTCTTGAGATCTACTCTCCAAACTCTCATACTCAACCGTCACGCACTTGCCTCACTTTCGAGACAAGCTTTCTACTCCGAGTTCGAAGATGAAATTCTCCAACCCCGTGAATGTTGTCGAACACCGTGCCAACTTCCTTTTGAGACTCCGACGACCTAGCATACACAAACACAAGACAAGAAAACGAATTACGCGCACCTGTGGGAAGAATTAACCAAACAAAATAAAATAAACAAAAATAGAAGATAGGAGGGGAAAATAACACAATAAAAAATGCCTAAAGCCTTCCCCGGCAACGACGCCAAAATTTGTTCCGACCAAATTGTTCTACTAAGTCGCTCGCAATAGTACGAGGTCCCTATAGTGTGGTAAGGTCGATCCAAGTCGAATCTCTCGAGGAAGACTTAACAGGGCTTATGATGTGTTACGATAAAAGCAATAAATCTAAATCCTAAACTTGATTTGGGGGGTGATGATTAACTAAGATTAACAGGAAATAAAACACGCAAATGATTCAAACCAAGCGTTCAAGCAGTTCAATAGCACAGGGATAATTCAAGAATGTGAGATGGAACTAGGGTATTAAGGTTCTTCGCCTTGATTAATTGATTAATGCTCGATTAAGAAATCTACCTATTCATGCAATTCTCAAACCTCAATCCAAACACTCGACTTTCGTTCCGTGGATTAAACCTAGGTTATCAAATTTCACAAATACATAAACTATTAGAGTACCCGCTTCCTAGTAACCTCTAACCCAATTGATTCCTATGATGCAACGTATCTATCTCTCGATAATACACGAAACATACACATTAAATGGTGATTAATCACTTAGCAAATTCCTATCATACACGTATCTATCTCTCGATAATACACGAAACATGAATAATTCAATAGAGATCAATCACTCAACAATAAACCCTAGGATTCAATTGGTATTCTCAATCAAACAAATAATCAATCAATCAATTTGAATCACCCAACCCTAGAAGAGGATTAGTTCATGCTCATCTCACGGATCAAACAATTACAATCAACAGAAATCATTATCCAATAATTCAACGGAAGAAAAAGGGATAGTAATCCTTACAATCGTAAAAGTCGTGATGAATCTCTTCAATCAAGTTCTTGAATCAATCCAATACAATGAAATACTTGGAAAATAGGGATGAGAAATTATTCACGTGGGAGAGAAAGAACTCCCCAAACTGATGTCTGCGAATAAAATAAATAAAAATGAACTGAACTCGGGTTTTTCGCGTGTATTTCAGTATTTATAACGGACGAAAATTAACTCCCAGCGCCGGACGCGACGAAGCGCCGGACGCGAGGAGTTTCTGGACAGAACAGAATCAACACCCCAGCGCCGGACGCGCCAAGTTTCGGACGCACGCCCGGCGCCGCTGGAGTGCAGCGCGGTTCGCGTACGTGTGGCGAAGACGGCGCGGGCGGTGCTGGCACCAAGCGCCGGACGGGCGAAAGTGCGCGGCAAAGGCGAGACGTCCGGCGGGGTGAGAGCAGCTGCGCGAGCGCGCTGGACGCGGTAGCGGCGCCGCATCGCGGCGAAGGCTGGGCGGGCGATGCGCACCGCATCGCATCGCGCGCGGCAAGGGCGGGCGCGCGAGCGGCGCGTGTGACGACCGACTTTCCAATGAAGTACGGATCATATGGATCGTCACCGTATGATAAAGCGGTGAAATAAACATAACTAATCAAGGCAATCAACCAATCAACTACTTAATAACGCATAGGTTTAAAGGGATAAACAATCGATACCAACTCAAGTCCTGAAGGACTTGTCGAAAGGGGTTCAAGGTTCAACATAACCTAATCGTAAGGGATTGAAAGTACGAGGTACGACCTCCAATTCAATACGAAATAAGCGCTTATAATCAAAACGTTAATAATATCGAGTTAGGCAAATAAGCATGTGGACATGCATATGACGATGCATGCCCAAGTTCTAGAAACCTTTCTAATTAAGCATCAAAATAGTCGCTACTCTGCACCACCTCGCACCCATCATCGATCATTGCTCAACCTGCACATCAAAAACGAGATGCAGGGCTAAGTACAAAAGTACTCAGTGGACTCGTTGCCGAAAACATTTTCTTTGTCAAAAGTTATTAACTGCCCACAATAGCGCATGAGGATTTTAGTTAAAAGACTCATGCCTATCAAATATTTTATCGTTTTCCAAAAGTGTCAGGCCTGACTATTTCATTCACGTTGTTCCCATATCGATCATTCATTCATTCATTCCATTCGCGACTATGGAGTGGCCACCTACACATAGTCGCGTGACCGGTCGAGTAGCTAACCTTAACACACAACACACGTGTACACAATCCGAGTTAGTCCTCAACTAAGTCGGATCCGATCGTTACTCTTTTTACGTTGGTGGACCAACACATTCACATACCACATCAATATATCAATCTCAAATAGGATAACAACAAAACATAAACATTTGGCGATCAATAACATTTCATGTGATAATATTTCATAAAGCTTTTGTAAATCATGCTTTGAGTTATGCATAACATTTTGTTTCAAGAAAGCCCACCGCTAATCCAAAGCTTAGTGATTCTAAATGAGCGGTGAGTATCCTTCCTCAAAGAACTCACGCCCGATCGAACCCTTCATAAGAAAATAGCCGTTCTTAGGTTCTTTCTATCGATCGATGGTCGCTTATAAATTACGACTTTAAAGTTCCCAATTAGGGTTTCTTTATGATTTAATGTGATTGTTTTAAGATAATTTTATTATCTTACATTCCCACCTCTCGCTATATTACCTCATCGTCCATAGGTGAACTTCAATTATGAATTACATAATCCGAGTCTATTCGCGACTCTTAACCTTAGTTTTATTATAACGTTATTACGTTATAGGTTATCGATAATCAAATTATGATTGGTAAATTAGGAAGTTCTTAAGCCACTAACTAGACTTAACAATTATAGTTACGCCCTAGTAGGTTATGCTTGACGACTTGTCGACAGCACGATAATTAAAGAGGAATGTCACTTACAAATCAAGTGGACATACGTCATCATGTAAGTAATTAGTACTTAAGAATAAATGGAGTACTTGGGAATATTAACTCGGCTTTTGAGACATAAGGATCGACATCATGTGTTCGAATCGTTGCTTACACATTACGACATTGTCTATTTAACTTAACTCACGGAGGTTACATATGTCGATAATCGTTATTCATTATCGAGTTGTGTTTACGCCCGACTAATGTCGAGTGAGTTATCGTTATTGAATATTAACGTTGTAGCTCGACTCTTGGTTTTTCTAACGAGGAACTCACGTTTGGGTATCCTTTCATTAATAAAACCCTAATTCGTATCTAACTTCGATTCTTGTTTATTCCATCTTAAGTTATCGAAATTGGTCGATTTCTTTTGGATTCTCGCTCATATAGTATTATGTTGTTTACGTTCGGGTTTTGGTTTTGTCGGTTCGACATAAACATAAACATTCAACATCGACAAAACCATACACAACATAAACTATGCTAAGCATTAGAAACCCCAATTTCTAATGCAATACACAATCATTGTGTAAGTGTGCATAAGTGTTTCATTCATCCACTCTAATCACAACCATTCATTCTAAGTTTATAATTAACCATCATAGCATCATTTAACATTAGAAACGAACTCATACTTAGCCATTTAGATTACGTTTTCGATAATTAGCAACAATTAGCATACGTATCCAATAAATTCCAATAAAATCATGTTGTACTCCTATCATACTATAGAATTTAATTATCAACTCAATATCATCATATAAAATTTTAAACCATAGGTTAAAATCTTTGTAATTTTCGCAATTTCAAATCAACAAGCTTTGGTGTTCAATAAATTCCACAAAAATTATTTTATGCTTATACTATATACTAAACATGAAATATCACTTAGATCATGCATTAAAAATTTAAACCCATGCTTTTCATCATCATTAATTTTCGGTATTCACAAATATATATATATATACATATTCAAAATTTCCAATCCTTCACAATATGGTTGTATATGTAATAGCATGTAATATTAACACCAACATTTACCAATATTCATAATATTACATATCCTATTATTTTCAACAATAAAAATCAAATAAAAGACTACATATATATATATAAGCCACGGTTCTTATAAAAAAATAGGAGAGGTGTTTGAATAAATTCAAGGTTAATGTATGATGTTCATATCATACCCAAACACCATATCTCAACTATTTTCAACAAACAAAACCAAACAATACTCTAAAAGTATATAAATATAATCGGTCAAAATAAAATAAAATAGGAGATGTGTTTCAAAAATTCCAAGATTTTTATATGATGTTCACATCATATTTTAAACACCATATCTCAACTATTTTCAAAAATAAAAATCAAACCATGGCCTAAATAAGCCTCAACACTCACGTTTTTTTTAAAAGTATTCGGAAAATTATGATATTTATACTAAATGCTTATAATACATTAGCAAGCAACAATATCAAATAATATTCACAAAATCATGCTTTAACATATTTAAAAATAAATAAAGCATAAATCGAAAAATATAAACATGCTCCAAAAATTATGAAATTTTACAGTAACCTTAAAACATCATTATAAGTATTTTTAATTCACAACTCAAGAGCATTTGGAGGCTCTAAAGTCACGAAAATAAATGGGAGCAAACTAGGGTTTTAAACCCAAAAATTCAAAATAAATATTCCACCCATTAGGATGGAAGAGGATGATGAATAATACCTTCCTATGGTCTTAGAAGGATTATTTGAGTGTGGGAGAGGTTGGGGAGGGAGGATTTAGTGTTGGGGTTTGAAAAGTGTAGAGAAATTTGAAAATGAGAGAAAAGTGAGAGGATGAATGAGGTCTGCCTTGCACGTTTTTCCCTTGTTATTGCAGACCTTAGAGCTGTCATTTCCCATTTTGGTAAGGTCTTGGTGGTAGTTGAGAGGTGGATTGGTCAATTACCCGTTTGGGTATGTTATACCGACTCTTTAAGTTTTAACGCACTTTCGATCGATTTCTCGAACCTTAAGGTTCTATCTTATTAAATAGCCTTTAAAGACTTATTTTAATGTTCATAAAATTTCACGACGTTCGGACGTCGTTCGATAAGTCAATTCCGAGTTATCGCGAAAAACGGCGTCCTGAGATTAAAATATGCTCATTCAAAATTCTCTTGAATTTTGAGCTTTCATAAATAATTTGAGTCTTATAAAGCATATTTTATTGATTTAGACCCTCGGTTCGAGTTTGGTCGTTCGGATCAAATTAGGGTTTTCCAGATATTTTACCCTGCGTTCGGTTAAGTTCTTCAGAATTCCTTGAAATTGATTCTTATAATTTCTAAATTCATAATAAATCATTCCTTCATGATTTTGGTTGTTATCACTATTTATTATGATTAGCACGGACTGGAAGTTGTTCCTACTCGTAAATAGTGTTTTAAGATGGACAAGCAAGTATGCCCGAAAATTCTCATCCTTTGCATTCTCACATGTTTTCGTGTGAGGATTCTAAAATGAAATCCGTTCGTGGAGATTCATTCTCGATCTTTCATTCTATGTTCAGGCTACTCAAAAACCCTAATCCTGGGACTAGTTATCGCTGATTTCTTTAGTATTCGATCTCCGAATCGATTCTAATTCGTTCATTGATTTCCTTAAACATAATTAAGGTCTAAGAACCACAACTAAGTGATTCAAACATCACTAATAAAAGTTTTAAAATTTTCGGGTTATTCAACATGATCACTGGGGCATGCGGTCTTGTGGGGCATTAGGCGACGGGTGCTCGGGTGCTTGTCTGCGACTTGACGTTTGCTCGTTCTCTCTCTCGTCCGAACTCCGAATGCGATCCGCTTTCGCTTATGAACTCTATCGCGATGCTCTTCAAAATACTTGATCCTTGGCATATCCACTTTCTCCTACTTTAATACCGTTTTTTCTACAAAACATCGAAACAAACAACTTAAGTTCGAATCGACAAATATTAATCAAACTGTCGGCATAAATAGGAAAAAATCACTGAAGACGACATATAAAACAATACCGAAAATCAGCACAAATTCATACTAAACATGTACTTCAGCCTTTAGACATCAGAGGCATTCCGTCAATCTTCAGTACGTGATCTTTCAGTTGAGTTTTTGTCAGTTGCGTTGATACTGATATTCCTATCAGTATGGCTGACTCTCAGTACTGTTTGAACTCCTTCAGTCTTGAGTTTGTCCAAACTGATAGTTCTGTTGTTGAAACATGTAACATAAACACCTAACTCAAAAACAAATGAGTAACATTAGTTACTTCAAAGGCAATCATCGAGATTTTGAGATCTAATCAAAACACATAGTTAATATATATTAATTTCTGATACACATGAATTCTCAGTATTCCTGGTGTACTTAAGAATTTTCCCAACACTTTTCATGTATAACATTTGATTAATTAATAACATTGTATTTTTTGAAATGACTAACTTTTTCTTTGAATTATATTAAGTCGATTTTTTCTCAACTTGTCATAGATATATAACCATATCTTACTTTCGATATTTACTCTTTAAATTTTATTGACATAAAATTTTACACTAGACGAGCCTTAATTTTATAGTTAGTAGCGCGTATTTTCGACATAAATTGATCTTAGGTTGTGTTTATAGTCATAATTAATGAAACATTTATATTAGGGTGATACATGTGAATTTGATATATAGTATAAATTATATTCCGTCGAGTTTCGGTAAATTACTTTACGTTGTAATTTATAAGTAGAAATTTTAAAAACAACTTCATAGTTGATTAGAGTTCAATTATTCTGAGTTGTTGACTACAACAGAATATGGTGATGAAGCGAAACGATGAGATTAGAGTTTAGCCATCCAAATTTATTAATTGTGATGGAGCATCCCGATACACCAAAATGATGAAGTTATGATTCAACCACCAGAATATATATACTAGTACCCATCATAAACCCGATTAAAATTGCTTTTAACACTCATTTTCGTCTCGAACCCATATAATGGTACCCACTAAATACTCGAACCCGTTTGAATTTATAAGTTGTTAAATAATTGGTTATTCTTCGCAATAACAATTCGAATATTACAAAGTAAGCATCAATAACGAATAAATAAAAAACATAAATTAAAAAATTTCATGTAGGCATATCAATTAATATTTGAATCCATTTAAAATTTATAAACTCGTACATGTCTTAAATTTGATTAAAAATTTATTCTACTATTCGTTTTCGTCCCAAAGATGTAAAGTAATGCATGCTAATTATCCAAACTCGTTTAAATTTAAAAAACATATAAATATTAAATATTAGTTGTTACAATAATTGGTTATCTATCTCAATAAAACTTGAACATTATAGAGTAAAGATTAATAATAAATAATATAAATACTTCCTAATTATGTGTTTTTATCCCAAACATGTATAGTAATACCTGTTAATTACACAAACTTGTTTGAATTTATGAATATAAATAATTACAATAATTGATTACCTGCATGTTGATAAATGTTCGTATCAATATAGAATGTATATACTTGTACCCATCCCAAATTTGATTAATTACTCAAACCCATTTAAATTTATAGAAGTTGTTATTGTAATTGGGTATTCGTTTCAATAAGAATCAAGCATTACTATTAACAATACATAGTATAAATAAAAAATGATTAAAAAATAGAGAAAAATTATTGGAAAAATTCTATCTTAACTTAAGGTTTTGATTATATTCTAAAACCTCCTTGATGCTTGCATTGCTAATGTAACTTAGTGTTGCTCACATGTTATGAAACGAGTTTTTATGTTTACAGGTTTTAGCATAAGAACTATCAATATGGTCGCTCAATATTGAAGGAGTTCAAAAATAGTACTGAAGTCAGTCATGCTGATAGAAGACTCAGTCAGTCGTACTGAAGAAACACCGACTTAATGATACTGAAGAGTATCACAACTAAAGACTAAAGACTCAGTAAGACTGGAGGCAAAGAAGTCGAAAGATGATCAATTGTCATTTCAGTAGAAGAGAAGACAAAGCTACTGAACGTCAACTGAAGTGTCTATTGAAGACTCGGAGTTAACATACTGAAGATAGATGGAGTCCACTCTACTGAAAATACACGGAGCAGACTCTACTGAAGAGATCTGAAGTCAACGTACTGAAGAAATACGAAGTCAACCCTACAGAAGAAACATAAAATAATTTAAAGTATTGATGTCAGAGCGAATCTATAGATAAAGTTATTCAATTAATCAACTTAAATATATAAAAATTTTAGTTGGCCAAATTAAATTGACTATATAGTTTAAGTGATATTAAATCTAAACCACTGTGCCAATAAAATGTGGATTTTATTTGGGAGGATCTAAATTTATCAATAATATTTTAATATTTCATAGCTTGATTTTGTCCTCAAAACGGATCTTAAAAAAAATGAATATTAAGGATAACTATGTCGTAATTTGAACAATCTACTACACTAAAAAATAGACGATCACTTTTTGATGGGTCTTGTTGGGTATGTATAGGTGTATGGGGACACACCAATTAGACAAAATTTAAAACTTTTTCTGATGACAAGATTGACCGATTCTTGACAAGAATCGGCCTGTAATCGAGAGTCTAATCTTCGTGTCGATCACTGGTCGATTTAGATAGGGAATGTCTTGTACTGAGTGATATTAGTTAACAAATCTATTGATTGCTATGGCAACAAGTCAGTTGGACTGATAACTCATGTACGTGCGGAATGTGATGGTTACTGGATTGCTTTAATGAAAATTGAGACTCGGGTTTAAACACTTAGTTAAATATTGATTAGTCAGTTTTTAATTTATATATCTTCAGTATAGAACTGATACTGATAGAAGGTTTCAAAAAAATGTCGTGTTGTTGTGTGCTGTTGATGGTAGTTCAATAACATGCTATTTTAAAAGTAGAGCTGAAAGTAAATAACATGTAGAGTTTTACGTGGTCTAGAGAGATCAACTCCTATGTCCACGGACTGATTGTTTAGTCAATCCACTAACTTTGGATTTGTTTTGATTACATGTACAATAGTAAACCTAGATACTGATGTTAATTTACAGTATCTTGTCTAACTTGACGTTCATCCTATGCTTGCTGGTGCTAGGAACCACTAACTGCTTTTAGGACGCAGTCGATTTCAAGGTAAATAGCAATTAACAGGAATTTCACACTTAGAATAAAATCATACAAATCCTAGGATTAGAACAGAAATTATCTACACATAGAAATTGAAATAAAAGACAAAATTAAAATAAAAATAAGAATTGTATTGATAAAACCGTAATGGAGTCTCTGAAGAACAATTGTGGGGTTTGAATCCAAACCCGAGTAGAAAGTTGAAAATCTGAAATCCTTCGGATGAATTGCTCCAATGTCGATTGCAATGCGTGGAACGGAAAATAGAATTGCAAGAATCTAAAGTCTGGAAGTATAAAATCTAAAGCTAGAACAAAAACCTGAAGAATATGAGTGAAAAATTAGCTAAAAGCGAGATGGGGGTGCCAATGGATGGTCCGGAGTATTTATAGTTGATGGGCCGAAGCCCTAATTCTCATCAGGCTGCGCCGCCTAGCTGCCGGCCTAGCGATCGCTAGGTCGGTCGCTAGCTGTGCTACATAGACTTTTTGGGAGATCCTCGCGGCCGCTAACCTCGGTAGGGGTGGAAACTTCGAGCGAGTCATGACTGCTAGCGACCGCTAGGGTGGTCGCTAGCTTCCTGTTCTTTTTCATCTTTAGTTACTTCTTTGTCTTGTGCATTGATTATCACCTGAAAAGCTTACAAAATACCAAAAATAAACTCTAAGAGCAGTATCTTATATCAAAATAGCTAAAAACATAATATCAACATATAAACGCACTTAAACTAATCTAAATTCATCCTAATATATCATTCTTAAACTAGTAAAAAGTGCGTTTATCACACAACAAGGCAAAAGGAAAAAATGAGGGAACAAGCAGCAATACACAAGAACAGACAATAGATAGAAGAACGAGGAGAGAAAGAAGATACGAGCGATGAATGACGAATCGGTTCATGTACGACTCATCTCCTTCTCGCACACACACAACCATGCGTCCACAAAGGAGCAACATCCTTGCCTCTCACAGCATCAACAACCCACTCCCACCTTCTACCCAACCTGGTAGCTCTTCCACAAAGAATGAAACAAAACCAAGAGACACACTCTTGCTAATGGGTGTAGGAGTAACTGAACTCTTGCTCTCTCTCTCTCTCTCTATTTCTCTCGCTTTCTCTGACTTGCTATCTCTCTAACTCACCCAGAGGACGAAATAGCAAAGGGATTACAAATCCCTTGGATTGAAACATATAAGGAAAAGATTGGGGGAAAAAGGAAAGAAGGATCTCCAAGATCTTAAGGCACGTAGGGGATGAAGATGGAGAAAAAGTGTGGGCTGCCAAAATTAAGGTGGAGGAGTTGGGCTTCTTTTGGACCAACAAGTTACAACACAAGGAACAACCAGATTCCTCTAATCTGGTCCCTACAGTACTGCTTGGAAGTATATTGTTGATAGTACTTCTGCTATAGCATAATAATTAATTTGCGAAGATTAGTATTAATGCTTCCACTATAAGACTTCTGGATGTTTGGATAGTTTTGCTGAAATGAATTTATGCAGCGTCATTGTTTTACACAATATGCATGTACTTGCGTATCAATTCAGAGAATTCAAGAATGTTAAACATTTAAGAATTTTGGACTACTGTAAATGGAATTTCTCAACAACAATTACTGCTTTTCTTTGACATTGTTATAAATACTTGGTAGTAATTATTTTATCATAAAGAATACTAGCTAGCAAGTATCAGCCATTAAAATTGTCGATGTAAAGGATAGCTATTTTGTTGGAGAAACATATCCTATATATCCATGCAATTAAGGTAAAAGAGAAAAGAAAGGAAAAAACCAAAATAGAAAAATTATGCTATACCGGCTTGACTCCTAAAATCATTATTTACAAGTATAATGTAATGATTGCACACAATTAGGTAGAATTTCAAAACACATTCTTAAAAAAAAGAGTAGTCACATCTTTTACTCTTTTATTATGAAAATTGTTATTGACTAATTGTTAACATTTTGAACGAGGAATGAAGCACTCGCTAGTTTGCTAATTTGGTGGATCATTGCTGATTAAATGTCAACGCCAATAAATCCACAATTTCCAATTATTCATACTGAGCTTTTTGATTTTCCAATAAAAGGATCTGCATAAAATATTTGACCGAACACCCACCATAAAATATCGACTTGTTCAACAAAATCTGCTGATTGGAGGAGTAATCTTTTCTCTGTCGATTTTATTCCCATTTGTTATTTG
Source organism: Salvia rosmarinus (assembly GCA_036937905.1). Classification (NCBI taxonomy): domain Eukaryota; kingdom Viridiplantae; phylum Streptophyta; class Magnoliopsida; order Lamiales; family Lamiaceae; genus Salvia; species Salvia rosmarinus. Next base: position 56,848,167 of record CM072820.1, on the reverse strand, counting down.
CATTTATTTTTTTATTTTTTTAAATTGCGAGTTGGTTGCTATTTTGTTAAAGGGACAGTCATTCTTGCCTCAAACTTGCACGTCATCCGATTCCAATAAGATTAATGCCAACGTGATTTCAATTATTTGCAGGCCGTCCACTTTGACCTTCATTTTCATCTAACAATAACAGTAATAAGCTTAATTACGATTCCTAAGAAATGATTAATTAGAAAAAATATTGATTATTTGATATTCGTAGTTACATCACATTGTTCGTTTACATGTCACGCGAACTGATGTGATGAGTTTAGTGACAGTTTTCCTACCATACATAAATAACACTAGCTCATAAGTATATACTATGTAATTAAATATGTTATACTACTTAGGTATAGATCTCTATAGAAAAGTAGATATAAATATTTAGAGTACATAATATCACGGATGACACAATATTATCCTGAGCTAAGTTTTAATGCAATCATATTTAATATAAACACGCATATTTTATCACAAATATCCACTTGTTTTAGTACTAACGTTTTGAATAACAAAATTTAGACAAATTGGAGAAAGTAGATTCCAGTTCGAGCCAACCCTTTTGAATTAGACAGTAATTAATTAACAAGTACATTTATAAAACGTGGAATATTTAATTCATGCATCTGTTATTAACTTACAGCTCTCACTTTTGTTGTCAAAATCAGAAAAGTTACGTGCAGCAAATGATTAATACTGGATTAGATAGGTATTGACAGAAGTTGGTAGAAAGAATAAAAAAAACATACTCAGTTTTTAATCCAACAAATACACCTAATTCCGTCTATAATTATTAATTAAATAGACCAACACAAATGTACACTGCCCAAATCAATATTATAATTAGGTCCAAATCCAATAAGTGGTATATGTCTGTCCACCAACCCATATTCACAACTTGGTTTGAAAGGAATATCACACACGACATTAGTAAAATTACAGCTATGACTTGACTATTATGTACGTATGATGACTCATCCACCGTGACTATATTCTACAAGTTTGTTTCTTGCTTGTAAATAAAATTTTGGAGTTGGATAGTTTTATGTATTTACATAGTCCGCTTGTTTATGAGTTTCGTGATTTATCTCTCATCCATCAAAATTTAGGATTCGATACGATAAACATCTTAAGGGCATTTACTTTTCATGATCGATAACTTATATGATTGAGTATTTTTATTCATATTACTAAGATTTCTTCAATCTTATATTTTCAATAAAATATGAATCAAGTTAAATTAGTTCAAATGATAAAATTTATCAAGGATAATTAATTGGAATATTCCAAGGTTCCAATCCATCAAAATAAATAATGAGTTAACCTATATTATTTTTTATCTATCTAGATTAATTCTCAAAATTAAGTCCCTGTAAGGAATTGAGTTTACTCTTAATAATTTTTCGACGGGTTGACTGAATGACCATCCATTAACAGCGAAATATGAGAAAACAATTAGTTAAAATTTGAAAGCATATAGTAATAACAAATGAATGTGTTGATCAAACTGGAGAATCTCTTAGGTGAGGGAAGAAGTTGACTTGGAGATAAATGTATTCTAATATATTTATTAAAACGAATACCCAATATGTTGATTTTTGTTCCCACATTTTATTACTTTTTTATGTATTTATTATTGAAATTATATATTTATAATACGAGACAAGCCAACTACTAATGGTTTCTTAGAGTAACAAGTTATAATTGATTGATGCATTATATTAATATGAAGCAAAAGACTTGAAGAAGTAGTCCTCTTCCACTGTTCACTGATTTATATGAGTCTGACCCGCAGAAAAGACTACAATCCTCTTTATGTATTTATTTATCGATGATTGGATAATTCTCTGTTTTTGCTTTCTTTAGTTTTTGAATACCTATTATTTAAATAAATCACCATTTTTAAATAAATCACCAGAACTGAGTTCTATAGAAAATTGTTTAGTTGATATTTAATTACTCTTTATAGTTTATACGTGTAGATAAGTGTTGTTTACGTTATTCGTATTGACAAATTTGTGTTTCTTAGGATAACTAAGCTCTAGTTTGCCTTTCACTTTCATATCTTTGTATTTTTTTTCTGTATATTCCAATTCGTCACCTTATGGTCACAAAGTGGAGAGATATACCTTTACCTTAATTTATAGGCAGTTAAGTTAGCCTTAATTTTCACAGGTATGCTACTTTGTCACCAAACTTCTTTTCACAGAGTTGACATTGTTATTATATATGTCATTGATAGAAAATTTGAATTGACACTAATTTTGTATACAAATAAATTTTGAAAATGTAGAAAATTCATGAAATTTTAATGACTCCATGGTTTCCATTATTGCTTTTGAAACCGAAATTTATACTTGTGAATAAGACCAACTGCAGGATTTTTGTAAAGATATGTAAATGCTAGTTTTGAATTTCACAGAGATATTGGAAGTAATTACAGAAAAGAAAGTCAGCAGAAATGTTGGTAGATACGCATAGACATGATTAATGAATTAAAAAAATGAAAGAATGCACACATGTTGTGCGCAAAGTAAGAAAGAACCATTTACATTTCTTTGAAGATGAGAATGATCCTCTCTGTATGTATGATTGTGCACGAAAGTTTGTCCCTTACAAATTATGAATAAAAAAATTACACTGATTTTGTGTTGGCAAAGTCTTAATTGATTAAGAAATATTAGCGTTCAAAACTCGTTGAAGATTATACGATCATTCGGCCAACCCAACTAACTTAAGCTACTGCCTTTCTATATATGTTTTCATTCACTTCCTCCGGCTCTTGAATTGATCTTCTTAACTCTCAACTTAATATATATATATATATTTCTTCTACTCATTATTTGTTTATTTATTGATTCATCTATCTCCATTTCCATCACAAAAGTTCGTATGGCAAGAAACTGATTGATCACCATTTCCAAAACACGAGACAAGTAAAAGCAGCAGCTAGTTGAAGTGAAAGTGAAAGTAAAAGATGGGTGGAGAGGAAGAGGCTTTCGCAGACGGTGGCGGCAACCAAAATGCGGAGGAGGCGCAAAATGTGGTTCCATTCTACAAACTGTTTGTCTTCTCCGACTGGTGGGACAAGATCCTGATGTTGATGGGGACCATGGGCGCCATTGGCAATGGCATGAACCCGCCTATCATGGCCTTGCTCTTCGGTGAGCTGGCCGACGCTTTTGGCCGCACGCAGACCGATAACGTGCTTCCCGTCGTTTGCAAGGTGTCGCTGAAGCTGGTATACGTGGCTTTGGGCTGCGGCGCTGCAGCATTTCTTCGTAAGTATTTTTTTTCCTAGCTAGCTTGTGTTGGACTTGGAAGTTGTTATATGAATGAATGAGTGAATGATGATCGTAGAGGTGGCATGTTGGATGATCACTGGAGAGAGACAGGCTGCTCGAATCCGAACTCTCTATCTACAAACTATCCTGCAGCAGGATATCGCCTTCTTTGACAAGGAAGTGCATACAGGGGAAGTCATTGGGAGGATGTCGGGCGACACTGTTCTCATTCAAGACGCCATCGGAGAGAAGGTAGGGAAGTTTGTGCAGTTAATGGCAACATTCTTTGGAGGGTTTGTGATAGCCTTCACCAAGGGGTGGCTTCTCACGCTAGTCATGCTGTCATCCATTCCACCGCTGATGATCTCAGGCGGGGTTATGTCTCAAGTCGTGGCCAAGATGGCCTCCCGTGGCCAGAATGCATATGCTGCTGCTGCAATTATAGTGGAGCAAACAATAGGCGCCATTCGAACAGTTAGTACTCCCTCATGCATATATATATAGGGGTTGGATCCAGTGAGAACTCATCTTTTTTGAGAACCTGAGAACCATGCATAAGACATTGAAGATGATGCACAAAACAGTATAAAGTTGTGCATAACGAAAGTTTCTAAAATTGTTGAACAATAAAATAATTTTAGAAAGTTTTCATTATGCACAACTTAATACCGTTTTGTGCATCATCTTCAACGTCTTATGCATGATTCGCAGAGTTCGTAAAAAAGATGTGGTTCTCATTTGATCCACTCCCTATATATATATATATATAGGGGAGGGTTAACGTAAGAACCATTTTTATTGTGAGAATATGAGAACCAAAAAATAATGAATTCAATGTGAAACTTGATGAATCCGCTGGGAAAATTACTGAATCCAAAAATAATGGAATTTTCGCCTCTCATGGGATTCGAACACTGGGTGAAAATTCTGAATTTTTGGATTCAGTAACTTTCCCAGCAGATTCATTAACTTTCATAGCAAATTCATTTTGTTCGTAAAGAATTTCCGTGGTTCTTAGTTCTCACGTTAAAATTGGTTCTTATTTGAACCTGACTCTATATATATATATATATATATATATATATATATATATATGTTTCTTCTTCTAGTATTAAAAGGTGGCACTTAAAGAGTATGTATCTATGCATTTGTGTATCCTGCAGGTTGCCTCCTATACAGGGGAGAAGAGGGCTGTAACTGATTACAACAAGTCTCTTGACAGGGCTTATAAGTCAGCTGTGCACCAAGGGCTAGCCACGGGGCTAGGCCTCGGATCCGTTATGTTTATGATGTTCTGCAGCTATGGCTTGGCCGTTTGGTATGGCGCTAAGATGATCTTGGAAAAGGGTCACTCCGGGGGAGACGTATTTACAGTCATTGTTGCGGTATTAACTGGTTCACTGTGAGTATCTCATATTGTTAATTTGACTTTATATAGATCCAAAAGAAACAAGCATGCATTTTCTTGACACGATTGCATGATCGACCAGGTCTCTAGGGCAAGCTTCGCCTTGCATGACAGCATTTGCAGCAGGGCGAGCTGCAGCCTACAAGATGTTCGAGACTATAGATAGGAAGCCGGAGATAGATCCATTTGATAATAGGGGGAAGGTGTTGAACGACATTGCTGGGGATATAGAACTAAGAGATGTCTGCTTCAGCTATCCAGCCAGACCAACTGAGCAAATTTTCAGTGAATTCTCTCTGTGTATCCCTCGGGGTACGACTGCAGCCTTGGTCGGACAGAGTGGGAGTGGCAAGTCCACTGTTGTTAGTCTGATCGAGAGATTTTATGATCCGAAGAGTGGTGAGGTTCTGATTGATGGGATCAACCTCAAAGAGTTCCAGCTCAAGTGGATTAGGTCCAAAATCGGTTTGGTGAGCCAGGAACCCGTGCTGTTCATGGGCAGCATCAAGGACAATATTGCATATGGGAAGCATGGTGCTACTGATGAAGAGATCAGAGGTGCAGCCGAGCTAGCCAACGCTGCTAAATTCATTGATAAACTGCCACAGGTAATTATCGTCAACTCAAGTAATATATATGCATATGATGAGGATCAATCTTGAATTTTAAAATTTGTTGTGCAGGGGCTGGATACTTCGGTTGGTGAGCACGGCACTCAGCTTTCTGGTGGGCAGAAGCAAAGAATTGCCATAGCCAGAGCAATTCTCAAAGATCCGCGGATTTTACTTCTAGACGAGGCAACAAGTGCACTAGATGCAGAGTCTGAGAGAGTAGTCCAGGAGGCACTTGATAGAATCATGGTTAACAGAACAACCGTGATAGTTGCACATCGTCTGACCACAGTTAGAAATGCTAACATGATTGCAGTCATTCACAGAGGGAAGATGGTTGAGAAAGGTACACCTCCCTGCACATTCTTTCAATTCTCTTTTGCTATGCATGCATCTCTATTTAAAATCTCATAATTTACAATCTGAAGGTACCCATGCGGAGCTGCTGAAGGATCCGGAAGGTGCATATTCTCAGCTTATACGGCTACAAGAAGCTCGTAAAGAAGAAGAAGAGGCCGTTGAGGAATTAGAGTACAGTGAGGAGTATAGCAAGCAAGCGAGCCAAAAGGTAACACTTCTCAATTTGATGAGCCGGAGATCCACCAGGTTCAGAAGTGGAAGCCAAAATTCGATATCCATCTCGTTTAGCCTATCTAGAGGGGTGAGTGTCTCCAGAAACGAGTACGAAGATTTGGAGCTTGCTTCTGATGTCAACAAGCACCCTGAGGTTCCATTAAGCCGGCTGGTTGCTCTCAACAAACCTGAGGCACCGGCTTTAACAGCAGGCACTCTTGCTGCAATCGTGAATGGGGCAATAGTTCCTTTTTTCGGCATTCTACTGTCTCTCGTGATCAAGACCTTCTACGAGCCACCACATAAGATGAGGCGGGACTCCAAGTTTTGGGCGCTCATGTTTGTGGTTCTTGGAGTGGTGTCATTAGTTGCATATCCACTGCGGACATACTTCTTTGGCGTAGCTGGTTGTAGGTTGATAAGGAGGATAAGGATGATGTGTTTCCAGAAGGTGGTTAACATGGAGGTTGCTTGGTTCGACGAGCCTGAAAACTCGAGTGGTGTCATTGGTGCGAGGCTCTCAGCCGATGCAGCTACTATTCGAGCTCTAGTTGGTGATGCGCTAGCACAAATAGTTCAGGATCTTTCCTCAGCAATTGTGGGGCTGGTTATAGCCTTCGTCGCCTGCTGGCAGTTGGCTCTCATTGTTCTAGGCTTGGTGCCTCTGATTGCACTGAATGGATATGTGCAGCTCAAATTCATGATGGGATTCAGTGCTGATGCAAAAGTAAGTAGTTGATCAAGAAAATTACAAACCCTTCTCTCTCAATTAGCTTGCTTACATAAGTAGTCTTGTTTGTGTTTTTAGGTGATGTACGAAGAAGCAAGTCAAGTGGCTAATGATGCTGTTGGAACAATAAGAACCGTGGCTTCGTACTGCGCAGAGGAGAAGGTTATGGAAATATACAGGAGCAAGTGTGAAGGGCCAGTGAAGATGGGGATAAAACAAGGATTGATTAGTGGCACCGGTTTTGGTCTATCTTTAGCTTTGTTATTCTTCGCTTATGCCACAGCATTCTATGCAGGAGCTCGACTTGTTGAGGCTGGGAAAACTACATTCGAAGATGTGTTTCGTGTAAGTACACTGCACACTGTATATAATAAATAAAGGCAGAATTCCAAAACTGATTATATTATGACCTGCAGGTTTTCTTCGCTATAAACATGGCAGCAGTTGCTGTATCCCAATCGAGCACGTTTGCCCCGGACTCGAGCAAGGCCAAGAGTGCAACTGCTTCCATATTTGCCATCCTAGACAGAAGATCAAACATTGATCCCAGTGAAGAATCTGGCACGACCTTGGAAAATCTAATGGGCGAAATTGAACTAAGACACATCAGCTTCAAGTACCCTACTCGGCCTAATATCAAGATTTTCAGGGACCTCTCACTCACAATTCACAGTGGCAAGGTATGTATATCAGTAAATATATCTATAGTAGTTAATCAGTAGTAATTGATCGAGCCTCTTAATTCTGCGTGTTCCTGAATAATGTATGCATTGATGCGTTCCAGACAGTGGCGCTGGTCGGAGAGAGTGGAAGTGGGAAGTCCACGGTGATTGCCTTGCTGCAAAGATTCTACAATCCTAATTCGGGCGTGATCACAGTTGATGGGGTTGATATTCAGAAGCTGCAGCTGAAATGGCTAAGACAGCAGATGGGGCTAGTGAGCCAAGAGCCAGTGTTGTTCAGTGGAACAATCAGAGACAATATAGCTTATGGGAAGGGAGGGGATGCCACTGAGGCAGAAATCATAGCTGCAGCTGAGCTAGCAAATGCCCACAACTTCATCAGTGGATTGCAACAGGTACATATAAGTATATGAACTAGTAAACTGCATTAATTAATTCTTGTTTGTTTCTCCTAGTCCTAATCGTGATCCTGATCCTGCAGGGGTATGACACAACGGTGGGTGATCGAGGAGTTCAATTATCGGGAGGACAGAAGCAACGGATAGCCATAGCGCGAGCTATTGTGAAAGCCCCCAAAATACTGCTGCTGGATGAGGCTACAAGCGCGCTGGATGCGGAATCAGAGAGAGTGGTTCAAGATGCACTTGATCGAGTGATGGTGAACAGGACTACCGTAGTAGTGGCTCACAGGCTATCAACCATCAAGAATGCAGACGTTATTGCTGTGGTTAAGAATGGAGTGATCGTTGAGAAAGGGAAGCACGACACTCTCATCAACATCACAGATGGCTTCTACGCATCACTCGTGGCACTACACATGGCTGCTTCATAACATCATTTTTTCCTTCTTTTGCAATCACTCCTGATGAGTTTATCAGTTGAAGAATACGAATATAGCTAGATATAAAAGTAACAACGACGCAATAAAAGGCCAAGTAGGTAGCTACTGAAATTGCACAACTGTATGATATTATTACTTTATACATGTATCATATATGAACTTCGAACAACGTGCAATCGATCTGTTCCCTACTCTCTAAGAACATTAAATGTAAAATTCATTGTTTTGTAACAGATAAATATGTTGCTCTATGTGTATGATTTATTCCAAAAAGTTTCCATGTGGAGTAAATGTAAATATGTAATATCTACATACCATATTAACTCGGAACTATTTATGGCAATACATCCATATTTACATAGAACTAAATATAGGCCAGATTCTGTGACATTCGATGCGCACATATATATAATCCTTCACCTCTTGGAAGCAGTCAATCCAACAGCAGCCGCAGGAAATCGGTAAAACTCTCTGCTTTCAGGATTTTGGTTTTTCATCAATAGTTTTAGCTATAGAATTTCTGTTCAAATTTGCTTTTTATGTTTTGTTCTGAGTCAGGGACTATAATGGAGTCTAGGAGCAAAGTTCACAAGAAAGTTAAAGTTATGAAGCTGTACAAAAAATTGAAAAAACCAGCCAAAATGTTCATCAAAGTATTGGGAGCTCTATGTGGAATGTTTCGTTCAACAACAGCTCCAACAGCTTATAAAGACGACAACCTAGCTTTCATGGTCATTGATACACTAAAACATTCATTCAGTTTCTCATTACTGATTACTTGTTTTGAGTCTGATTAGTTTTGTTGTTGCAGACTTGCATCCTAAAAGTGAAGGCCACCAAACGAGGATGGCAAACATCAGTAATAGCACTGCTCAAGAATTGCCAAGGTATATGTAGTAGACTGTCTGTGATGCACGCTTGCTATAACTAGTTATTTTTGTAGGGGAGGGCCTAATTGTATGAAAACTTATATAGGAGTGCGGTTCCAAATGGACCAGAATGGAATGGTGGAAGTAAATGGGATTACTAATCCAGATAAGCTGTTGAGGAAGATAGGCAGATCAAAGAAAATAGAGCTTCAGTGGATTCAGTTCGGACAGTGTTCGAGCAACCTTTTCTTGCAGGAAACTAAGAAGGAAGATTCTGTCAAAGAAAAGCCTAAAAACAACTACCCACATCCCCTTCCGTACAGAGGATATGGATATCCACCGCCACCGCGTGTATTCAGGCAGTTGCCTCCCTACTAGCACTTTGACCGATCATCAATGTTTTTTTTTTTTTACTGAAATTTGACTGCAGCTCTTGTTTCAACCGTGTCTATGAATTTATCTTTCTTTTGTTTCGAGGGGAATGTCTATGAATTTTCTTAATAGCTCAGTTCTTGTTTTTAATCGATACGGAATATAACAAAAAAAAATCGAATTCGATTAACCATATTTTTATCTGTCAGTCTCGGATTTTTTTGCTTACCACTAGCTTGCAAGGCACCTAACAAGAGTAGAGAAATGCTTAAAACAACAAACAATATGTTGAACATCCTTCTAACCCAAAAAGCAATTTTATTCTCAGTCTTGAAGATTTGTAGACCTTATAAAATCTCCCAACATTCCATGTGTAGTGATTAACTAGAGAGAGAGATGGAATTTTAAGTTTCAAGAAGCATTAAGGGATTCATTGCACCATCAGGGCCGACGCCGTCGAGCATTCTCGAATTATCTGTGATGGACAGACAGGCTGTGCTGCGCTCTTCGAATAGGAATCCATTTTCTGAAAGATCGAATTGGGAATTCCTCCTTGGAAAAGGCGTGGAAATCCACCAGAGCTTGCTCATCGAAGGGTGTTTTTTTACAAATCTTAGAATCCAGATTTTTACTCCAAAAAGGGAGGAAGGGGGTAGCGGCTACTAAAACACTTAGATAGTAGGAAGGCCTGTCTTTGGCCATGGAAGGATCTTGCCCCCCGGTCTCCCATGCAAGCAATTCAGTCAAGTCCTTTCCTGACTCTACGATGCTCGAACACTTCACGTATTCAGACATGGCCCGGGGGCCATTGAGGTCATACGTGAAGCTTTGGGCAAGGCATTGATTCCTTAATATCCTCTGCCTGCACGTTTCCGATCAGAATGAGCTTCAGATTGCTTGTACCGGAGACGGGATTTGGGTGTTGGAGGCATCGGCGTCAATTACTTGGACGACGCCATGTCCATCCCCTATGAGAAGCTGCTGCCTCCTCCGTCGCCGCAAACTCACGGCGTAGGTCCTCTGGTGCAAATGCAGGTAACCTACGCGAGAAACGTTGTTATATATGGTTGGATCATTGAATTCTCCTTTTAATTAATGTTTCATGTATATTACACTGTTGATGTTGTTTGTTTTAGGTGACACAATTTGGTTGAGAGGGATACGCGATGGGCTAAGCGCGGCGCAGTTCCTCAACGCGGTGAGAGAAATGGCAAGAGGCGCTGAGAGGTGGTGGAGGTGATCAAAGAGGGGAAGGCGCGGCTGGCGGAGGAGTTCTGGAAGCGGGCGAAGAGGGAGTCGGAAGAGGATCCATTTGCACCGCCGCTGGAATACGGAACGCTTTTCATATCGGAGTGGGGGAGGCTGGATCCACGTGGTTCGGGTTCGCAGCCACGCCCACGAACCGGAGTCCGGCTCATGACGTGGTGCCTCAACCGCCCCTTGCTGAAACACTTCCGCTCATAATTGAAACAATATTATTATTTTCCTAATCTACAGCTCATAATAATATATTCCCTCCTTTTCATTTTCACGACTTCAACCACCCACGATTCCAATTTATCTTAAAATTTATAAAAAATTAAAAGAATAATTGAAATGTGTGGTTTTTCAATCACCTGTCTCACAATTTCTTTTGTTTTCAAGGTGTCTCATTATCAATTTTACTACTTTAATAATATTTATTATAAAATAAAATTTTATTTATATAAAGAAGCATAGTAAAATTTATTAAAAATTGAAATTTAAAAACTAATATACCATAATTTTGAAATAATCAACCTAAACAATTATTTATTAACTATAAAAAATAAAATTAAATACAAAAAAATTATAAATCCTAATATAGATTAGTGGATTTTAATTAATAATCTCAAAGTTATACTAAATATAAAAATAAAAATAACTAAAAAAATTATAAAAAAATTAAAGTGGGACACGAAAGGATTTCAATGGGTGGTTCTTTGGGTAAGGATGGTGATAGACCGGATCTTGTTAGGTTCAGATTCAGATCAAATTTTTTTTGCTTGGCTTCGAATCCGGTCCAGATCCATTGCTAAAAAAATTAGATTTTGACTCAGATCCATAAGATTCGCAGGGTCCATGATCTAGACGTGAATCCACATATTTTATCTTCTAAAATAAATTTAAAATCAACTATAATTCACATTAACATCAAAATAATAATCTATTATACAATAACACTATAATAATTATTTAAAACTTCTACAATCATCATTATACAAAAGATGTTAGTTATAATTTATTTTGCTTTCATGACATTAAATAATATTATAATAGGAATAGAAGAAGTAACACACGTATCTCAACAAATAGACCACTCATAGTTAATTCATATATAAATTTTTTCAATACAAGGTACAATTTTGTAAGGTTTTTGACCTATCATTTAATTCTATAATCTAGTTTATCCAACTTCGATTATAAAGAAAAACAATACAATACACTTGTACATAAAAGTCAAAATTATATATATGTAGATCCATGAGCCGAATCTCGACCGAATAGATCTCAGAAATCAAAATCTTAATCCAAATCTATTAAATCTTACTCCCTTTGTCCCATTTAAAATGTCATACTTTCCTTTTTGGGTTGTCCCATTACAAATGTCCCATTCTATTTTAGGAAATAATTATCCCTTCAAAAAATATGGGCTCTACCCACTTTTTAACACTTTAACTACTTTATAAATTTCTCCTAAATACCCGTACCCAAAAGAAATAAGACATTTTAAGTGAAACAGATGGAGTATTTTTTAAAAGATCAAAATCCTAAAAAATCGATCTGAATAAGATCCCGTGTCCACTGCCATCATGCAGCAGAAGTAGCATAAATCTTAGGGTTCGGAGCTTATTTACCAATTTTTGAAAAAATATGTCCTGTGAATATCCATTTAAAAAAATAAGTGACATCTATACCCATTTTATTATTTTAATATATTTTCATCAAAATTATAACATCACACCACTCAAAATGATCACAAATGATCGACATGAAAATTTGTGTCCAATCAACAAAATAATTTGTGCTCAACAAAATGTTCGAGGAGAATCTTCAACTTTAATTCAAAATAAACTCTCTCTCACACTAAGCTCTCTCTCATCTCTTACTTGCGGTGTGTGACCAACGGCAACCCTCCAAATGACGGCAACCTCCTCTTGCAACCACCAACAAGGCCAACCTCCTCTCCCAACCACCACCGGCCAACGCCCTCCATGCCAACCACCTCCGCCAACCACCGTGACCAACGCCCCAGCCCAACACCCTCCGCGGCTAACCACACCCAATGACCAACCACCCCACGCCAACGCCTCGTTGATTTATTATTTTAATTATATGGTTTTTTGGCCCCTCGTTGATTTATTTCAGACAAACAATTTTGTATGGAGAAATTGTAAACTCTAATGTTCTAATTATGTAAACTATTATTGCATGTTTTGCCCCATGGCTAGTTAATGTATTTTACATGTTTGGCTTCTGTGTAGCTCGTCAATGTCACCCATAAAGAAAATGATGATTGATGAAGACATGAAGTTATTGATTTTTATTATTACTTCTTGTACTTCATTACTTATTTGTGTAGTAAACGTATTTTCAGTTTAATGCTTTATATAATTAGTAACATAAATAATGATATATCTGGATGATAAAGGAACAGAAGATAATTTTTAGGGTTTTCATAAGATGGTCCTGTTTTTCCATATATGTTCAATGTGGCTACAGTGAAAAACTAGTGCTTGTATCCACAAAATATTAATTTAGAATGTTTCGGTTGTGATATTTATTGATCTATAATGAAATGTATGGCTGGAACATAATTCAAAATAAGGTATGTAATGCACAAAATTATATTTTATTTGAATAATAATTTGCAAATGATCCAGATGCCCTAAGATAAAGATTATCAATAAAGGTTATTGCTTACAATATCATTAACGTGTTCAATATCCCATTTTGTTGCTTCAAGTTCATCATTAATATTTTTTCAAAGGAAAAAGGTTTATCATTATAATATTCTAGCTATTTACTTCGTAAAATTACCATGAACTTCTTTTAATAATATGTATATATGTATGTATATTATAATTTATGTTTAACATCTTATATCGAGACAGATTCAATTTATAAAATAAATACATGAACATTTTGAAAATGCAACTATTATTTTATAAGAAAACATGTAGTTCATCATCCATATAATCACCAACATCGAGGAGTGAAAAAAAAGCAACTTATTTTATCCCTACCACTGCTCACCCTACCCAACGGCCAACCCACCCCGCCAACCCACCTCACTGCCAACCCATCCCCACGCCAACCCACCCCGCCAACCCCACCCCCACGGCCAACCCTCCCCCGCCAACCCCGAAAATTAACGGTTTTGATCGATATTTGAAATGATCAGATTAAATTCGCAAATCCTCCAAAATATATCTAAAAATGATTTGGGTATAAGTATACTTTTTTTGAAATGGATATATACGACTTCAACTTTTAAAAAAGGACATTGATATATATTTCCACTAAATCTTATGGGATGATGATTGATGAGGTTACTTTGTAGTGATGAATATAAAAATATAAAGTGTGGGCCAGCCAAGAATGGCGGAGGCTTCCACTCCGAGGAAAATGAAGATTCGTGGAAGCTAGCTAAGTCATAATGATGTAAACGCTCCAACAAGTTTCACTCACTTGTTCTATATTTCTTTGCAAACCTAATTAATTAACATATGCCCAACCTTCAAAAACATAGTCATAACATTCTAGTCGGTTTAGAACCTTCTTTACTCTTTCTAACTATATTATTATTTATATAGTACTCTCTTTATTCCTTTCCTTCATAATTTCTAATTTTGATATTCTTTCAAATTTGTTTTTATTCCATTATAAAAATTATCATTCAAATATTTATTATCTTCAACAATCTATTTTTTCATATATTTTACCACTCATGATTTATTATTGTCTCTCTTTATCCATCACTAATTAATATAATGATCGATCTTAAATTCGTAAGGGAAATAAATGCGAGAAGAACACCAAGGATTTACGTGGTTCGATCTGTGAATAAGATCTACGTCCACGGGGCAAGAGAGAGAGTATGTGTATTGAAAGTATAAGAAGTGATTACAAAGAGAGTGAATGATCTCGTCGTCTAATCTAGCCTCTATTTATACACAATGTATCGACCTAGATCTCGAATCCAAGTCTTCTAACTAGATTCGAGATCCTATCCCTCTCGAATTAGGATTCTTTAGATACGGCCGAGCTTCTGCGTTTCCACCGCTTCAGGAGTCTTCATAGGCCGAACTTGTCCAGGCCGAGCTTGATGTCAGTTTTAATTGTATTGGGCCTGATGCTTGGGCCTGGTAGTTGGGCCGTATCCTATCACAACCCCCAAAAAGACGCAGAAAACGAGGTCATGATGGATTGGGGGTTGTTGTGACGAAGCGGGGTTTGTGCGCGCAGATGTGTCTGCCGAGGTCTTCTGGCTGGCTTCACCTAAGGAGGCGTTCAGCCAAGGTCTTCTGACGGGCTTTATTTGACGAGGCGTTATGCCGAGGTCTTCATCGCTTCACCGACGAGGCGTTAGGCGATGTCTTCTTCGCTTCACCGACGGGCGTTAGTCGAGGTCTTCTTATCGCTTCACCGTCGGGCGTTGGGCAGAGGTCTTCTCATCGCTTCACCTGACGAGGCGTTAGGCCGAGGTCTTCTTCCTGGCTTCACCTGACGAGGCGTTAGGCCGAGGTCTTCTTCCGGCTTCACCGCCGAGGTGTTGTGCCGAGGACGAAGACGGGATTTTCCGCCGCTTGAGCATCGACGCGGGATACGCGTTTAATGCGCATTAAATTGGCAACGGTTGATTCCGATAAAGTGCATATTAGGGAATGTCTTCTTGATACGCAATATCTCTTATCACTTGCCTTCTTCATTTCTCTGATTTTCAAAAAAAAAACCCTCTCTGCCTTCTGCGAGAAACACTTTATTCCGCGCCATTGACGATTTGAAGCTTTTGTCTTGTTCATCGATAAACAAAAGTAAGTAATGGCTACCTCTTCTCCTAACGAGTCGTCTGAGCGTCAAATCGTGTCTGTTTCCCCGTCTGATTTAGTGTCTTTGCCTGTTTTACCCGTGTCCATATGCCTCTTGCTGAGTGTAGTCTGCGTTTCCCCTCCGTGGGGGATTGCGGCAAAGTGTCTTCTTTCTCTTCAATCCTTAGTATTTCTGACATTAGGGATATATGTTTTCAATATAGTATTCCCTCTAGTATTGAGCTAGTTGCCCCCCGTCCGGAGGATAGGGCTTGTGCCTCCGGATGGTTTTATTGCCGTGTCAGAGGACGGCCCGGCCGGTCTTCGCCTTCCTTACCCTCATGTACATGTTGAGTTCCAAGAGATGTTCGCCTATCTCTTGCCCAACTCTCGCCGAACTCATTCCGCATATGATCGCTCTAGGTGTCTATGCCTATAGGCATAATTTTCTCTTACCTTGGGGCTCGCCCTTCGCGCTTTGCAGAATCGAAGGCGGCTCGGGGTGGTATTATCTATCACCCCGTAGGAAATTCAAAGCCAAGATTAAATCAAAGATCTCAACCCGCGAAGAAGTTCTTCTTCCGTCGGTTTGAGGACATATGGAGTTCCCATGGCGATCCGATAAGATCGCCACGTGTATGTCGACAAGGCTTTCGTGACTTGGAGGAGGCCTGACAAAATTGGCCTTGTTGACGAGGTCTTCTCGAGGCCGAGCTTGCGGGCGGGCTCTCACTTATGATCCTACCTCCACGGTGGAGTCGGTGAAGGTGAGGCCTCTTCTTCTTTATCTTTTTTTTTTTTCTTTATTTCATGAGTTACGTATTGATGCTGACCCATGTGTTTCCTTGTAGTGAACCTGCTGAAGGAAAGGAAGAAGAAAAGGAAGGAGCCGATCTCCGTGGCCGAACCGATCTCGGTGGCCGAGCCGAGGTCTCCGACCTTGAAGGATTTCGAGGCCATGCCCGAAATGACTATGGGGCCTTCGAGATCCCCTTCGCCGCAGCCACTGAAGCGCTTGAAGAGGCGGAAGGATGAAGTCCTCGATCCTCGGTTCTTTGCCAAGGCCGAGTCGAGATCGTCGGTTCCAAGCCGTCACCTCGCCTCTTTCCCGAGGTTCGTACTGTCCTTATACTTTGTGCGAAGAGTAACCAAATCAGGTTCTTCCGACCGATGTATATTTTGTATAGGGGTCGAGGACGTGGCGGCCGAGGTGTCAAGAGTATCCGATCTTATATCGGATTACTTGAAAAGTGCCGTGTCGCAGCTGACGGGGTGGCCGGTATGCTCGGGAGGTGGAGGATTGAATACCTCCTTGCTCAAGAAATGTCCGAGGCCGAGGCTAAGATCCGGACCTCGTCAAACGAGAGCGGATCGCGACGGCCATTGAGGCGGCTAGGGCTGGTCGGCGGAGGCACTGTGGCCGAGGAGGCGGCAGCCGAGGCGGAGGGCCGAGGTTGCCTCGATGAAGGCCGAGGTGGAACAGGTTCGCCGTCGGGAGGCGGATATGGCGAGCTCTCGAGGAGAACGCTTGCGCCGCGGAGAGGCTGCTTCACGTCGGCGGGCTTCTCGGGAATGGTCTCGAACGCTGATGTGCTTAACAAGCGAGCCGCCTCTGACGCAATCAAGAGGTCGCCGAGGACTACCCAGATCCGGACAAAGCAAGTATGGAGTGCGAGGAGACCGAGGATGCCGTCCCGAGACGGACTGCTTTGATGTGCTCGTCCGCGGCACGAAGGAGCTTCCGTGCCGCAGCCTTGCCTCGCCTCCTCCGCTTCTTTATCCGCGGAGTGCATGGCGCTGTCCGTGGATCGGGATCCCGACCGAGGCTCTATTGACCGATCATGCAAAGGGGTCGGAGACGGCCGACGCCTTGAAGGCGTCGAGACTCCGTAGTTCGAAGAGGCCGGCGAGGCTATCCGAGCTCGGAGGCGTGAACGTGGACATGGCCAAGCTTCCGGAGGGGTCGGTTGATCCCATCATCTTTTTTTTTTTTTTTGAATGTAAATGTACAACAATTTTTCGCCTAAGGCATGTTAATAAAATTACAAGTTTATGTCAAGAAACTTATCTTTTTTTATTCATTGTCTCTGAAATGCTTGATGCTTCTCCTGGTTGAATCAAATCAAAGACCGTCATGAGCTCTTGAGTTGAAAGAGGTCGAACTCCTCCATATAAAGGCGGCTCGGCCACGTCAGGTGAGTCGATGTCAAGCATAGAGCCGCCGGAGAGCCGTGACGAGCTCCGTGCTCGCCTTTTGGATGGAGGAGGCGTCGAGGTCGCCATGGAGGAGGCCGAGGTGATAGCCGAGGAGCATGCCGAGTCGAGGAGGTTATCCACCGAAATGGTGGGATGACGATCCCAAGTAGAAGCGAGGTTGTCGAGGTGCTGCCCGTTGTTCGAGGTATAAACGCAATATGGCCGACCTCTTGGCAATTTACTGAGCAAGACGCTGAATTGAAAAGGCTCGAGAGCATATACAAAACGTGATCGCCGACAACCACAACTCGACGACATACTTGACGGGACGCAGAGGCCTCTTCTTCCTGCTGGAGCTTCTCGATCCTAGAATAAATGAACCACATTATGACGATGCGGGTGGCGCGCACAAGAGAGGCGTGCTATTGCTCTTGAACGCGTCGTGGACCTCCATGCGTCGAGACCGGGCGTCATCAAGTGGCCGAGGCCGAGGTCGCAGAGCTGCATCGTCTGTGACCGAGGTCGCTCTGGCCGGGCCCGTAATATAGACCGAGGACGGTAGAGGTAGGATTAGCATAGATGAGTCAATTCGATTTTTCTAGGGATCGCTCACTTTTCCCGATCCGCCTCCGTCCTCGTAAAATGTAAAATGTAACTGTACATCTTCTATTTAATAAGAATGGTTTTGTTGACTTTGTATTTGAACAAGAGTAATATGCCAAAGTAGTTCGTCCTCGTGAAATTCCGCTCGAAAGAAATCGCTCGCACGTAGGGATGGTTCCCGCTTTTTTGCCGAGGTCGTCGGGAGGGTGGTCCCTTCGCTACATAGAGAGAACGCTCAAATAAACGAAGTAGTCCGATCTCGTATGTAGGAATGGTTCTGTTTTTGCCGAGGTCGTCGGGAGGGTGGTCCCTTCGCTACACAGAGAGAACGCTCAAATAAACGAAGGTAGTCCGATCTCGCACGTAGGGATGGTTCCTGCTTTTGCCGAGGTCGTCGGGAGGGTGGTCCCTCGCTCACATAGAGAGAACGCTCAAATAAAACGGTAGTCTCGATCTCGCACGTAGGATGGTTCTGCTTTTTGCGAGGTCGTCGGGAGGGTGGTCCCCTCGCACACAGAGAGAACGCTCAAAATAAACGAAGGTAGTCCGATCTCGTATGTAGGAATGGTTCCTTTTTGCCGAGGTCATCGGGAGGGTGGTCCCTTCGTCTACATAGAAGAACGCTCAAAATAAACGAAGGTAGTCTCGATCTCGTATGTAGGCATGCACGCGTTAGATTTACATGCGTATTAAGCAGATGTAACTCGACCTCCGTCGAGGAATTTGTCCTCCGTAGAGGGTAAATAATGCGAAGATTAATTATGCATTAGTGACAAGTAGAACTCGTAAAATAAAGATTTTATTGATAAAAGATGACGCGACCACCAAATAAGACGACTCTAAACAGACTTTAAAAATATGACCGAACAAGACCCGACCTCGACACTTATGCATAATATTTCTTCGATGGATGATGTGCCATGCGTTGGGTAATTGCTCACCGCATAATTGGGCGAGCTTATAGGCCCTTTGCCGAGGACTTCGTCGACCGGTAAGGTCCTTCCCATGTGGCTTCCGACTTGCCGAGCTGCGGCTTTGCTTGACTTCATTATGTCGGAGTACGAGGTCGCCCACTTGAATTGTCGGTTTTAACGCTACCGGTTGTAATACCGAGCTACTTGTTGCTTGTACCGAGCTTCCTCGATGTGGCGAGGTCTCTTTCGTCGAGTAGGTCTAGATCACCGTAGATTTTTCCCATTTGCTTCGGCAGAGAAGTCAATGGTGCGAGGACTCGATCTCGATCTCGCAGGGATCATCGCTTCGGTTCCATACACCAAACTGTATGGTGTTTCTCCGCTCGAGGTCCGAGGCGTTGTTCGATGCGACCATAGGACTGCGGTAAATTTTCCACCCGAGGCCTTTAGCTCGGTCGAGACGAGTTTTAGACCCTTTACGATGGTCCCGTTGGTAACTTCGGTCCCGACCATTTGCTTGAGGATGGGCCACCGACGTGAACTTTGATGGATCCAAGCTCGACACCAATCTTTGAATGCCTTATCCGTGAATTGTGTTCCGTTATCCGAAGGAGGATATGGGGATGCCGAGCGACACACTATGTTCTTCCATACGGTTGAGGCGTTTTGCTTGTGATTTTCGCCAAGGGCTCGCCTTCTACCCACTTCGTGAAGTAGTCGATCGCAACAATTAAAATGGAGCCGTCCCGGTGCTTTACAAAGGGGCCCACAATGTCAATCCCCATCGCATAAACGGCCAAGGGCTCAGACGGAGGTGAGGTCGGTCTGGGTAGCCTTGGCACGCTCCCATGGATTTGACACTTGGACACTTTTTACGAGGTCCATCGAGTCTTGGAACATTGTTGGCCAATAGTATCCCCATCGCACGACTTTCTTTGACAAGGCCGGGGTCCGATGTGGCTTCCGCACGAACCTTCGTGTATTTCTCGTAGAAACGAATTGGCTCGGTTCGGACCCAAGCACCTTAAGAGAGGTTGGAGATATGACTTCAGACAGGACTTCGCTCAATTGTATATCGCAGATTTGTTCAAGATCCTCCTAGCCTCCGACTTGTGGTGGGCGATTCGCCGCTCTCTCCGTGTACTCGAACGGAGTCATCCAATTGGGTTCTTCATCCGAGACTATGTTGACCTCGGCCCGTCTTCGCATCGCTTATGCTCCCTTTGGACTTCCTCTCTTGGCGGGCTCGTTGATGACGAGGCCAATTTACTTAAGATGTCACCGCTATTTTGCTCCTCGATGCGAACTATCCGGAAGTGTGAAAGTCCGTTGCGTTTTTTGCTTTTTCGAGATACTCTTCATTCGCTTTTACCTCGTATTTTCCCAACATTTGGCTTACAACGACTTGAGAGTCGCGTGAACTTGCACGGCTCGTATCTCGAGACTTTGAGCGGGCGAAGTCCCGCGATCGATGCCTCATACTCCACTTCGTTATTCGTATTTTGAATGTGAACCGGGTGAGTAGGCGATCTCTTGTCGTCCGGCCTAGGAGTAAGATACCGCCCATCATTTTGTTTCCGGCCCGCTCAACGTAGAGTTGCCAAAGACTCCTCGGTGTTTCAACCATGGGTTCGGCTTGCATCGTCGACACGGACTCGGTGGGCTTCGTTTTTCGACGGTTAGACTCGGCAAGGAAATCCGCTAGGCTTGACCTTTGATGGCTGGCGGGGCGTAGGTTATATCGTGCTCGCCCGTTCGATTGCCCATTTCGCGATTCTCCCGACAGCTTGGCTTCGTCAATACTTGCCAAGTGGGTAGTCGATGAGGACTTGTATGCGATGTGCATGGAAGTACGGACGTAGCCTCCTCGCGCATTTACCAATGCTAAGGCAAGCTTCTCCGGTGATACCTCGCTTCCGGCCTTTAGTGCTCGGTGATGAAATAAACCGGAGCCGACGCCCTTCTTCTCGCATGACGTGGCACTTATGGATTCGTCGAGGCGGCGAGGTAGAGAAAAGGACCTCTCCTCTTTTGGGACGGATAGAGTGGGAGCTTGGCAGGTAGCACTTGAGGTCTTCGGCGGACTGTGGACCTCATCCCATGAGAATTTCGGGCTTTTTGAGTATCTTGAAGAAGGGTAGCTGCTTATCCGCGCTTTTGAAAGAAAGCGGCTTAGTGCGGCTATGCAACCCGTCAACTTGTGTACGCTATGGATGGTCTTCGCATCTTCATTTCCAAAATGGTTTGGACCTTGGTCGGGTTTGCTTTTTAGCCTTCTTGTGAAACCCAACACCCTAAGAACTTTCCGCACCGGACCGCAAACGTGCATTTCGGGATTCACTTTTAGGTTGATCTTTCAAGAAGGCCGAGGACGATCCGGAGGTCGGCCACACATGCGCTTCTTCCTTGCTTTTGACGACGATGTCGCTCACGATACCTCCACATTCCGACCTATGTAGGGCTGAAATATTTTGTCCACCATCCTTTGATAGGTAGCCCTGCATTTTGAGGCCGAATGGCATCTTTTATATGCGAAGACCCCAAGTCGGTAATGAAGGCTGTCTTGGCGCGTCTTCGTCGTCCATCGTGACTTGGTGATACCCTTTGTATAAGTCCAAGAAATCAAGACTTCGTACCACCAACGCCGACCTTCTTGTCAATGTTGGGAAGGGATAGCAATCCTTTGGGCAATGCTTGTTGAGGTCGGTGTAGTCAATACACATTCGCCATCCCTCCTCCTTTCTTCACCATCACCGGGTTGGCTATCCGTCGGATATTTGACCTCGAACAAAGATGCATGCTTTTAATAGTCGGTTCACCTCGTCATGAATGACTTGGTTCCGTTCGGCTGCGAAGATTCTTTGCTTCTGTCGAACTGGCTTTGTGCTCGGGTCGATATTGAGCCGGTGAGTGATGATACTCGGCGAGACTCCGGTCATGTCGAGGGGAGACCAAGCAAACACGTCTCGGAATTCCCTTAGGAGTTGGATGATCTGATCCTTCACTTCAGGTGTCGTGGTGAAACCAACCTGGACGACCTTCAATGGCTCATCTTTGTACAATGCGACCTCTTCCACCTGATTGTCAGGGAGTGGCGACGTACTTCCGGACTCCAACTCTTCGGGTTTCTTTAATTGCTATGCCTGTGGGTGTTGGACCGAGGTCCCGGCACCTCGTAAGGCAACTTGCATACACTCCTTGGCTTGCTTCTGATCGCCTCGGATCACGGCTGTTCCCCTCGTGGTGGGTATTTTTATCGTCAGGTGGTACGTTGAGCATACCGCCGCTACGTTCTCACCAATCTCGCCCTAGTATGATGTTATACGGCGAGTTGGCCTTCACTACTAAGAACTGCACCACCTTGGTCGAGGTCGTTGGTGCTTTCCCCACCGTGACGGGTAGCTCGATTATTCCTTCTGGGCGCGTCTCTTCCTGGACGAAGCTTCGAGTGGCGGCGGGCTTGCGAGGCGCGCCTTCCACTCCTAGCTTGTCAAAGCATTCCTTAAAAGGATGCTCACAGACGCTACCGTCCAATGTAAACGCTTCACCAACTTGTTTGCGACCACCACCGGATCACCAATGCATCCCGGTGGGTACCTTGTCATGAACGGGTCGTCTTCGAGAAGGTGATCGCCTCGTCCTTTCTCGAACCTCTTATTGGTGGGTTCACGGTTCTGGACTTGAGCATCGGCCTCAGGGAGGACTTCGTGACTCCACGGGAGCCCCTGAATTGTGAGACCACCCGTCATATTGGGGCTCGTCATCTCCTTCCTCGCCGGTCTTTGCGCTTTGTTTTTGTGGGGGCACAATTTCCCTCTTCCTCTGCTTTTTCTTCTTTTGCCTTTGGTCGGCTTGACGACTACCCTCCTCAGTATTTCTTCGTGATCCGTCTGAACTAGCATCTCAATTTCACCCATGAGCTCGTTGCACTCTTCGATGTCGTGCCCGTAATCATCATGGAATGAGCAGTATTTATCCGTAGGTCGGCACCTCTTCCCTCCTGTCATCGGTCGAGGCTTCTCGAACAGGTTCATGTGGAGTGCGTAGATTTCTGCTCTTGGCTTCGTCAACGGGGTGTACTGGGGTCGTTCCGAGGCGTCGCGCGGACCGAGCCTGGACTTTATCGGACGATGTAATCTGTCCAAGGCGCTTCGCCGGCCTTGGTTCCGATCTTCCCTTCCCTCGTCTCTTCTTCCTCTTCCGAAGGTCTGCCTTGCTGCTTGCGCTTTCTTTTGTCGCCTCGTCCGCTTTGGCGAACCGGTTGGCTATCGCGCCACACTGCTGCGATGACGAGGTTTGTACTGACGATCTCTCGGTATAAGGCCCCGCAAGATGCCGCTTGAAGGCCGAGATGACTAACAGTCGTTCACGTCTTGACCTTCGTGCACTCCTTGTTAAACCTTGTCATGAAGTCGCCGATGGACTCATTACGGCTTTGCCTTATGGTGAGGAGGTGTGTCGATGACGTTTTTGATTCCGCCTTTGGAAGAACCTTCGTGGAAGGCGCCCATCAGTCGCGATAGAGCCGATGCTTCCGTGGTAGACCGTCGAACCACTGCGGGCGTTGTCGACGAGTAACTCGGGAAGAGTTTACACATGTGAACCGAAATGAGCTTTTGGTTGATCATGTTGTATTGAACTGCGAGAGGAAGTTCGTGGATCCCTCGACCCGTCATAGGGGCGATGCTTGGTACCGGTATTTATCCGGAGAGAAGTGTTGAGTATTCTATTTGAGAACGGGTGGCTATCTTCCGTATCCATCGGCCGTCCTCCGGAGATCGGGACGGAGTTCGACGATCGAACTCATTTAGGTGACTCGGACCGCCTCGTGGCGCTATGATGCTCTTCCCGCCGCTCGTCTCACGGAGATCGGGCGGAGTTCGCGGATGGATTTCGGCGATCGAGGCCGGCTTCGCGACGATCTCGACGTCCTCTCCCGCGTTGCTCGTTCCTTGCGCGGTCGGTTTGGGCCCCGACCTCTCGTTGTGATGCCTCGTATCTAGACGAGGCTTCGGTATACCGTTCTTCAAGACGTGGCCGACCCTGTGCTTCGCTGAGGAACTGGAGAAAGCTCTCCTTGTTTTTCTCGAGAAATCCCTTGACGACGTCGTCAAGGTTTACTTGCGGAGCCGGAGTTTCCCCTGGATTGTTGCTACGATTGTCTTCGCTATGGTAACCTGCCTCCTGCAGGGCGGGGTGTCCGTGCTCGTCGAGACTTTGGATATGCCCCTCGGGGGTTCCTTCTCCGATTGGGCTCTTCCCGAGTTGAGCTCGGCGTTCCCTTTCGCCGTCAGCGTTGTTGTTGCGACGGTCCCGGGCGTGGCTTCGGTGTACACGGTCATGATTACTTCCCTGTAAACAAAGGTTGATCGAAAACACAAAATTTCGTTTCCCACAGACGGCGCCAGTGATCGATCTTAAATTCGTAAGGGAAATAAATGCGAGAAGAACACCAAGGATTTACGTGGTTCGATCTGTGAATAAGATCTACGTCCACGGGGCAAGAGAGAGAGTATGTGTATTGAAAGTATAAGAAGTGATTACAAAGAGAGTGAATGATCTCGTAGTCTAATCTAGCCTCTATTTATACACAATGTCTCGACCTAGATCTCGAATCCAAGTCTTCTCTAACTAGGATTCGAGATCCTATCCTCTTGAATTAGGATTCTTTAGATATGGCCGAGCTTTCTGCTTTCCACCGGCTTGGAGTCTTTATAGGCCGAACTTGTCCGGGCCGAGCTTGATGTCGATTTAATTGTATTGGGCCTGATGCTTGGGCCTAGTAGTTGGGCCGTATCCTATCATATAATATTATATTAATATGAGACTCTTATTCTACTCACAATATACTCAACAAATTTTATTACAATTCGTGTCGAAAATTCACCAAAAAAAAAAGTGGACAAATGAAGTAATAGACATCTTTAACTGCCCTTCAAATAATCACATGCACTTTAAATAATCGTTTTTCTTATTAGAATCTTACAAACTTTTTACATCTTACCACTAACTATTGACTTCAGAAGACGTTATCTGCAGTCTAAAACACTGCTCCATCTTTTTATTTAAATGTAGTGATAGGTTTGTTAGGTTTGTTAATGAATGTGTTTTATTCGAAGTGATTTGGAATTGTTCATAGTCTATTAGTAGTGGTTTCGATTTCCGTTCCAAACTTGCTAAGGCACAGACTAGTTTTTATGGATCCAACTTGGTCCGAATATTTTTTTACTTTTCTTTGTGTACTATAAGCTTGTTTAATATGTTTTAGAAATTATATTAGTATTTCATTATCATTTTTATTAAGTTATGAAAAATTTATATAAATTGATAATCATTTTAGCATTTAAGTAATTACTCGATCTAGACCATAATTTGATGGTTCGGGTCCAGTATCAATAGGTCGGTTCCAATTTCTAAATTAAAACTTATTTATTAGTTACGATTCAGATAAAATCTGCTCATTGATAAACCTAGCTTATATATAGATGCCACTTTTTATCGTCTCATTATAATTTACAAAAGCACATTTTAGTTTGCAACTAAAAATAAAAGCACTACACAATATAGTTGTAGTGGTGAATGGTGTTGCCCCTACTTCCAACTTTCCATTGAATTTTAAGCAGTCCGCTTTATGGATTTATTATTAGAAAAAGGCCCCCACTATTTGATTATAATATCTATTTTTAAGCTGATTCATTCACTAGACTATTAAAAAATGATATTACTTATTTATTAATTAATTAATTGCCTAGTGATATTGGGGAACGCACTAGCTCATATATTAATGCACACAATTTAATACGAAACCCCTAAATCTTTTCACTACGTTGAAATACAGCTATGGAAAATATAACACAGTCTCCAATGAAAAAAAGGTGTGTCGATTATAACATGCACGGATATGTTAAAAAAAATGGCAAGAAAGTTGGTGTATTTTGGAGAGATGAGCTCGAGAGATTAAGAGGGTATTTGACTAAATTTATTTTAAAGATTTATAAGTTTTGATAGTTTATAAGATATCTTCAAAATTTATAAAATGTAATGTTTTAAGAATTTATAAGTTTTCAAAGTGTTTGAATAATTGAGCTTATAAGCTAAAGAGAGAATCGTGAGTTAGAAAGATAAAATCATAGTTAGAACGAAAAAATTGAAGAGATGTCAAGTTGAAAGGATATATGTTAGAAATAATAAATCATAGTAAGGTTATTTTGGGAACTTATAAGTTGTTGGAGCTTATTTTCGCATATTATAAATTGTTTAAGAACTTATTTTGTCAAACACTTCTCAAGTGCTTATAAGTTTCTAAACAATTTATAAGCTGATTTTGGGAACTTATTTTGTCAAACATTCTCTTAAAACAAAAGGTATACATGTTTGACACATCAAATTTGAACAAAATTATAATTTTAGTCATTCTTATGAATATACAATTTTCTTGCACTAAAGTTTTATATACTTATTATCTCTTTCTCATTTTTATTTTATTTCTTCTTTGTCTTATTTCTTACAATGTTTTTGGCTATTTGTTCTTTCTTTTGACAAAAATCAAAATCTTACATTGATTATGAAACTATATGATTAATCTAAAGGGAGATGAGAGATAAAATTGGCTACAACGCATTTTTGAAAGGATAATCTCAATCCCGAACAAATACTCCACGCGAAGATACAACAGTACAAAGTGGGTCGTGGGTTTTTTACCACCTGATCACTAAAATAATATTTACATAATCTATAACGAATATCGAAGCATTTAATTTCGAATCCATAGATAGTACAGAGAGATTAGATTGAGTTGCACATGTAGAAAGAGAGAGGGAGAAGATGCGATGCAAATTGACGTCGTGCTTCCTCACCACGCAACCAATACCTTATATATTCTGGTGCAGGTGCCAACTTCTCCACCTATAACTACAAATAATTCTTCAGTTTAGCTTCCCAAACTCAACTCAACTCAACCTTTGATTACATTAGACGTCTCTTTTTCATTCATTTGATTTTGCGACGTCTCTTTAACTCTCTAACTCTAACTCCTTGCTTCATCACTCCAGCAGATCCCTCATCCTTAATATTCTATTACAGGTCTGCTCTCTCTCTCTCTCTCTCTCTCTCTCGTCTAGCATATACAAGACAAAAGATAAACAGAACGTAGTGGTGGGTATCTTTTTCTCTCTCCTAACTGACACAAATATGTTTTCTGTACTCTTGGTTTGGGTTCTCTTAGAATTCACCACCTCGTTCTGTTTCTCTGTTCTCTTGTTTTTAGCTGCTTGTATTGTATATGAGAAAAAGGGAAATCCGATATATTAGTTCCAGAGTTACCTTTGTGGCCCCATCCATCCAGTAAGTGATTGAGTTAATGTGAAAAGGGAAAGAAATTAAGAAGGTGACGTTAGCTTTCTCCTGCTTGAAGAGAGGCTTCCTTCCAATAAAAAATTCTCAACTTTACACACACATGAGGGAGACATCCTGTTGTTTTGTTGGTTGTAGCCCCAGCCAATCTTGATTATATCTCTTTTGAGGTTGTCTTAGTGCGATCCTCTCTGAGAACAGCAAGCAATACATAGTTAGATTGTAGTTGAGATGCTTGATGTCATTATATTTTATAGTGAGGCGAGTCGAGGTTGTAAATCAAGCATTTGAGCTTTCTCTCTAATTACTTTGTTGAGTTGGTGTAGAGTCCAAAACTGGAGTCTTTTTTAATTTCCAATCCTGTGTGTGTTTGATATATATAGTTGTGTTGTGTGTGGAGCGGAGCAGAAACGATCGAGATTGGATTGGTGTTGATACAATAAATAAGATGCAAGCATCCACATCGGAGAGCCATGAGAATGGCCTACAGGCTGATGCAGATGGCGGGAGCAAAGTGAAATCGGAGGAGCAGGCGGTGCCGTTTCACAAGCTATTTGCCTTTGCAGATTCCTTCGACAACCTACTAATGATTATCGGTTCCATTGGGGCCGTTGGGAATGGCGTCTCCCTACCTCTCATGACAGTCCTTTTTGGGGAGCTTGTCGATTCTTTCGGCCAAAACCAAACCCACAACGTTGTCTCTGTTGTTTCTAAGGTTGTTAATCAAACTGCAAGCGTCTTTCCTTTCTAATTAATTGGATTCATTTCTCTCGACTAATTACTTTGTTCCAACTATGTACATTCTAGGTAGCATTAAAGTTTGTGTATTTGGCGGTGGGATGTGGCGCTGCGGCATTTCTGCGTAAGCACATTGAACTAATCTTAGAACTTCCTTGCTGCAGAGAAAAAGAAAAAACATACATACTGTTGTGTTTATCTTGTAGAGGTGAGTGGTTGGATGATCACCGGGGAAAGGCAGGCTGCAAGAATTAGGAGTCTGTATTTGAGAACCATCTTGAGACAGGATGTTGCTTTCTTTGATAAGGAAACTAATACCGGAGAAGTAGTGGGACGAATGTCGGGTGACACTTTACTCATTCAAGATGCCATGGGGGAGAAGGTACCTACCTATCTATTGCTACCTCCTTTCATCACTACCAACAAAACGTACATTTTGAGTTGTGTTTTTTTTGTGCAGGTTGGCAAATTTATACAGCTGTTAGCTACATTCGTTGGTGGCTTTGTGATCGCATTCATAAAAGGATGGCTTCTTACTCTTGTCATGCTATCATCCATTCCTTTGCTTGTGATATCCGGTGGAGTAATGTCCATTGTCTTATCTAAGATGGCATCTCGTGGCCAAACTGCATATGCTAAGGCTGCAACTGTGGTAGAGCAGACGATTGGCTCCATTAGAACTGTATGTCGACAAGCTTAATGTTCCTTCTTCTTCTTTCTTATCTTTGTGTAGAATTGTAGTAGCTGATGTTTGAAATCAATCCAATCCAGGTGGCCTCATTTACTGGCGAGAAACACGCTGTGGCTGAGTACGAAAGGTCCCTTATCAAGGCTTACAAATCCGGTGTACAGGAAGGATGGGCCACGGGATTAGGTTTTGGATCTACTTTTTTAGTTATGTTCAGCAGCTATGCTTTGGCTATTTGGTTTGGTGCAAAAATGATCTTGGAGAAAGGTTATACCGGTGGCGAAGTGCTCAATGTGATTATTGCAGTGCTAACTGGTTCAATGTGAGTGTGTAAAACCTAGCTTGCTGCTTTCTGATCTAACCTCAACAAAGTCGATCCTGCCATGATACTAGTTATATATGTCTCTTGTTCTTGTTCATTCATTTTAGGTCGCTGGGACAGGCATCTCCTTGCATGAGTGCATTTGCAGCTGGTCGATCTGCAGCTTACAAGATGTTCGAGACTATAAATAGGAAACCTGAGATAGATGCATATGACGGCAGGGGGAAGAAGCTCCAAGACATTCGTGGGGACATAGAGCTAAGTGATGTTTATTTCAGCTATCCCGCGAGGCCAGACGAGCAAATATTCAGAGGCTTCTCTCTCTTCATCCCTAGTGGGACGACTGCTGCTTTGGTTGGACAGAGTGGGAGTGGGAAATCAACTGTTGTAAGCTTGATAGAGAGGTTCTATGACCCCCAAGCTGGCCAAGTGCTAATCGATGGAGTCAATCTTAAAGAGTTCCAGCTCAAGTGGATTAGGTCCAAAATCGGTCTTGTGAGCCAAGAACCCGTGCTTTTCACGGGTAGCATTAAGGATAACATCGCATATGGAAAGGATGGCGCAACTACAGAGGAGATCAGAGTAGCTGCAGAGCTAGCCAATGCTGCTAAATTCATCGATAAACTGCCTCAGGGACTGGATAGCATGGTTGGTGAACATGGTACTCAGCTTTCTGGAGGGCAGAAACAGAGAATTGCCATTGCTAGAGCAATCCTAAAGGACCCAAGAATACTACTATTAGACGAGGCTACAAGTGCACTAGACGCGGAATCTGAGAGAGTTGTGCAAGAGGCGTTAGACCGGATTATGGTGAACAGAACCACAGTCATTGTGGCCCATCGCCTCAGCACTGTCAGGAATGCTCATATGATTGCAGTTATTCATCAAGGAAAGATGGTTGAGAAAGGTAGGCATACGTATATCCACTTTATTTCATGCTAAATTTCACCCTCATGCCATGCCATGCCATGCCATTTTTCTGACATCAATTTTATTCTTTTGTGTTGCAGGAACGCATGATCAACTACTCGAGGATCCGGAAGGGGCGTATTCTCAGCTAATACGCTTACAAGAAGCAAATAAAGACTCGGATAACATTGATGAAAACGAAAGGTCAGATGTGAGCATGGATTCTGGCCGGCTGTCAAGTCGCAAGTTGTCATCCATGCGCTCCATCGGTAAAGGAGGATCCTCAGAAATAGGTAACAGCAGCAGCCGTCGTCAGTCATTACCAGTATCATTTGCTCTGCCTCCCACCATCAATCCACCAGAAGAAAGTCCAGCAGCTTTTAGTTCCTCTGAGAAACATCCTAACGTCTCCATTCGTCGCCTTGCCTATATTAATAAGCCCGAGCTACCAGTGCTGGTACTGGGAACTATAGCTGCGGTTGTTAATGGTGCAGTGATGCCTATATTCGGGATATTGATATCAAGCGTGATCAAAACCTTCTTTGAGACACCACATAAGTTACGCAAGGACTCGAAATTCTGGTCCTTGATATTTGTGGCCCTCGGAGCCGTGTCATTAGTGGCATATCCTGCCAGGACCTATCTGTTCGGTGTAGCGGGGAATAAGCTGATTAAAAGGATTAGGCTCATGTGTTTCGAGAGGGCGGTTAGCATGGAGGTTTCATGGTTTGATGAGCCTGAGCATTCGAGTGGTATGATCGGAGCAAGGCTGTCTGCTGATGCTGCCAGCGTTCGTGGTCTAGTTGGCGACGCCCTGGGACAAATGGTACAAGACTTGTCCTCGGCAGTTGTGGGGCTGGGTATTGCTTTTCAAGCTAGTTGGCAGCTGGCACTCATCATACTTGCTATGATACCTCTCATAGGACTCAGTGGATTTGTGCAGGTCAAGTTCATGAAAGGCTTCAGCGCGGATGCAAAGGTTCGTATTGCATTGTATTCTGTTCTACTTTATTCTAGTTAGCTAGGAGGCATGGGTGACTAACACGGTTGCCTGCAGGCGATGTATGAAGAAGCAAGTCAGGTTGCTAACGATGCGGTTGGGAGTATACGAACTGTCGCTTCCTTCTGTGCAGAAGAGAAGGTGATGGAAATGTACAGAATCAAGTGTGAAGGTCCAATGAAGAATGGGATTAGACAAGGAATGATTAGTGGAGTCGGGTTTGGTTTGTCGTACGCCTTGCTGTTTCTGGTCTATGCCACAAGCTTCTATGCAGGAGCTCGGCTTGTTGAAGATGGCAAGATCACATTTTCTGATGTTTTTCGTGTAAGTGTATGCATGCATAACATGAGAATACCGCACTGAACTTATAAAGTTATTGTATTGAATGTAAAAGTTATTGCACTACATTGAGTGCAATAATTTTAAACGTTTAGTGCAGCGTTCTCAAGAAGCTGCGTTCCTATAGTATATAATCTAAACAAGCAAGTCCTATTTAATTAAAACGAATTGATTATTATTGTTGCAGGTATTCTTCGCTCTAACAATGGCAGCTATAGCAATCTCGCAGTCAAGCTCATTAGCTCCGGACTCAACCAAAGCCAAGAGCGCGGCTGCTTCAGTGTTTGCGATTCTTGATAGAGAATCGAAGATCGATCCAAGCGATGAATCTGGAGTGAAGCTAGAGAGTATGAAGGGAGAGATTGAACTGAGACATGTGAGTTTCAAGTATCCAACTAGGCCGGATGTTCAGATCTTCCGAGACCTGTCCCTCACCATACGCAGCGGCAAGACAGTTGCATTGGTCGGGGAGAGCGGGAGTGGTAAATCAACGGTCATCTCGTTGCTGCAGAGGTTCTACGACCCCGATTCAGGCCACATAAGTATTGACGGAGTTGAGATACAAAAGTTCCAACTCAAATGGCTGAGGCAGCAGATGGGGCTAGTGAGCCAAGAGCCAGTCTTGTTCAACAACACCATCCGAGCAAACATTGCCTACGGGAAGGGAGGGGATGCAACGGAGGCCGAGATCATCGCTGCAGCGGAGCTAGCCAATGCCCACAAGTTCATCAGTGGGTTGGCCAACGGGTACGACACGATGGTGGGAGAGCGAGGGGTTCAGCTGTCCGGAGGGCAGAAGCAGCGCGTGGCCATTGCACGTGCCATCGTCAAGGCTCCTAAGATACTGCTGCTTGACGAGGCTACAAGCGCACTGGATGCGGAGTCGGAGAGAGTGGTACAGGACGCGCTTGACCGGGTTATGGTGAACCGGACTACGGTCGTCGTGGCTCATAGGTTGTCCACAATCAAAGGAGCCAATGTGATCGCTGTGGTGAAGAATGGAGTGATAGTGGAGAAAGGGAAGCATGAAACTCTAATCAACATCAACGATGGCTTCTACGCTTCATTAGTCGCACTTCATACGTCAGCTGCGGCTGCATCTTAATTAAATTAATTAACATCACCAACACCAAACTTTTACTTGTACTAGCAGAGGATACGTGCAACGCACGTGTAACATGTCATTTAATAGGATTAATTTATTAGATTCTTGAAAGTTATATGACTAATTTCATTTTACATAAAATATATCATACGATTTCTTATGACAATACTTTAAAAGTTATAATTTCATTAGCTTGAGATTTGGATACAGCTCCCACTCCTAATAAGAAAGATAGTAGAACAAGAGTGACACAGTATAAAGATAGTATGATCGGTAAAATCAGGATACCATTGGTTTAGTTAAAAATATTATTTTCTAAGACTTGATTATCATCAAGCCACTAAAAGGTTTCAGTGCATCCAAAAATAGATTGAGTCTGGATGCATAAATAGAAGATCTTGCAACAAAAAGTAAAGTAGAATTGGAAGAAACCTCGTGGCTCAAGATTAGAATGTATAATTCAAACGCTCGAAGGTCTATGATATAATAGGCATATAATATTTAATTTACAGAATTGAACTTAAAGTAATAAGGATGTGATAGGTAATCTATATTTTGTCACGAAGATTTGTACCCGTGATCCGATTTGAGGTGGATAAACCAAGAAACCATATTCTTGCTTGTGTCTTAAGAATATTGTTCTTTTTATTTTATTTTTTGATTTGAATTATAATATTGATGGTATAATGTCAAAGGTTCATCGTATTCACAATGAATAATGTGATACACATAATGGATTAAGGCTTTGTTGTTGTTATTAAAATATGATGCTTACACAATTCATGAGATTCAAAATAATTAACTATTAGAGTTGAATATGTAAGAAATTTTACAATAATACTTATTAATATTAGGAAATTTGTAAAACTACTACATGTGCATATAATAATTCTTTAATAGATTGTATAAAAATAAAGATTGTAATAGGGTCGAATTAAGTTGAACTCATTTTTTTAATACATTCAAATTAACCATTTAATTAAATTCTACAAAATTTACTCTATGACTATATTCCCAGAATTCCTAAACTCACTATTCGGCCTAACTAAGAAAAATTTGAGGAAAATTTATTATTTAACATATACTTCTTACGAAGCTCATATTTCATACGAAGCTCATCATGAAATATGTTTCGAGGATTTTTTTCTATGCTCCTAAAAATTTCTTCCGGCTATTTCTTTCAATTATTATTTGTGATTTTTGTCCACTATTGAAATTTCATTTTGAAGTGATACTATTTTCATAAATTACTGTAACAATTATTCTTAATTTGATTCTAATTATGTCATAGTTGCAATAAATATACACATATATATAAATTACTGTTAACGATTAAAAATAATTTTTAGATTCAAGGACTGCATTTCGCAGCGCAACAAGTCCTCAAGGGTAGAACGCGTGATGGAGCTACGGGGCATGTATGAACAAGTCCTCAAGGGTAGAACGCGTGATGGAGCTACGGGGCATGTATGACCCCATCACATCCGCACACACCTTCTTTTATTGAGATATAATGTAGTTTATTTTTCTTTAAGAGATACTTTTAAGTTTTACATTAACATATAAAACTAATTATTGTAAATATGATAATAATAATAATAAAATAATAAAATAAATATGATGAACTAAATTAAATTTGATAAGTATTAAATATATACAACACACGTACCGTGATCAATAGGAATCCATGATAATGTTAAATATCTATGATTAGTTATCATCATAATATTAAATATTTTATTTTATATCTATTAAATTGTTTATCTTATACATATAGTATAATCTATTACACTTTGTCCTTAGATTAGATATATATGAGGGATATAATAGGCAATCTACATTTTGTCACCAAGTCTCTTTTTCTATTAGTATAGATATAGATTCTCTTCATTTTTTATACAAGTAAGTTTTCAATCTTTTTAGTAATTCATTTTAACTTCTACGCCATGTCATGTGCCACTTAATCGATATTGAAATACTAATCATATGATAAGTGAAAAAGAAATGTCATGCAAGACGTTTGGTGGTAGGTGAAATAAAATAGATTATGATATGATATTCTAAACTTATTGACCCTGAGAGAGTGTTATATAGATCCTGACCCTGTGCTGTGCATTTTAT
Source organism: Salvia rosmarinus (assembly GCA_036937905.1). Lineage (NCBI taxonomy): Eukaryota > Viridiplantae > Streptophyta > Magnoliopsida > Lamiales > Lamiaceae > Salvia > Salvia rosmarinus. The sequence continues at coordinate 56,813,438 of CM072820.1, read as the reverse complement.
GAATAAAGAAAGAATCACGCGCATAACAACAAAAAGAATACTGCAAAATCAACTAACTTTGAAATCTTTCCACCTTTAGTGTCAAAAGTCAAACCAAAGCAGAACATTCCACATCCATCAGTCGTCATCATCATTGTCGCTATCATCACTATATGAAACCAATCCAGTAGTAGTAGTGGCTCTCCCAGGTTCTTTGCCATCTTCTGCATCTATAATTTCCACTTTTGCTTTCTTAGGTTGGGGCTTCACTTTGATAACCATGCCTAAAGGCCGAGATGGAGGATTCTTTTTTCCAACCACTGAACTTTTATCCTACACAACAATATAAGACACTTTTAACTAATGAAAAAATGACGAAACAATTACAACAAAAGAAAAAAGATTTCAGAAACAATAGCAGCAACTACAATATGACCCACCCTATAGCCGAGATTTAAAATCTTTGGAAGAACTTGGCCAGTAGAAACATAATTCCAAGTGCATAGTTTAGAAACCTAGCTAAATAATCTAATCTGTGTTTCATTCTTAGGCGCATATAACTAATTGAACCAGCTTTGCTTCTCCCACTTCAATAATTTAATTCCCGCACCTATGTTGATTCTACAGACATGGAGAGATCTCATATAACCCCTGCTTTTCTCACTACCTACTCACTATCTAATGACTCCGCAAATATGTCAATATCAAACCGTAACCAAGGTGCTCCATATAGTTAGACATAAAACACATCAGCACATTATGTACGTTGAATCACCTGATCTTTTGGAGCTGGAGGAGTCTCCTTTAGCTCGTGTACAACATTATACTGTGATTCCACTGCTGCCTATATCGAGAATACAGATGAGATTGGTTATGTGCCAAATTGATATCAAACAATCAGGTGTGAGATAAAGGAAAATACCTGAAAACTACGCAAATGCCGCTCTTCTTCTTCTGCAATTTGTCGCTCACGTTCTCTCCTGGACTACAAGGGGTAATCAAAGCTATATAAATGTATCTCCATAGTAAGAATACATGAAAAAAAGGCACATGAGTTTCCTTGAGATTTCATATTTGAAAGTACAAATGCAGACATGATAACTTCAAAAATACGATTAGTCCATTTTCAATTATCCCTCCCTCCATCAGGCTTAAGAATCTTAGACCTCCATTTTCTAATCTTACTTCCTATTGATCCCTACCTTCAACTTTCTGACTGCATAGTAGGCAACATTACACCAACAATCATGGCTCTAAAAACACATGCTGCCTCTCTATGAAAGAGGTTTCTACTTCAAACCTGTTCCTTTTTCGTTTTGTTACTGTGTTCATCATATTATAAGCTGATATGAGAGGACAGCAACGATTATGACAAAGCAAGCATCATTGGATATAATCAATTTTTGAACCATATAATCAATTTAAAATTAATTTGGTACCAACATAAATGTTCTATTAAGAAACTACTTGATGTTAACTTAAAACAATTTAAATAACTTAAGAGCTTGAGATCTACAACTAGTTGTAGCTTACTTCTTTCAAAGGTTTAGAACTTTAGAGAAACAAGTTCATAAGCGAGTTGATAAGAGATCAGCAATAGCAAAATATATTTTGATTAAGTAAAAGAATATACAACCCCATTATTAGTGTCGCAATTAATAAGTAAACAGAAGGCATAGCCTCACCATGTCCAATTTATCGAGAAACTCAGTCTCATCTTCATCCAGAGCTTTTGGTGGCCCTGCATGAAGAATCTGTAAGTAATAGGGATCATGAATTCAGAGATGTGCATCTCAAAATATCTAATTATAAGCTTAGGGGAAGGACAAGCATGTGATAATAGTATCAAATCGAAACCCTACACAAGCTTCACCAAGTAAACTAATAATGAATTTATAAGGGATACTAGAACTAATATTCTGGTCTACTGGTGCAGTTCTCAAGTTCAAAACTAGACTGGTGCTTCTTAAGGGGCAATAGAATGTCATCAAAACAAAAAATAATACATAGTTGTAGAGTATAACTGAAGAACTTACTGTGCTTGAAGCGTTCGTTGAATTCAGCATCTTTCTTATCCTTATTATCCTTTAAAATCTGTAATTTTGAAGTAAGAGTCAAGAACTTTATGTCAGTGTGCACCACATCTCATTCATGGGATGGGATTGGAGAGTGAGACAGAATTGATACTCATAAAAGTGTGAGAACATTCACAATACCCATCCACATATAATGTAGCAGTGTATCAATTTAGTAAGTTGAGCTAGGAAATCCAGTATCAACTGGAATAAAATACAACAGAAGGTCGGCTTGCAAAAACTGAAGAAAAACTTAATTCCTCGCAATAATCAACAGAAAAGCCCAAAGGGAGAGAGCATTCCAGACATAGGTGAACCCCTAAATGAAATAATGAGAAAGAAAGAAAGAAAAGAAAAATAAGGAAGCGAAATGGAGGGGCAGACCTCGAAAAGAGGCCTATCTCTCTGAGCGGTGCCATCTTCAACTCTAGCTCCCCTGTTCTTCCGAGCTTCTGCCAACTGATAGCAGGAACAATTAACCCAACAACCTCCGACCTTTATGCCCAGGAACTAACGCAACAAGAGAAGTGATAATTATATCAGGAAAGGAATTAGGGAAAACCTGATCTTCGGATACGAAGTTCATTAGCCTAATTGGCGGCGGCGCATCATCATCCGCCATTCCTGCCCGCAATTACTCCGGTTAAGATGCAGAAGTTGGGTTAAGCAACACAAGTTGTTGGGTGAGAAAATTAGGAATCTGTTCCTACACAAACCACCACGCCATTTTCATTCAGTATCAGAAAACGTTACGTTGCAAGTGCTAGGGATTGGCTTCCTAACCAAATACAAAACACAACGTGTTTTTATTTTATTTTATTATTATTATAACTTTCATACTTAAAAAGAACCTAATAAAAATTAATCACAATCGTAAAATTGGATTTAAGATGGTAATTGAGCTTCTTTATGAAAATTTTGTTACCTGATATTTTTCGTTCTCTTTTAAAAAAAAAACAAAAACAAATTATAACCCATATTCTATCGAAATATTATATGAAACACAAAAACTCATATACATCCGTCCACATCGTACGGACATATAAAAATATCATTAATTATTAAGAAAAATATCATTTGTTATTAAGAAAAGTACTTCTTTCGTTTCGGTATAGTTGACTCTTTTTTTGCACGTAGATTGATGATAATTATATTTTGTATGTAAAGTAGTGTTATACGAAATTCGAGATATTTTTTAGTATAAAATTATTTATTTATTTTTTGAACGGACCAACAATAACGGGACAACCCAAAAAGAAAAACAAATCAACAATAATGGAGTATCATTTATTTTTTACCCTATAATTTAAAAATATCATTTATATTTATACCCTATAATTTAAAAAATATCATTTAAACTATCTTCCAAAAATAATATTCTTTAATTACACCTTTACCACCTGGCCCCATTTATCAACAACCTATTTAAAAACCTATACCACCACTATTTAATATTATATTAATGTGATCCCTTAACTCACAATAACTCAACAATTTTATTTAACATACCCATATTCCTGGAATGAATATGGAAAATTTATCTTAAAGAAAAATATCAAAAATCCATATATACATGCGGATGTATAGGAGTCAGGGGACCACTCTATATGAAATTATTTGATTCTGTTTCCACAAAACTGATGAACGATCCATTTTATTTTATTTGAGTGATGAGGCAATTGTATAATTGAATTTGAAATCTGGAAGAAATGCAGACGCCAAAAAGCACAAGGTTGTTTTAAACCAACTCAAGTTTAAACCTCTTATTTCACAAAACATAACATTTTTCTTTAGAAACACAATATTTCATTAGAGCCCGTTATATATTTAACCACAAAAACAACACAATAAAATCACAAACCGACCCAAACTACAAGTTCCTATTTCTCTTAAATCGGAACCAACTCTATTTAGAAAAAAAAATATTGGTTGGTTTAAAACTTTCTCTGAACAGTAAAGTCATATCATTTGCTAACTCATCGCCGGATGACATTCTTTTCCAGAAGAAGGCATAAAAGCTATCAGCAGTAACTCATTTTCACCACTCAAATTTGCAAAGACGACATACTCACAAATAGTTACAAATTTATTGTCAGTCCGATGCATGAATTAGGATGTTAGATATATTCTGTACATGACAGTCTTTGCTTGGCTATTCAGCAGCACTCTCCGAATTCGTCGCTCCTCTGGGCAAGTTCACACATACGATAGCATGCCACATGCAGTTTATTCATTCCCATGTCTCCACTCTTCTCTTCTAAAAGCTGCACCAAGTTTTTCAGTTAATCTGCTTTGTCACGACATTCTTCAGAAAATAAGAAACAATTTAGATTCCTGGAATTATCTCAGATACAAAATTAGCAGTCAGAAACAGAGGATATCACTCGTATCCAATTTCAATGATGAGTGCTAGTAACTTTTCATTCAGAATAATGGAACCAAATATTGAACACTGGAAGACACATAATCCAAGACCCCTTGATATCATCGCTTCACGCAACACAGGCCCCTTTTTGCCAGATTTATTTGCATCATTCACACACATTTACTTCATCAAGAAATAGGGGAAGCCAAAGGAGGAGGAAAGACTAGATTTTGGAAGAATAATATTATTTTTATTTGAATTTTAGTTAAACTCTTGTTATCTAAGAACATAAGATTACGAGTTATCGAGTATTAATGCTGTTTGGAGATCACTTGGGTTTTGATTGGTTTTATAGGATTATAAACCCTAAAACTCTTGTATAATGACTAAGGTTTATAATCAAGTTAAATCAATCGGTTTAGGTCTAGAACACAGACATACTAGCAAATACGACTTCAAATTTGAAAACCTGTATCTCTTGCGTGAGTAGCTAACACGTCAAATTTAACTAGATCTGTACTTGATACAAATTACTTATAAATTCCATGGGGAGATGAAGAAGAATATGTAGTTCTATAACTTCACTTGTACTTTTGCATTGCAAATTTGCATTTATAGATACTCTGATCTTGCAAAACAAATTTTAACTAAATAAAACATTAGCTATCTGACTGGAACAAGTCAACTAACTGATCACCTTTACTTGCATATTTCCTAAGAATAAGATAATTGAAGCTTCTGAAGAACTTTTTAAGTTGGAACTTTCTTCAACCAAGTGACTTGATAATCAACATAAAAGCTGTTTTAACTATCTATTGACCAACTAAGTGTGTAATAATACTCACTACACACTCTGTGATAACTATCTGTTTCATAATGACACAAGGTACCTTATTAGCAATCTATTTGAACCAACAAATACAAAATCTTAATCATCTTTTACTGGTATTATGAGAAGACACAGAAATAAATTATATGCTATCAAATTTTATTGGTGAAGTAGACATGGAGAACCTAAAGAGAATCTAATATGTAATTTCACGTAAGTCCTTCTCCAAAGAAGGTATAGACAAGACTAAATCCAACTTTTTTTTGGGAGCAAAGAAAATGAGCATGCATATGACAACTGGGTATAACCGTATATGGTAATTTTATCACTCCCTCCGTCCACGAATTACGTTCATTTAATTTTGTTTTGGTCTGTCCACGAAAAACGTTCACTTCCTTTTTTGGAAACATCGACTCCGTAATTTTTGCCCTAAATCACCCACTTTTTTACAAAAAAAGCCCTCATGGTCCACCATTTTACTCCCACTATCCATTAATATATTCATTTATTATCTCCATGACACACCTTTTAATAGCATTAATCTATTCATTTATTATCTACATTCACTTTACACTCTCTACAATTTATTAAAACGTGCCACCAAAATCAAAGAACGAATATGGTGGACGGAGGGAGTATTAATTTTTTTTAAAGCATTTGTGCTAAGTTACAAACTTAATATCTACATATAGAGCTTTTCAAAGTATCCATATAGAGTCATTTGCACAAGACAAGAGCAACCAGTCACTGCTGGTACTTCAGTTTTCTATTTTAATAGCCTTTTTTCAGTTTACTCCTAATGCACTTACACAAGAATGCCTCATACTTCATACACACCCGCAAAATTAACAAGCAGAAAAATGTCATATCTGCCAGCTGATTATGAAACATGAGCATGCATTTAATTTT